>VZTI01001976.1:6612-51580 GCA_013397865.1 Struthidea cinerea
CCTATCCTATCCTATCCTATCCTATCCTATCCCATCCCATCCCAATCCCATCCCATCCCATCCTCCACGCCTGTGAATGAATATCCTGCATTATCCCACCCCTTTATTCCCTTCTCATCATCCCAGAACCTTTCCCTGCTCTCCATCCCAAACCTCCCCCTCCAGCCATTCCCTCCTTCCCTGCGCTCTGCCCTCAGCTCCTCTGCTGCAGCTGGACCAGCCCAGTGCCCTCAGCCGCTCCTCGGGTGGCCCCTGCAGACCCTTCCCCAGCCCCGGCTCCCTCCTTTGGACACTCTGGAGCAGCTTTGGATCTCTCTGATGCTGTGACACCCAAACTGCCCCAGCCCTGGAGGTGAGGCCGCCCCAGCCCAGAGCACAGCAGGACAATCCCTCCCTGGGCTGATCCCCCGGGACACTCTTCGGATGCAGGATCCTTCCCACAGCTCCTCACCCATTCCTGGCCCCTGATTCCCACGTGGACCAGCCCAGAGCTCACCAGTGTCCCCGTGCAGGCCCTGGGGGAGCTGCTGGAGCGCTGCCGGACCCCACAGCGCTGCTCCAGGGATTGATGGGCACAGAAACAGCGGGAGCTGGGAGCACGGGAAGCTCGGGAGCTGGGAGCACGGGAAGCTCGGGAGCTGGGAGCACAGGCACGGAGCTCCCTGCCGTCCCCGCCAGCCCCGGCTTTCCCCAGCCGCAGCTCCCTCACCCCCTCCCGGTGCAGACGGTTTGCGGGACCGTTCCTAGCGCTACAACACCCAGCCAGACGGCTGCGGGACCGATCCTAGCGCTGCAACACCCAGACAGATGGCTTCCCAAACTTCCCACCCTCGCTCCAGATGGCTCCCGGTATCGGAGCCCGACCCGGCACTGCCCACCGAGGTGGCGACTGCGGCTCCGAGCCGCACCTCCAGCTCCCGGGGCAAGAGCGAGCAACACCCGCTCTTCCAGTGAACCCCGAGAGCTCCCCAGCGCACAGACGGGTTTCTGCTGGGCTCCGGAGCCGGGAGATGGAACACACACACAGCATCTCCCGCGGCCCCGCTGGATCTGCCCTCGTGCCGAGCAACAGTAGCCCCAGGCAGCACACACAGCTCGCCACGAAGTTAAGGGGCTGTCAGCCTCCGGATCAGCCCCCGGCCCCTGGAGGATGTTCCAACACTCTCGAGCTGCAAACTGCTTCCCAGCACCACCCAGGAATGGATGGGGACAGATGCACCCACCAGGCTCAGCATCGCCGGCACAGGTGGGGCTGAGGCACTTTGCCCGGCTCCCAGGGGATGTGCTCTTCCCTTGCCCGTCTCCCAGGGGATCTGTTTTTCCTTTCCCACTCCCAGGGGATCTGTTCTTCCTTTCCCACTCCCAGGGAATCTGTTTTTCCTTTCCCGTCTCCCAGGGGATCTGTTTTTCCTTTCCCACTCCCAGGGGATCTGTTTTTCCTTTCCCGTCTCCCAGGGGATCTGTTTTTCCTTCTCCCATCTCCCAGGGGATCTGTTTTTCCTTGCCCAGCTCCCAGNGGGGATCTGTTCTTCCTTTCCCACTCCCAGGGAATCTGTTTTTCCTTTCCCGTCTCCCAGGGGATCTGTTTTTCCTTCTCCCATCTCCCAGGGGATCTGTTTTTCCTTCTCCCATCTCCCAGGGGATCTGTTTTTCCTTCTCCCATCTCCCAGGGGATCTGTTTTTCCTTCTCCCATCTCCCAGGGGATCTGTTTTTCCTTCTCCCATCTCCCAGGGGATCTGTTTTTCCTTCTCCCATCTCCCAGGGGATCTGTTTTTCCTTCTCCCATCTCCCAGGGGATCTGTTTTTCCTTCTCCCATCTCCCAGGGGATCTGTTTTTCCTTCTCCCATCTCCCAGGGGATCTGTTTTTCCTTCTCCCATCTCCCAGGGGATCTGTTTTTCCTTCTCCCATCTCCCAGGGGATCTGTTTTTCCTTGCCCAGCTCCCACGGGATCTGTCCTTCCCGCGTGTGCCGGAGCCGGAGCCGGAGCTGGAGGAGCCACCTCCCTGCTGCAGTCACACCACGGGCACTGTGACAGCGGCCACATCGCCACAGCAACGGAGCACCCAGATGGATGTGCCCGGACACTGAGCGTGTCCCTGCGGGGCTCACAGGGCTCAGCGACACACTCAGGGCTCCCAAAATCCCCATCACCCCACAGCTTCCCTGTGGTACCCAGCAAAACAAATCCAACCCCCCTCTAACAGATTTTGTGCTCGTGGTGCCACCCCCCTGATCTCCTACCCGGGCACAGAGGGGCTTCAGCCTTTGCTGGACTATAAAAAGCAGAATTATTACATTAAACTGCTGATATAATTATGTTAAGAAGCACCTCAATAGGATTACGGGGTTCAAAGGTTAGGAAATGCCAAAATTAGGATTGTCCAGGCAGCCTTAATTCTCCTCCTGAAGGTGCTTTGTGATGCAGACCAGAGTCACACCCCGGTGGGAATCATTTCCCCTGGGGTCCCTTTGTGGCTTCCAGGGGAAGAAAGACAGAACCACCTGAGAGAGATAACAGGGAAGAAGCTGCTTTGCCACCGAGACTCTGCCCCAGAGGCTGCAGGAATCGGGGAAGGTGCAAGGAAAGGGTCAAGAGATCACAGAAAATTCCTCCTCTAAAAACGGGCCGGAGGATGGGGGGGTTGCTCTCCTAATGAGAAAAAAACCCAGCAATTTCTTCTCCTCCTTCTGGAAATAAAATATCTGGGCACATTTCACTGGCACTTCTCACAATATCTGGTACCTGGCACTTGCCCTCCATGAAAAATCGGGTCCTTGCAGCTAAAACTCGCAGCAGCCAAAAGCAGAGGCGAGGAATGAGCATTGCCGGGCACTCGTCCTCACTCACGTTGCATGGAACAAACCAATCCAGCTCCAGAATGAAATCCCGGATCCATTAATATCCCAACATTACCCTACAGGCAAGAGACATTCCACAGATGTCCACCGGAAAGGCTGGGGAGTCCGAATCAATCCATGGAATAACCAAACCCTCCTCCCAGCCAGCCCCTGCAACATCCAGGGGAGCAACAACGCCTGAGGCTCCTTTAGGAGCGCGCAAAGGTCCTAAAAACATGGAATTGCGGGCAGTGGAGCTGCCCTCGTTCCTTGCCTGCCCCAGGAGCAGGGACAGGTGGGAGCACAGGGCTCTCCTGGCTCCGGCACGGGCTAATGATGGTTATGTAAATCCCACGGGAGCGCGGCTCCACCTGCCATCCCCGGGGGCTGCCCGCTCATGCATGCCTTGGATGCGCATTCCTGCTGCCCAAATTCCTCCGCGATTGCTCCCCGCCGAATTCCCACCTCGGCTCTGCTGCTGGATGAGCGGGATTCCGCCCGTGGGGTTCTGTAAGGGTGACCTGTCCCCCCCCTCCAGGCAGGGGCTCCCTGGGGACACAGGAATGGCCATCCCAGAGCTCCCTGGGGACACAGGGCAGGAATGGCCATCCCAGAGCTCCTATGGGACACAGGGCAGGAATGGCCATCCCAGAGCTCCCTCGGGACACGGGAATGGCCATCCCAGAGCTCCCTGGGGACACAGGGCAGGAATGGCCATCCCAGAGCTCCCTCGGGACACAGGAATGGCCATCCCAGAGCTCCTATGGGACACAGGAATGGCCATCCCAGAGCTCCCTGGGGACACAGGGCAGGAATGGCCATCCCACAGCTCCCCGGGGACTCAGGAATGGCTGTCCCAGAGCTCCTATGGGACATGGGAATGGCCATCCCAGAGCTCCCTGGGGACACAGGGCAGGAATGGCCATCCCAGAGCTCCCTCGGGACACGGGAATGGCCATCCCAGAGCTCCCATGGGACACAGGAATGGCCATCCCAGAGCTCCCTCGGGACACGGGAATGGCCATCCCAGAGCTCCCATGGGACACAGGAATGGCCATCCCAGAGCTCCCTCGGGACACGGGAATGGCCATCCCAGAGCTCCCATGGGACACAGGAATGGCCATCCCAGAGCTCCCTCGGGACACGGGAATGGCCATCCCAGAGCTCCCATGGGACACAGGAATGGCCATCCCAGAGCTCCCTCGGGACACGGGAATGGCCATCCCAGAGCTCCCATGGGACACAGGAATGGCCATCCCAGAGCTCCCTCGGGACACGGGAATGGCCATCCCAGAGCTCCCATGGGACACAGGAATGGCCATCCCAGAGCTCCCTCGGGACACGGGAATGGCCATCCCAGAGCTCCCATGGGACACAGGAATGGCCATCCCAGAGCTCCCTCGGGACACGGGAATGGCCATCCCAGAGCTCCCATGGGACACAGGAATGGCCATCCCAGAGCTCCCTCGGGACACGGGAATGGCCATCCCAGAGCTCCCTGGGGACACAGGGCAGGAATGGCCATCCCAGAGCTCCCTCGGGACACGGGAATGGCCATCCCAGAGCTCCCATGGGACACAGGAATGGCCATCCCAGAGCTCCCTCGGGACACGGGAATGGCCATCCCAGAGCTCCCTGGCACGCTCCGGGTACCCTGTGCTGCCAGCCAATGTGACACGAGGGGCCAGGCCACCAGGAGCAGTGTCACCAGTGCCACTGACAGCTCTGGCCACCCGCTGACCTGGTGACACGGTGCCCACAGCCCAGGTGCCCTTCCCAGCCCTGTGCTGCACTTCACTCTTGGCTGGACCTGGGTGAGGGACAGGTGGTGGCCCTGGTGGCACCAGGTCCCGGGGAGCTGCCAGTCCCTGTTAACACGGGTTGGTGACACACAGTGGCCCTCTCACCCCGCGTCCCCAGGTCCCCAGAGCGTCACTGGACACATCGTGGTTCCAGAGGGGCTGGAGACCTGAGCCCTGTGGGGCTGGGGACAGTCCCCCCACCCGGCACGGGAATGTCACAGCAGAAAACGCGTCTCCCAGGAGGAACTTGAGCACATAATCCTGCAGCTTTGCCTTGTGCCTGAGCCTGTCAAAGGCCAGCTCTGATCCTCCCTGACCTGTCCCCTCTGCCCCGGGCTGGGGGGAGCACGGAGGGTCCCCTGCAGCCCCATCCCACCCAGACCATGGGATTGCACCCCCATCCCTGGGGCTGGCCTGGGCACCCTCCTCCTGCTGCCATCCCGGCGCTCATCCCGCACCTCCAAGGGTTAATCGGCCTCTCCAGAGCTTCTCAAAGCTAATTAGAAAGAGCCTGGGCCAGTGTGGTGGCAGACACCGCTGCACTTATCTCCCCACTTCCGGGGCTCTGCCCTTATCATTTAATTAAAGCTGCAGCCCTGCTTCCCTGGCTGGCAGCAGCTCATCACGGAGGGCACTGGAGCTTGAGGCAGCGGCTGCCAGCTCGCCAGGAGGAGCAGGAGAAGGGAGGGAACGGGCCCCGGGAAGGACAAGCGAAGGGAGAAGAAGATAAAGGGAGAGTCCCTTTGTGCCGGTGGCTGAGGGGACTGGGAATGCAGCGAGGGACCCCAGCGTGCCACCCCTGTGCTGTGCGTGGGGGGACGTGGGGACGGCTCTGCTCCAGGCGGACCTGGGCGATGTCACAGCCTGGGAATGAGCCAGGGAAATGCCTTGGTGAGAGGCACTTCAGGCTGGCTCCATCTCCCAGCACCCCCAAAGCAGCCCCAAAGCACCTCCCCCACAGAATCCCAGAGTCATTAATGTTGGAAAAGCCCTCCCAGCCCATGCAGTCCAAGCTGTGCCCCATCCCCACCTTGTCCCCAGCCCAGAGCACCGAGTGCCACCTCCAGCCCTTCCCTGGACACCTCCAGGGATGGGCACTCCAAACCTTCCTGGGCAGCCCCTGCCAAGGCCTGAGCACCCTTTCCATGAGGAAATTCCTGCTGATGTCCACCCTGAGCCTCCCCTGGCCCAGTCTGAGGCCGTTCCCTCTCCTCCTGTCCCTGTTCCCTGGGAGCAGAGCCCGACCCCCCCCGGCTGCCCCCTCCTGTCAGGGCGTTGTGCAGAGCCACAAGGTCCCCCCTGAGCCTCCTTTTCTCCAGGCTGAGCCCCTTCCCCAGCTCCCTCAGCCACTCCTGGGGCTCCAGACCCTTTCCCAGCTCCGTTCCCTGCCCTGGACACGCTCCAGCCCCTCCAGGTCTCTCTGGCCATGAGGGCCCGGAGCTGGACACAGCCCTCGAGGTCCCTCAGCAGGGCCAGCACAGGGGACGGGCACTGCCCTGGTCCTGCTGGTCACCCTGGTTTTGATCCAGGCCAGGTGCCCATGGCCTCCTTGCCCACCTGGGCACCCCTGGGCTCCCAGCAAGGCACCCTCAGGTGCACCCTGACCCCAGAGCCCCAGAGCAGAGCCAGCCACGCTCAACCCTCCCAGAGGAAAAGGACAATCCCTGCCATGCTGGGCCCAGCATCCCAAAGAAAACTGGGGACCACAGAGCGCTGGGAAATGTCCAGGAGAGAGGCCACCGAGCAACTGGATGGATGTAAATCAAGGAACAGGATGGATGCCCATGGAGCAACAGCAGCAAACTCTTGCTGGTCTCCAAAACAGGACATGGATCACAGAATCATGGAATCACAGGCTGGTTTGGGCTGGAAGGAACATTAAAGCTCTTCCTGTTCCCATGGGCAGGGACACCTCCCGCTATCCCAGGCTGCTCCAAGCCCCATCCAACCTGGCCTTGGATTCTCCCAGGGGTGGAGCAGCTGGAGCAGCCACAGCTCCTCTGGGCAACCTCAGGGCCTCACCCCCCTCGCAGGGAAGGGTTTTTTCCTAATATCCAATCTAAACCTACTCACTGTCAGTTGGAATCCATTCCCCTGATGGATAAACCCTGGGAATGCTGTTGTCTGAAGGCCACACACGGCCGTGTGGGCGCGGCTCCCCAGGGATGTGTTCTGGAGTACACTCAGTGCACATTTTAGGACAAGCAGCCCCCGACTGCTGCTGGCAGCCCCCGTGCCAAACCCCACACCCCTCTCCCAGAGTGTGGTTAAGCTAATGGATCTTGAAAGGAAATTTTCATAATCACTTTGTTAGCGGGGCTGAGGCAGCACGGCGTGTTCTCCGAAACCAGCCAGAACAACTCCGCTAAAACTTAGGAAAAACAGAAAAAAGAAATCAACCTGAGGGAAACCCAGCATGGAAAATTGACGCCGCGGTGTCGGAAAGCAGCTGAGGTGATAAGTGATCGGAAAGGAGCCCGCACAGCACAAAATGTCAGAGCCCGAGGCTGCGCAGTGCAGGGAATGATCCTCATTCCAGGCTCCAGGAGCTGCTCTGAAGGCACAGCCCGGCTGGAGCTGTGCGTGTGTGCCTGGCACACTCCGAGCGCGAGGAACGGAGCCACGGGAGCAGCGCAGTGCCAGCGCTGCGCTGGGAATGGGAGCACCAGCCTGGGGAGGAGCTGGGAAAGGGGCTCAGCCTGGGGAAAAGGAGGCTCAGGGGGGACCTTGTGGCTCTGCACAACTCCCTGACAGGAGGGGGCAGCCGGGGGGGATCGGGCTCTGCTCCCAGGGAACAGGGACAGGATGAGTGGCCTCAAGTTGCGCCAGGAGAGGTTCAAGTTCGACATCAGGGAAAATGTCTTCACTGAAGGATGGTCGAGCCCCGTCACAGCTGCCCAGGGCAGTGGCGCAGTCACCCTGGAGGGATTTCAAAGCCCTGTGGATGTGGCACCTGGGGACATGGCTTAGTGGTGGCCTGGGCAGTGCTGGGGGAATGGTTGTATTTGATGATCTCAGAGGTTTTTTCCAACCTTAATTCCATGATTCTGTGCAAAGGCTGGTCCTCTCCCGCCACCTGTTCACGTCCTAATCACACAAGCCAGTATTAACGGGCAATATTTGAATTATTTTTAATTAATTTTCAGTTCTCTCACCTCACCTACAGCCACGGGGAGCACTCCAAGGAGCACCAGTTCACGTGCACAGGGATTTGGGAACACCAGCCTGGCTTTGTGAGCCCTCTCCGTGTTTGCTCCTTGGTGGCTGCCTCTCATTGTTGCCGGGTATTAAAGCTCTTGTGTCAAGGAGAAAAGAAGTGGCGTTCGCATGTCTGCCTTTGAACAAAACCATTGTTCGGCTCCATCAACAATTTAATAATCCTTCCCTGGCAGGACAATGGATGGGGGGAAATTGTTGGTGCAGGGGGGCCGGGAGCCACAGAGCCAAGTGCTGTTCCCGGCCTTTGAAGTCACGGAGGTGTTTAAGTGACAAAAGAAATCACAAGTTTATGAAAAGGGCTCCTCTCAACGAGGGGCTCTGCAAACAAAGGGAGCCGAGACCACTCGGAGGGAAGCCGAGCAGGCAGAAGGAAGAGCCCTTGGAAGAGAGTCAAGCCAAACCCCAAGGAAACCGGGAGAGGAAATGACAGTACGGATTTGCATGCGGACGCTTTGTTTCCTCGCCACGGATCTTTCCCGGGCTGCTCCCGAGGAAAGGGAGCACCCTCATGTCATTCCAGCTCCTTTACAGCCTGAGCTGTCCTGCAGACACCGAGGGGGAAGAGGCAGATCCCCGCCGGAATTTTTGGTGGCTGTCTGAAGGCTCAGGGGACGGGCGCTAAATGCAGGGTGAGACTCTTGGGCTGCGCTGAGGGGGAAATGTCTGTCCCCGATGGATGCTCACACAGCCCTGGATCCCAAACCCAGCCCCAGGGAACCAAACCCACCTGAAATCCAACGTGCAGCAGCCCTGGGAGTGTTAGAGCAGGGATACAGTCGGGAAACTTTGGGGGAATGATCCCACACCAAATGAGGCCGATTCTGTGCTGATTGCTCAGAGATCCCGAGCCCGAACCCCAGGACTGCCCAGCCCCTTTCTCTGCAGTGCAGCCGTGCCACAAAGCAGCTGAAAACGCTCCTTATTGACGCCTCCAACGCCCACAGACTCCCAGGCTGAAAATCTGCAGTGGGAGCACCACGGGGAGAGGTTTTGCGGCTGGCACGAGGCAGGAGCAGCGCCGGTCACATCCTCCTGTGGTGCGGGCAAAAATCACCCCAAGAAATCAACCCTGGCGCTCAAATTGGACCATTTGCCCTCCCGTTGTGATTCCCCACCGAGCACTGAAAGGATCTGCTGCCCTAATGGCCAGGACTGGGGAGAAATCCCCTTCTCCCGGAAAAGCAGGAGGGATCAGCCCCACAGCACCCGGCTGAAGGAGCGAACACGGGATATGGGGAGGTTCAGGAATGGGGCAGCCTGGTTGTGGCTCATTTGGGAAAAAACCCCGATCCTGATGAACATCGCTGTGCCCTGTGTTTGTTATGAGGATGGCAGCAAGAAGCCCTTGCAGGAAAGCAGGGAAAAGACGGATAATCGCTTCCTATAGGGAATATCAACCTCCAGCTACCCCTGGGTGCTGCAGTTTACAGGCTGCTGGAGGAGAGACGCAGTAAAGTTTGCACCACTCAAGGGAGGCCTGCCAGAGGCGGTCCTAAAGGCTGCCATGAATAAAACACGCTTTAAAGAGCCAGCCAGGATTACAAAATCCTAAAATCCTGGCGGGACAAGCGAGATGCATCATCCCCCCCCCAGGTCAGAGGCAGGTTGGCAAAGGGGATTTGCCAGCTCTGCACCCCCCGGAGCACAGCACCGGGGAGCAGCAGGATGATCATGAGAAGATTTGGATTTCACGGTCCAACAGAGATGGATGAGAATTTCCGGAATTGGTCCAAGGGCATCATTTTTAGTGGTTATTTTTCCAACGGGAGGAGATGGCAAGAGCAGGTCTGCTCCTCATGCGAGGGAAAATGCGTGAGCAGCATGGAGCCAAGCGGCGTCTGTGCCCAGGTAGAGAGCTCCGAGGGATCCTCGATTGGAGAGGTCCAGGCCAGCAATTGACCCTTTGAAGGAAGCCGTTCATCATCATTAAAGAGCTCCACATCCCGGGGGACCCGGAGGCAAAACAAGCCCGGCGCTGCTGCCCCGGTGCGGGTTAGCACGGGGAGAAAACAGGGCTCTGGGAATGACAGATGGAATGCGTGTGGGCGGCTGGGTTTACCTGCAGCCCGAGCACGGGAAGGGCTCGGGATCTGCTCCTCAGGGAAGCTGATAGGGGAACAATAGCCTGCAAGTGGCATTGTTTGCAGGAAAGGCGAGATATTTGCCTTTTCTCACTGATGTTGCTGCATCTCTGTGGGGGCCCCTTCCTGTGTGGCTAATAAGCAGCAAGACGCCAGACGTGGAATACAGAAATTCCTTTGGCTTTGATTCGTTTTCTTTCTGGATAGAGTCGGCCTTACTTTTGTCAAGATCCCTGCTGTCTGGGTAATTTCATCTAGAGATCCTCAAGGAACAGAGATCTCCACATTACTCCGAGTTTAATATCTCGGTTTGAGCTGGCAGATATTCCAGCAATAATTTATACAGCTGAAGAAGGGGAAAAAAAAAAAAAAACAATAANCTCGGTTTGAGCTGGCAGATATTCCAGCAATAATTTATACAGCTGAAGAAAGGGGAAAAAAAAAAAAAAAAGATTACTTCTGTCTAATTGGCATTACACTAATTACCAGCAAAATACATCAGACAAATATCACATCTCCTCACTCTCTGTCATTTTGCATTCCCCGCTCCATTTTCTCTTTCCTCGGCAGCAATAAAACAACGCGACAGCCATTCCGACATCCCCGAGCACGGATCACATCCTGACCCCCTCCTCCTTTTCCTGCTGCCCCCTTGTTTCCTCACGCCCAGGCAGGTTGTTCTAGCCCAGACACACACAGCAGATGGAGAACTGCTGTTCCCAGGAACCTGTGCATTCCAGCACCCTGCTCTTCCCCGCTGGATCCCTTCCCCAGCCTCTCCCATGCTCCTTGTCCAGAGGGTTCATGGCCATCTATGGAAGAACTTTTTTTATCTGAATAATACAGAACACAGACTACATGGAGAGGCACAGGTTTCACCCATGGGCCACCTGAGCTGATTTATTCCCGATTCACAGCATCCCTGCCGGTTTACCCCAAATTACTGGAAAAGTGACGTTATTTTAGCCCAGCATCGCCAGCCTCGTGCTGGAGTAAAGGTGCCAAGCGTAAATCCAAGCATGTCCAAGAGCTACCACGAGCAGAGTCCTCATCCTCCAGCTCATTCTGACGTGAGCCTGCTTTCTCCTGGATCAGAGCAGCTCCCTGACAGACAAGAGCCCTGGACCGGAGCACTTTGGAGGGATCTTTCCCTGTTCTTGTCCCCCAAGCCCAGGAACGAGATCTGGCTGTTTGTTTCCAGGGATACAGCCCTGGAAGGAGCATCCAGGTAGGACTCGGTGTCCATCAGACCCTGGGAGGTTCTGTGCTCCCACCAGTGAGGCTCAGCCCTCCTTTCCCACGAGGATTGAGGCTGAAATGCCTCACAGGGATCATTTGGGAACCTTGTAGCCCGTGCAGAGGCACAGCCCCCTCTCCATCCCACTGGGGAAGACACACGCGGACAATATCCTGGGAAAACGGAGCCTTCCAGCCATGGACACGTAAACTTCCCCCATTCCTGCTTGTTGGAAGCTTCTTGTCCTGCTCAGAGGTGCTGGAAGGGGAGCCCAGCTCCAGCCACACTGGCCAGGGAACAAGGACTGAGCACCACATGGCCGCTGTTGTGTCCCTGAGCGAAGCGTGGCCGCCTCAGCTCCCGGGAAATGAGCCCTGGATGCTGCTGGGAAGCTGAGCTCTCGGAAAGGAGAGGCAAACTCTGGGGCTGCCACGGTTTGATAACCTCTGAGGCACAGCAGCCCATCCCTGTTAATGGCTCGCCACATCCATGACTAATGGGAGATTTATGGAGTGTCCTCTCCTCCGGGGAAGCGGAGCGCTGGCGTTCCAGCCACTTAACGGAGGGGACTTCAAATCACGATGGATGAGAGCCCGTGGGAAGGAGACAGGAAGAGAGATTCTTTAATGGTGAGAGCACAAAGGATCAAATCCCTGGGAAGAGCAAAAAACTGAGACTGACATCTGACCTGTCTCAACAGCAGAGCTGCCATTGATTTCACCGGGAACAGGGATGAATCCCTTATCCTCTATCTCCTGCCGGCGAGAGGGATTTTCCATGTGAGGGATCCACACCTGACCGATCCTTCAAACTCAGCCACCTGCTATTTTTATGAGAAAGAAGCTGCGGCGTGGAGTCCACAAGAAGCTCAAACGGGAGACTTTGTAAGCTCCTCTGGCATTAGGTATAAATCCCACGTTAATGCAGGACCCTTGCACGGGCAGAGGCACTGCCAGGCGGGTTTATGGAGACATTCCGGAGCACTGGGAGGCAGATAAAGGGGGAATAACTGCGGTAGATCACACAGGAGCTGGAAATGGCACGTCAAATTACTTCAAAAGGAGCTTTCTAAGGAAGCAGGTCTTTGAAAACAACAAATAGTCTGGGGCTGCTGAGGGATCCTGCCTGTCTGTTGCTTTTACACTCGGTGGCTTTTTCTGGTTTAGACGTGTTCTAAAGCTGAATGCCAAGCTCAGAATCCCTGCCTCCTGCAGAATCCCTGCAAGTTCAGCTCTTTGTGGAGCCACGGAGCAGGCAGGGTGGGAAAACTGCTCTGTCTGGAGAGCAAAAATGGCCAAAAAAAGTGACCCAGCAAAACCTCAGCCTGATGACTCCCCTGTCCAGCTGGCCGTGGAGCTGTGCTGGGACAGCAGGATGGCACAAGGACAGGGGTGAGCCAGCCAAGAGGGACAGGAGGGGACCAGCCTATTCTGCTCCCAAACCACACAGAGTGTCGTGGCTCATCAACAGAAATCATCATTCCCATTCCTGGCTGTCCCCACCTGTCCAAAGGAACGGCGGCAGCTCCCAAGTTCAGGTGAACGTTTTAAAATGTGCTGGAAAACACAAAAGAAGAGCCTGAAGCAGCTTCACCCAACCCCTCACTCCGAGGAAATGTCCTCCCCGGAGAGGAACGTGGTACAGGCAAAGAAGGGCCCCACCCTCCTGTTCCCATTGCGGATCTAATTCGGAAAACTCTTCCTGGAACTGGGTTTAACGAACTCGAGCTGAAGCCACGAATAGTTGGAGGCTGACGTAAACTATTTTTGGAAAATCGACTTTCTACCAAAGAAGGGATGTTGAGATTTGGCCCAGAGATAAGAATAGCTGTGCATGACCATTTGCATGGGCATTTGCATCGGAATTTGCAACCATTGCCAGGGAAAAGGAAAATGCCAAGTCCTGTGTGGGTTGGGTTCCCTGTTTTAATGTCACTGGGGTCGTGTCCTGCCAGGTGAGAACCCGTTCCCAGGCCTGCTGAGGGGGAATGTGGTGGAAAATGTTCCTGCCTTGGACTGGAGGTGTTCCATGACACAGTTTGGCCTCCCTTGTTGGGGAGATGGGAAACCCTCCCTTCCCTGGGACAGCAGAAGTCGCCTTCCCTCAATGAGCTCATTTATAATTCCTAGCTAAAAACTTCTCTATTCCCATCTGTTTGGAGCTGATTCCCTTAAGGAAAGTCTCAAAGCTTCCCATGGAGCTGACCAAGCCTAAGAGTGGTCCCAAGGAACGGGGCGAGGTTGGGGTCAGCAGCTCCCAGCGTGTTCCCCAGTCCTGGAGTCTCTGCAGGATTGCCTGGAAAATCCACACAGTGAGGGCAGGGTCACCTCCCCGAGCTGTGCACTCACCAAGCACGGGGACAGCGGCGTCCTGGGGAGGGCTTCCAGATGGAAGGAGGAATAAAGATCAGGAAAAATGATGAAGTTTTCTCCATCCAGCAAATTCACAGCAGGAGGAATGTGAAGGACGCAAAACAAGCGAGAGGACGTTCACGGATTTCCACTGGCTTGCCACAGACAGCACGAGGGAATGGAGGAGATCCCAGCCCTGCCCAGGATGGCATGGAACAGCGGAAAACTCCCAAAATCCAATCCTGAATGCAGCAGGCACACACACAGCCATGGGGACCCAGGTATTCTCCAAGAGAAGGCGCCTTCCCACTGAAATATGGAGATTTTGTCTCTTGGGCGTTGACGCCGAGTGACTGCACTGCCCGGACCTTTCACAACCACGCCACGTGGGCTCAGGGGACAGGAAGGGGGGGAAAAAACCAACCGGAATCCAACAGGGAAATTCAGGTTCTTCAAATAACTCCTCTAAAGGCATCCAGGATCCGCCAAGGATCTTTGGAGAAGTCGAGGACAACCTTATGTGTGCGCTACCACATAATCCTGTGAGGCAAGAGAGGCAGATGAGTTATTGCAGCTATTTTGGACAACGTCGGAAGCGAGGAGCAGCCTTCTTAGAAGGTCTTGAGAGGATTAAAGGCACTCTCTGGAGCTGGGAGCGATGTGCTCGTTCCTGGGGCAGGGGAACAGCCGTCCCCTGTTTACCCCGGGCTCCCGGGGACAATTAAGGAAGGTGACCTGGCTGGCATGGCAGGACAGCTGCTCTGCCCTGAGCAGCTCTGGCGTAAGAGTTCACCCAGAAAATACGGAAACTGAGGAAATGGGGCTGGAATTACAGCTCAGGCAGAAGTGTTGAAACCGGGATGGGGCAATCCAGGGCCATTTGCAATCTGCTGGATGTTTTCTCTCCTGATAAAGATCTTTTCCCAGCGGTGATTAAGCAAATCAGGAGCTGGCTTTGGGGGTGAACCAGCATTAAGTATGGAAAGGAGAGAAGCTCCCGATTTCTTCTGGAGAAATGCAGGTGCTGAAGATCACTGAGGGACCCAGAGAGAACTTCCAGAGGCAGATGAGGAGCAGAACATGCCCACAAAGAATGGGGACACCCTAAACCCGGGCAGGACTGGGAACTGCTGCTCAGGGCAAAAGGAATTCCAGCCCTGGAGTGTTAAAAAGGGCTGAAGATCAGTTAGAAAAACCCCAAACCCACAATGTCTCAGCTAGAGAGGAGTCCAAGCAGCAGCCAGGGCCAAGCTCAGCTGGGCAGATGCGTGACTTGCTGGATCCCAGTCTGCAAGGACCAGGAATGGCACGGATCTAGCTGGAATCCCACATCCCACATCCCAGACAAAGGCATTCCTCAGCCTCTGCAACAAAGCAGAAGTGCTGGAGGGTACATTTGCAAAAAAAAACCAACCAAAACCCAACTCCACAGACTGCAAATGTGCCTGGAACTCTTTCTGCAAGACAAAAGGGACATTAGGAGATAATGTAGGAAAAAGAGAATAGGTTTTAAGATCTAGAGGAGCCTCTGTGCCAGGGAAGGAGACAGAATGTAATTTTTTTGTCCCATCTGTTGGCTGGGAGGAATTGAACAACAATCGCAGTGAGAACCTTAAAAAGCAGCTCATGACTGGCACTAAAGCAGAGGCAGGAGGCAGTGACTGCCCAGGGCTGCAAATCCATCCTCGTAGTGAGCAGGAAAAAGGGATGGCTGGCTCGGGAATCCTCTGAGCCATCCAAGCTTCTCAAGGTGCTCAGAGCTGGGGGAGCTCAGCATTGAGAAAACTCCAGGGAGAGCTCAGAGCCCCTTCCAGGGCCTAGACGGGCTTCAAGAGAGCTGGAAAGGGACTGTGGACAAGGGCTGGAGGGACAGGACATGGGGAATGGCTTCCCACTGCCAGAGGGCAGGGATGGATGGGATATTGGGAAGGAATTGTTCTCTGGGAGGGTGGGGAGGCCCTGGCACAGGGTGCCCAGAGCAGCTGTGGCTGCCCCTGGATCCCTGGCAGCATCCAAAGCCAGGTTGGAGCAATCTGGGACAGTGGAAGGTGTCCCTGCCCATGGCAGGGGGTGGGACTGGATGGGTTTTAAGGCCCTTTCCAAGCCAAGCCATTCCATGATCCCACGGCGCTGCAGGGTGCCCGCACAGCCAGGTGCAGCCGTGTTTCCGCGCCACGGTCACACTGTGAACACAAACACTCCCAGCCGCATCATCCCTGCACCTGGAGCTGCTGTGGATGCCACCAAGTGCTGCTGGGGGGCTCTGGGCCATCACCTGGACACATCCACCCCACCAAAAGCTTGTGGGCAAATTGGAGACCATGCAGAGAGGAAAATGAGCGGAAGGAACGGAAGGCTTGAACTATAATCAGAAATGGAGGAAAGAGGAGGAGAGAAACTTCTCCCCAGACTGCCTCTGCAAGGGTTGCCAAAAAGCACCACACACATCCAAGATGTGCCAGATGTTGCTGCTGCCCAGGAAGGAGGCTGCAGGTCTGTGGCGGTGGCAGGAGCAGATGGCAATGGCTGGGAGGAGCGCGAGGAAGGGTGGGAGGAGAGGAAGAGAGGCCCAGCTGCCAAAATCTCTTGCCTTGGCTCTGCTCACAGGGAGGGACTTGACTCAGTTTTCTTTCAAAGAGATCTTTAAATGTTGAGTTGCCTGAATGGGATCTCCGAGTACGCACCAGGAGAGGGAATTCTGGTGTTGTGTGACTCTGTGGGAAGAGAAGGGAGGAGCTGAAGCAGGATTAAAGTGTAGACTGGTGAAACCGGGGCAGAGAGGACCTGCCACTGGGAGGGCTCACCTGGGGTCTCACACTGTGCTAACAAAGTGGGAAATTCCCAAAGGAAAGCTCCCAGCAGAAATCACGGGCTGGGATTTTATGGCCGTGTCGCACACGGGTAAGACAAGCTGCTCCTTTCGGCTTTGCAGTGCATGCCTCTAGATCTTCCCTGAAACCAAGGAAAACCTGGACTGCCGGGGTTTTATTGAGCCCAGCAGCCAAATGTGGGAAGCAGCGTCTCCATCCATCCGCTCCCGCTGTGCCGAGGTGTTGGGAGGGGCTGGGACAGCACCAGGAAAGGCTGGGCTTGGCAAAGCCCCGGCAATGAACCAGGCAGGAGGGCTTGAAACCAGCTCTGCCACAAAGTCCCAAAGCCGAGCTCTGCTCCCGCCTCGGACGTCAGCAGCAGCCTGGGCTCTGGCGTCTGGGAACAGCCAGATTCCTGCCTCGTGCCTCTGGAACACCAGGATCCCGAAAACGGCAGAGGGAGGAGCTGCCAGCTCATCCAGGGTCACCCAGAGTGAGCAGCCACCTCCGAAAAATGCAAATTGCAATTTCCTATTTCATTCCCCACCTATGGCGGAGTTTCTTTGCTGGAACTGTGAGGATAAACTCGTGAACATCTGGGAAGTGCGGATCCTACGGCACAGAGGGCGTCGGGAAAGCTCATGAGGTGGTTGTTAATTCCATACTCCGAGCAGGGTTGTAACTGCATGCATTAAAAATGGCATGGGGTCCCCACTTTAAATAACAGGCATAAAACAGATTTTGGGGGCGGAAAAAACACGAATCAGAAATGCCTCATCCAATAAATCACAATCTCGGATACGTTCGCACCGCACAGGGACAGAGGGAAAACCGGCTCTGCGTAACAAAACCTAAATTGCTCATATTTGGTCCTGAAATCCTGCTTAATTCCTTCCACGGCCGATGGAGAGCAGCTGGCACTGTCCCCCACCCAAGCCCTGCGTGCGTTATGGCAGGGCAGAGCTTCCACAGAGCACCAGGGCTCCCAGGCTCCTTCCAACCCAAGCAAATCTGGGACCCGGGGGGAACAGATGTCTCTGGGAAAAGCACCGGGCGGCCAAGTGGGAGACTGAGCTCCGCTCCCAGCTCAGCGTGGCCCACCGAGGTGGGGAGCAGCCCAGGGAAATGGTGGGGAGGAAACAGCGGGCAGCAAGGGGAAATAGCGGGGATGACAAACGCCTGGGATGACTGAGGAGCTGCCACGGCAGCGCCAAGCTCCTGGAGGAGTCTTCACCAGAACGGGCGTAATTCCTCCTGCAAAGGGCCTGGCTCAGCCCCTGCAATACAGCATTTTACTGCAGTCTGCACAGCAGAAAGGGTCCAAAAAAGGAGGACACTGAGATGTGTGTTAATCAAGTGAAGAACCATCTACAAAGAAAAGGCATGGATCTGTCTTCCAGTTGAAAAGCTATAAATAGCCTTGCATACTTGCTTATCAGATTGGTTCGGCTGCAGGGATAATCTCCTGGAGAAAGCAATGGAAGCCCTGTTATGTTGGATATTTATAACCAGATGAAAGCCGAGAAAATGCACAGTCGTGTCAGCCTCGCGCGCGTGCCGCGGGATGGGGGTGCAGGATCCAGCGCGTCTCCGCGGTTTAACAGAAGGTCAAGAACGGCTTAGTCTGCCTAGCTTCCCAAAAACCCAAGATCTGATCTCTTTGAGGGGCTGGTGCTGCTGATGAAGCCAAGGCAAGGACATGTTGGGACAGTCCCCAAAAGGTCATGATGGTCCCGCATCATTCCTTCTCTGTAGGAAGCAAGACATGACCATTCTCTGGACAAACGAGGTCTGGTTGGAAGCAGAGAGGGCAGGGGACGGAGCAAACACAACACCCCCAGCGCCTCCTAATCCCCCAATCACCTGTCCCAGTGCCAGCGTCCCCTCACAGTCTGCTTAGAGGATCACCACCCTTTCCCCAGCTCCTCAGGTCCTCTGAACTGCCGTGCCAGATTATCTGCAGAGCACCAGGACCCGCTCGGGATAATGCTGGTGGATTCCCCAGAGCCTTGGCCTGCCATGGCCTCTGCACCCAGTGCAGGTCAGAACAGCTGCTGGAGCCTGATTCCCAAGCACTGCCATGGGAAGGGAGCCAATTCTGGTGGATGGAGAGCAGAACAGGGTTGTGGTTGTTCCCTGGGAGCCTCTGCGGTGCCTGTACCACACGTGGAGCTGGTGGTGGATGCGTGTGGGGTGGTTCCCGTCCTCCTGGGAGGTGGACACACACAGGGCACCTTGTGCCACGAAGGGAGCTGGGTTTTAGGGCAGGTTTGTGTTGCTGTGGGCAGGGAGCCATTCCCGGGGGCTCCAGGCATTGTCCCTTGGCCTTCCTCAGCTCTGCTCATCCCCGTCGGGCACACAACGAACATCCCAAGGAACATCCCAGGACAGCCCTCTCTGCCCTCCACCTTCCAGGTGCTCCTCTCTCTCTCCTCTCTCTACTTTTAGCCCTGCTCCTTCCTCATCATCTCCGAGTTTCCCGTCACATTCCAGGGCTCAACCTTTCCTCTTCCATGTCCATCATCACCACTGCCTCACCTTCAGCTCATCCACGTGGCATCTCCTTGCTCACCACCCTTCCGGCCTCTCTTCCAGGTACTCAAGGACACTTGGGAAGCCCAGTGCTGTCACCCTGTGCCAGGGCTCCAGGAATTGCTCCAAACTCTTCTTCCCAGGTGACTGACTGGCACATTTGGGAAGAAAGTGATCTGCACAACATTCCTAGACACGGCGGTGCCTCATTGCAGGAGCAAGAGATGGATTTGGGAACCCCACCATGCCTTGCTCCAATGGTTGTAACACAAAGAACTTCACTGTTACTCCAGGAATAACCTGGGAATCGGGAAGAGACGTTCCACTAGACCTGCCCATTTCCATATCAGAGGAACCCAGCGGGTCTGCAGCTCCCCAAAAACAAGCTGAACACACGCTCGGCCACCTTCCCACGACACACACACCTGTCCCAAAATCAAGGATGCTCCCAGAAACAGGAGGAGACTTCAGGAGAACCCTCTGCCACCTCCTCCTCTTCCCTCCCAGAGGTTTCTTTGACCCTGCCACCTCCACAGCCACCTCCCCTGGGGACACGAGCACAGAAGGCAGCAGGTACGGGAGAGAAGATGTTATGTGCACAGCCAGAGCCAAATCCAAGGAAGCGACGGGAGCTGGCCGGAGCAGACAGCTGGGGGGGTGGGCTGCAGCCAGGCGGGGCAGCGCAGGGGCAGCACGAGCAGCACGACCGCGGTGAAGCTGCGCCGGGGCAGGGGGGAAGCGGCTCTCCCACTGTGACAGCGCAGACACCTCCAGGGGTTCTCAGGGAAAGCTGGACCCCACCGGGAGGTGACCTGAGGGGCACGGTGACAGCAGGACATGTCGCTCTGGGGTTTGCCACCACCACCACCACCACGCTCGCTAAGCCTCCACTGCATGGATCTCCTCAGCCCAGCCTGTGCCACTAAAGCTGCTCTGCCCTCTGCCCCCTGGAAACTCCCGCAGCTGCGACCCCAAACACACATGGGGAGCTCCAGCACACTCTAACCCCCCTGAGGTGGGGACAGGCACCCACGGGACCCCTGACTGCGGACACGAGCTCCCCATGGGCTGGGATACAGCCCCTCTGCTCGCCCCTGTGCTGCCATCTCGGACCACCCTGTCGGGGCCCCTCTCTGCATCATTCCAAACCCACCTGTCCCCTGCCACACCCACCTGTCCCCTGCCACACCCTCCTGTCCCCTGCCACACCCACCTGTCTCCCTGACTCTTCACATCCCACAGCTCACCCAGATCTCCCCTCCCTCACCCCCCTCTCCCCTCCCCACCACGTCCTTGCTGCTCTCTTGCATTGAGCCTCACCTCCTCTCCATCCTCCCATCCCCACCAAGCTGAGCATGGCCAGCCTGTCCCAGCCGAGCTCCACGTCACCCACACCAGGGACATGGATCATGGAGGACCAGGAGCCTCGGGTGCAGGTCCCAGGGGAGGGGACAGGCGCGGGGGGCGGGCACGTACCGTTCTCAGGGTGCTCCATCTCCCCGATGCTGCCATCGGGCGTGGTGCGCTCATAGTGGTCCTCGGGCAGGGCCAGGGGCCCGATGCGGGGCCCCGACGAAGATTTGCTGCTGGGGGTCTCGGATTCCTCCAGCCCGCTGTCGTAGTAGCTGTGCTGGGAGGGGTCCTGCAGGTCCTGAGCCTGGCTGGCTGCAGAGAACGTCACTCGGCGATGAGGTAACTGCAGGCAAGAGAGAAGCTGTTGCATCACCCACCCAGCAGATGAAGGCAAAGGGCGGGGTCATCCAACCTGACCCCATCATCAGCCCCCGTCCNATCCTGACACACTCAGCACCAGGCTCCATCCCAACCAAGAGCCCCCCATCACATGCAGGGAGCACACTTCGCATGGTCCCTGTGCTCCCCCAACTCATCGCTCCCTCCACGGCTCTATCCCAGCCTCTTCTGTCACCCAGATGTCCCCTCCCACAGCAGGGCGACTCTGGGAAGGTCCCCCATCAGCACAGCCTCCTGAATCTTTGTCCCTACCCTTCACCGGGTGACCCCACTCTGCGGGTCCCCAACCCAACCCCAAAGCCCTGCGCAGCCAAGGCCGCCCCAAAGCTCTCAGTGATGGCATCACTGCCCAGCACGGAGCCACAGCGTCATCCTCCCTGCCCTGCCAGCCCCTGGCCTGGCCCCAGCTCCCATCCTCAGCACTCTCCACCCAGGGTCACCACCAGCGCTGTTTTCGTGTGCTCATTCAGCATTTCAAAGACCCCACTTCCCACTTTCCCTCCCCAGCTCTGCCTCATGCTCGGGAGGATCTCCCTGCCAAGAGCCATTAAGCCACATCATTATCCCGCTCCAAATCCTTCCACCAAATCCTTCTTTGGCGTGATTACCGAGGAGTGGAGAGGGTAGCACAAGTTCAAGGGGCAAGAGCGGGGAATGAAACACAAACGCCGAGAGCGAGAAAAAGCCACCACGGTGTTTCTCCACCATAAATGCGGGAAGAAGCCCAAGATGGGAATTATTTGACGGGGATCTGAAGGTGACGAGGAGAGAGAGGAGCCAACACATCGTTTAGGCTGAATACCTTTTTCTGTGCTGGTGTCTTTACTACAAATCAGTGGCAATCAGGCGTCCCACACACAGCGAACACCGGCCAGGAAGGGGAAGGAATTGAGACGAACAGAGGGAAGGAACACAGAGGGAGCATTTAGATGAGCTGCTTTAAGGTTGGTTGGACCTGATTAAATTCACCACAGATGCTTAGAGACCTGATTTAAGTAACTTCAGAGCTGTTAGGGCTGGGTTGGTTTTTTTTTTTCCTTTTCCCAAGACTTTTTTTGTTTTTTTTCCTGAAGAATTTGTAGGGAATCAGGGAGCTTCCAAAAGACTGGAAGCGAGCTAAAATAGCGCCTGTCTTTAATGATGAGAAAAAAGAAGAGCTGGAGAATTATAAAACAGTTAGCTTAATTTCAGTTCCTGGAAAAATACTGAAGCAGATAAAAGAACTCTTTGTAAGTACCTACAAGATAACAAGGAAATGAGTAACAGCCACTGTAGGTTTGTCACAAACAAACATGTCAAGCCATTGAACTCCTTCCTTTGAAAAGACAGCAGGCCTCGTGGAGGGAGGAGGAGCAGTCAGTGTTCTAGCTCGACTTGATGAAGTTTTTTTTGACACTGTTTTAGCTGATTTTTCTCATAAGTAATGCAAGCAAACAGCGGAGGTGCAGCACGGCACATCCCTGCCTGGGTGATGTAAGAGCAGGGTGGGTGCAAATCGTTTGGAAAGTGTTATTCCCAAAGGAATTACTGCAGAGAGCCCTTTCAGCTGGGATCATGGATCAAACTAAATCTCCGGGTTGTGTCCCGAGTCCATTGCTGGGCGCTGTTTTCATTAACTGCTGGCGTGACAGATGTGGGATGGATCTGTCACATCTGCACCCTCGTGAGGAGCAATCGCAGCTGGCTGCGGATCATTCCACATCGCTGGTCGGGGATCCACCCACGGTGCCAACCTCCCACCCAAAAATGCATCCGTGTCGGGGTGTGTGAACAGGCTGGGGTGTGCCAGCTCTGCTGGGCACCAGGAGGCTGAGCTGGGCACCAGTTTGGAGGAGACGTGCCCCACTTCAGCAGAGAAGAACAGAGAAGCAGTTGTTAGAAACCACGACAAAAAAATTTTTAAAAGGAGAGGAATTGGTTCAGGGAAGAGAAGGTTGAGGGTGGCAAAGGCTGGAAAGGAAAAGCCTCTGCTTGGGACCAGTGGCAGATAAGAAGGAGTGACCTCTACCTGCAGCAGGGAAGACCAGGTTAATCACTGTGGTAAAAAAAACCCCAATGGTAGGTTTGGCCAAGGTTTGGCCAAGTGCAGTCACAGAATCATGGAATGGGTTGGGTTGGAAGGGCCTTAAAGCTCATCTCATCCCACCCCTGCCATGGGCAGGGACCTCCCGCTATCCCAGGTGGCTCCAAGCCCTGCCCAGCCTGGCCTGGGACACTGCCAGGATGGGGCACAGGCACCCTGTGCCAGTGGGGTGCCAGAGCAGAGGGTGCAATCCCTGTCATTCAGGCACCCGCCAGCCCCTCTCGGGAGGGCTCTGGAGGAGCAGAGGACAAGGCAGCGCTGCCCAGGTGCCGATGACCCTCTGGAGTGCCCTCTTAGCCCATGGGGAGCGTGTAAAGCCTGGCACTGCTCTCCCCCAGCCTCCCCCTGCACCCTGCCTGCCCGGCTGACACCAATTCCCTGCCTGGCCGCGGCTCATCCCGAGCTCTGGGCTCCTGCTTTCCTTCCGTGCTCGTACCAGCCCAGCCAGATGAGCCGGGCTCCTCGGGGTGCAGCGATAACACAAACAAACAACCTCCCAGAGCCCGCCTGTGACAGCCACGATGCCTCCCCCGGGGGGCTCCATCAAACAGCAGCGCTTTTACCTGAAAAACACCTCCTTTAAATGTCACCTCATGCCAGGCAGCCCTCGAAAGGGCTCCTCTCACTGCAGGGCTCCCAAGCCCTGTCCCCTGCAGCCCCACAGGGCAGCGTGGCACTGGCACGGGGAGCGTCCCCCTCCCGCTGTGCCCAGCCCCACCGGCAGGTGCCCTGGGAAGATCTCCAGCCCCGCTCTGGAGTCACGGAAAGGCACGGAATCAATTTGCCTGGCCCTGACTCGCAGAAACTGGGTTTGGTGTGACCTTTGTGAGGGAGGTTAAAGAGCCTTAGAGCCGGCAGCGGCCTCTGCACAAGGAGCTGCTTGTGCGGTGCAGTCGGGGCAGGCCTGAGCTTCTGTTTGAGGAGCCAAACGCAGCAGGGCCAAGTCACAACCTGCAAACAGCAAACCTGGTTTGGGGCCCTCATCTTTCCTCGCCCCAGTTTCTCCCCGTTCCTCATCAGAGGTGACCCTTGCAGGTGCCATCTCACCAGGGCCTCCTCCAGCGCCTTCCTGCCCCTCCAACCTTGTGGGTTTTTCCGCCTGAGGTCTGTGCCAGCCTCTTAACCCTGAGCTACTCACGCAGCATGACCCCTGAATCCATTTTCAAGTCAGCGCTTCCCAGGATATCAGCCAGCATTCCCCATTTCTCCGCGCGCAGCTTTGCGCTGGGCTGTGTTAAAATGCGCCTTGTTTAAATGGGCCTGGTTTACCAAGCAGTCTGGATTGCTCTGCATGACTGCTCCGTCCTCAGCACCATCTCCCACTCCACCAATCTCTGTGGCAGCCGCAGGTTTATCAGCAGTGATTTTAGATTTCCTTCCAGACCGTTGATTGCGGCGCTGAATGGCAGCGGGCATGGCACCGCCGCTGCCGAGGAGCAGCTCCAGGAGAACCTCGCTCCACGAGCAATCCCAGCCAAGCTCTGGATAAACCAGATCTGCCTCACAATGCCGTGCTGAGAATCCCAGAATCCCAGCTTGGAAAAGCCCTCCAAGGTCATTGAGTCCAAGCTGTGCCTGATCCCCAGCCCAGAGCACTGAGTGCCACATCCAGGTGTTCCTTGGACACCTCCAGGGATGGGGACTCCAAACCGCCCTCGGCAGCTCCTCACAAGGCCTCACCACCCTTTCCATGGACAAATTCCTGCTGATGTCCAGTCTGAGAGTTGTGTCCATGCAAAATAATTAATAATAATAATAATAACAATAATAATATAATAATAATAATAGAGTCCCCATTATCAGCGGGCACATCCATCAGTCTCCAGCTGCTCTGTACCCAACACAAAGCAGCTCTGCCTCTCCAGCCCCACAGGAATGCCTGGAGCAGACCTTGTTCCTCACGGAGGCCAGGACCATGCCTAAGGAAAGGTTTAAAAGCCGGACCTGTCACGTAACGCCAGTGCCCAGTGTCCCCCGCCATCAGCCAGAGTGACTGACGTCAGTGCTATTTCCATCAGCCATTCCCTGCTTTAGCCATTAATCCAGTTGTTCCCTGGGGCTGCCGAGGACAGCGAGCACTGCACAGCCCCAGCCGGCCCTTCCAGCTGCTCGTGGCTTCGCTGCCCTCCCAGTCCTGCCCATCCCGGGTTCCCCAGCTCCATGGGCACCTCCAGAGCAGAGAGATCCCACTTTTTGGCACAAATTATTCCATGCAATCATGGCAAATATCTCTAATTTGAACGCCTTTGCTGGCTCCCGGCGCATGGGCAGGTCCCACATCCTACGTTGTTATGTCTCAGCCCAGATTACTCCAACTATTTATTGAATACTTTTGCATTTTTCTGCATAATTAACAATTTCGCAATCTCCACTTGGGATTGACGGTTCCTGGATTCCACCTCTTCCCGGCACATTTTTTAAAGTACTTATTGTGTTGACTTTGTAATAATTGATTTTCCCCCAATGTCTTTGGCTTTGCTTGTTAATTTTCTACACTCCAGAACAACTCATTTCTCCTAATTGCTGTAACTCCCTCCTTTTACCCCCACTATTTATTGGTTTCCTATTTCCAACTGCTGCCACTGTGCTGGAATGGGATTTGGGGCAGAGCTGTCTATTTTCTCCGCTGAGAAATGGTGGCTTTGGATTAAAAAAACCCTCATTTTCAGGGCTCCCCAGTGCTCGTTGTGATATTCCTGATGGGGACACCTGTGCCAGCTCCACACCTGAGGGACAAACGGTCCCCCTCTTCCCACGGGGATGCTCTGACGGGGATGTTCATCCCCGGGAAAATCCTGCAGGTCCTGTGCTGCCGCAGCTCAGGGATTTTTCTCGAGGAGGAATCGTTGGCAGCTCTCCCTCCGATGATCCCCATCCTCTGTGAAGTGCTCTCCTGCCTTTTTGAGCCCGTGCCTGCTCTGGCCTCCGCGGATTCCAGCAGCAATGAACTCCCGGCCCATGTGCTCGCTGGAAGAGCTCTTCCCTTTGCTCCTGCCTCTGCTGCCTGCTCGTTTTGCCTTGAACTTCTCCTACCCGCAGGGTTCTGAGGAAACAGCAGTAATTGCTCCTTGCTCTGCCCCTTTCCAATTCCACAAATCCAGGCTGCATCCTGCTCCGCCAGGTCCTCCTGCAGACACCGGGCAGGTCTGGCCAGCTCTGCTGCCCTTCCCTGTGCTCCTTCCAGCTCTGCTGCCCTTCCCTGTGTCCCTTTCAGCCCTGCTGCCCTTCCCTGTGCTCCTTCCAGCCCTGCTGCCCTTCCCTGTGGCCCTTCCAGCCCTGCTGCCCTTCCCTGTGCCCCTTCCAGCTCTGCTGCCCTTCCCTGTGTCCCTTCCAGCCCTGCTGCCCTTCCCTGTGCCCCTTTCAGCCCTGCTGCCCTTCCCTGTGCCCCTTCCAGCTCTGTCCCAGCCTTCCAGCCACAGGGAAGCCAGGCCCAAACCCATAGCTCCAGTTTTGGGCCTCGTCTGGCAGTAGCAGGAACTCGTTTTGGTGACGAATTTTCATGGGCTGTCCCCGACCTGCCTGGTTCTGGCTGCACATCCCAAACCCCCCCAACAACAATCCCTGCCTGTGCTGATTCCCTCTGGCATGAGGGCACATTAGGAAAAATTGTATTGGGAGAAATTTCTTCATGGAAAGGGTGGCATTGGAAGGAGGGTGGTGGAATCACCATCCCTGGAGGTGTTCAGGGAGCAACTGGAGGTGGCACTCAGTGCTCTGAGCTGGGTGACAGCAAATCTTGATGACCATGGAGGTCTTTTCCAACCTTAATGGTTCCATGAGCATTCCCACTCATGGATGCTGGATGGGGCTAAAGGGACCCCGCACTCCTCTGCTCCCTCCTGCCTCTTCCTTCCCTCATTCAAACATCTCCAGATCCATTAGGACCTGCACCAGGCAGACTCTCCTCTCTAAACCCAGGGAAAACAAACTCAGCCCAAACAAGAGCAGTGCCAGGAGGGAAGAGGAATTTGGGATGCCACCGTGTCCCCACAAACCCACAGCATCACCCCCTGTGCAGAGGGCAGGGACCGAGCAGCAGGAGAAATTCCATTGTTCACAAAGGAAACTGTAAAATCCACCCCGGGCACCCTTTTCCTGCTGGCAGGGACGGAGGGAGCCACCCTGCTCCCCCTCCCCGAGCGAAGTGGGGGCAAATCCAGCCCCTGTTAACCGGCTCGCTGCTGATCCCAAAGCGGGATCCGCGGCTCCCGGGCTCCTCTGGCAGCTTCCAGAGGCTCCTGCGCCTCCCCACACGCCAGAAGCCTCCTCTCGGGCAGCTGCCAAAGGAGCTGCTTCCCCAACAGCCGCCACAATGCAGCAACTCACAGGGCCGGGAGTGAAAGGCAATGTCAGAGCCAGCGCCCGGAATATCAAAATAAATTACAAGGGAGCCATTGTGGCGCGGGAGTTACTCAACTTCACACGGATTCACGAACCCCTCTCCTTCACAAACCAACCTGGAGCGCTGCAACATCCCTGGGTCCGGAGAGAAAGAAAGATAAGCCCAGGCACCGTGCTCTGAACGACCCAGAGCCAGCTTTCCGTGGGTGGAGGCTTGGGAACGATTTGCTTTGCCTGGAGAGGAGCAGGGCTCCAGTGCAGCGCAGCCTTCGGAGCAGAAGGCTGAGGGGAATATCATGTCCATGGAAACCAGGGCAAGCCTCGAGGAAAGCTGGAGCTGAATTGCCAAAACCACCCAGGGCAACGCTCGAGCTCCAGGAAACAGGACATGGGCTCGGCTCATCCCTGAGCCCACCATTTTAAAGCTCGTCTGAGCCACCAGCGCTTCTGCTGCTGTGCTGGGGTGAGGATGGACCTGAGACAGCTCTTCCCCTCCTTTTCCATGGCCCGCCCCCCGCAGCACATTGTGTGGCCACTGCCCTGATTTTTGGAGGAGAAGCCCCCCAGGAGCCCTCCCTGCTCGTTCTGCACCCACCCTGCAGGTGATGGGAAGAGCTCAGGGCATTTCCTGGCACAGCAGCGCCTTGAGGGACAGGGACAAGGCAAGCACTGCCCTGGCTTGGTGTCACCTCCTGGCACCTACAGCTCCCCTCTGCTCCTCCCCTTGGTGGCCTGGGGGTCCCTCCCTGCCCTGCCACAGCATCTCCAGGTGTTCAGGTGGTTCAGCAGACCCAGCTGCATCCCCAGGATTGCTCCCCGTTTGCACAACGTGAAGGAATCGAGGGAAGAGCTGGTGCCCAGCACGGGATCAGGTCCCAGGGGCTCTGCCTGCTCTGGAGAAGGGAGGGAGACGGACGGACCCACCTCTAAGCAAAGGTGTGGCCTGTGCACACCTGTGAGACCTGTCCTTTGTTCAAAACACTCGTTCAGGCCCTCCCAAAATCTCGTCCCTGACGGTGGTGTCTCCTGAAGGACCCTGCCAGTTGTGGGCAGGAGCACCAGCATAGTTGAAGGCCCAGCTCTGTCATCTACCAGCCGGACTTCACCGGGGTCACCTCCACCACAGCCACGGGGGTCCCACAGGGCACATCGGCCGCGGGGTGACAGCTCTGGTCCGTGCTGCTCATGGGGCCTCGTGTGGTGGCTGTGCCTGCCCCCAAATCCCTGTGTCCATCCCCCGTTCCCAACAACCCCTCAGCACTTTCACTGCTGAGAAACCAGAGAAGGAATCCACGGCCAGAGGAACGACACGCAGGAATCCATGGAATCCCAGACCCAGGTGTTATCCCAAAAAGCACCTGCTCCCCCTCCTGAGTGGCTGCTCAGCTGACAATTAGCGAGTGCTGACCTTGCAGTCAGCAGAGCCAGTCTCCAAGTCCTGCCGAAATAATGATAGCAGAGCAGCCAGCCTCAAATGGACATCAGCTCCCGAGGCACTATTTAGTGAATAAATCCAGGGAAAATGCGGGCTGACTCCGCATAGGTGCCCTGAAGCCTCCTGAAATTTGCATGATGCTCAAAGAAGCCGCCAAAGCCCGGTGCCAACCTGCCTGGTCAGATCGAATTTATCTAACTCAGAGCAAGATCTAACGCAATTAGAAACCCATTTAGGCAGCCTGGAGACAGAGCCTGCCTAACCCTCAGCCTATCCCAGCTCCAAGCCCATCCAGGAGGTGCCATTTGGCTTTTCTTTGGGTGAAATGAAGATGGGCAAGAGAAAATGTGGAAATAAATCATCGGAAGGGCGAACGGTAAAATCGAAAGGGGTCATAATCGTTGTGGAATGATGTCTAAATTGGCCTGGCCGTGCTGTCCCGGAATGTCTGTCACCATCCCGCTGATAATGGAGCCATTCTGGAGATGGTTGGTGTGGAGTGGAAATTGCCCTGGCCGCAGCAGGAGGTCTCATAATCACGTTAAAACCATCTGAAGATCCCAGGGAGGAAAAGCTTCCGGGACTGGGAGCTACACTTGAATAAAACCCTTGAGGAATCCAACAGCTGCGGAGTGGGAAAATAATGCTGGGAAAATAATGAGCTAATCTGGCTCCCAGTTGCACCCAGTGGGGCTGACAGGGAGTGTTGAAGGCTCTGGGGAGAGCAGGGGGTCTGAAGCTGCAGGCTCAGGACTCCATTAAAAAAAAAAAATGGAGATAACCAGGAATGCTTCCATGGAAGCCTTTCCACAGAAAACCTGTCAATTTGCTGAAATCAGATCATTATTCAAGCGAGCTCCTTGTTTCAGGATTGGGGCGGGGGGAAGGAGATCTTTGCTGACACGTGAAAATGAAAAAATGATGCTCTTGCAAAGGTACCTTTCACTTCAGGACTCCAGCCAAGTATTAATTACGGAGCTCAACCCAAAAAGGTCAGTCAGAATCATGCCTTTAGAAATTACTAGGAAAATAAATATATTTATATTTAATATATGTTCTGATTGACTTGGGAAATAGGGGGGAAAAATTGTTAGTTCTTCCTGATTTGCTTTCGAATTGAAAATCTTCCTCTGAGGGCAAACCTGTTTTGCAACCAGCTCCATTTCCACAGGCAAAGGGCAGCAGCTTTTCCTGTGTGCCCACGGAATCGTGCCTGTTCCCGAGGTCTGGGCACCCACACGCTGCAGAGATGGGCAGAGCCCTCACTTTAGTGGTCTGCACCTCCTGATGAATGGAGATACCAGGTGAGACAAACCTTCCTTTGGAGGCATCCAACAGGTAGGACAAGTCATTGGAAGGCTTCTTAGGGCCACATATCTTGCCCGCACTGCTCCAGTTCCCATTCCCACCGGCACGGGACCCCTGGGATGGATGAGCTCCTCAAATCCCAGGGTTGCTGTCACATCCTCGGCCAAACCAGATCGTGGCTCCAGACAAATTTCCCGTACGTTAGCAAAGGTTTCTGAGCTCTCTGGGCAAGAGACGCCCTGATAGCCCCTACCGAACTGTGATCCACTTGAAATCCTTGGGAAAAAAAAACCACCCAAGCTCCTCCAGGCATTTGAAGAGCCTGGAATCACAGCACCCCAAAAGGTCTTGCCCAGCCTGAGTGAAAACGAAGGGCTCTTCAAACGCCTGAAGCGCGGGTTTTGCTTTCCGCGGGGCTCGAGTGCTTTTGAGGAGCAAGCAGGAGGATGAATGGATGAGTGTCAGAGGAACATCGCACATCGCTCCAGCAGGACACTTCCAGCAGGATCTCAGTCCAGAGCTCAGCCAAGAGGTGCCCCCCCAGCAGGGCCGGATCTCTGGCAGAGCCTCCCCGGCAGCTGCTCCCGAGCACGGGGGAGTTGGGAGGATGTGAAAACCAGGCCGTGTGGGAGCAAAATAGCTGCAGGCTTTCAGGTTGCTCGGGCCTTTCCAGATGTCTCCGAGGAGCTGAATCAGGGCACGCTGCTCCGACAGCTCCGGAGCAGGATCAGTTCCCAGGGAGAGAGGCGGGGAATCGCTGGCCTCCCCAAAGGACGGCCCCGAACTCTGATGGAACGTGCCAGGATCCCGGTGCCATGTGCGGATAGGAGATCAGAGCGGGTGTTTTGCAAGCCAGGAGGAGCTCAGAAGGATGTTTACATCCCGGGAAAGGGGCATCTTCAGGGATCTCTGGGCAGGACCCATAGGGCCGGGCTGTGAGTGCCAGAAGGGTGGAAATGATGAGGTGGTGGAGCTTTCTCCTGCTCTGCTGGCAGGTCACAGCCCACGCTCCCACCACAAACCCACCCACGCTTCCCTGCAAGCAGCTGAAGGGCTGAGGCAGTAAACAGCTCCCACCACACCGGGCATTGATGCAAAACAACCAGGAATGTTTTCTAAGGGATCTGGGGGAGTTGTTTTTCTTTCTGGTCCTCTGCCTGACCTCCTCTTCCGCTCAAGAGGGTTGGGTTGGGAATCGCACTGGCAGAAGACGCCTTTACTACAGGTAGGATGTGGAAAGCAGGTCCTCAAGGGCGCAGAGACCTCCAGAAAAGTTCAGAAAGTCAGGGAATAGAATCATGGAATGGTTTGAGTTGGAAGGAACCTTAAAGCTCATCCCATTCCACCCCCTGCCATGGGCAGGGACACCTTCCACTGTCCCAGGCTGCTCCAAGCCCTGTCCAACCTGGCCTTGGACATTTCCAGGGATCCAGGGGCAGCCACAGCTTCTCTGGGCACCCTCAGGGCCTCCCCACCCTCACAAGGAGGAATTCCTTCCCAATACCCCATCTAAATCTCTCCTCTTTTAGTTTAAAAGAGTTCCCCTTGTCCTATCACTCTCTGCCTGTGTAAAATCTCTCTCCATCTTTTTTTGTAGCTCTCCTTGAAGTACAGAAGAGGGTCAAGACAAAAGAAAAGGTCAATGAAGGAACTGCTGGGGGGAAGCTGAGTGAGTCTGAGTTGCAGATCTGACTCCCAGAGGTGAAGCCAAGGCTGAGCTTCATCCAGCTCGCACTGGTGGATGCTGCAGCCACAGCCAGGGCTGACAAGAAACGGGGCACCAAGATGCCAGGGGTGACCTCCTCACCCCCGTTCAATCCTCAGCCAAGCTGTGCTTTCTGGGGCACTGAAGGACCTGGGTGCTGCAGGAAGAGCCTCTTTTGGAACAATCTCCACTGACCATCTTGGTTCCTCCCAGGAGCAGAGCTGGGTTGTGCAATGGTGGCGTGGCTGGCCCGGGAGCACAGCCGTGCCCTGGGGATGGGCCGTGCCCAGGGTTCCTGGCAGGTGCTCTCACAGGACAGGGGCGTGTGGGGATGAGGGCGGAGGGGCACGAAGGTGATTTGGGCCTGGCACAGCGCTCAGCATGTGCCAACCAGCAGGAGGTTTGCACCACCGGGGCTGAGTGTCCGACACCCCACAGAACACCAAGGGGCTCTTTGGGACCTGCCCTGGCACAGCCCCACACGGGGGGATTCCCTCTGGGGTTCCCAGCTGGCCACCAGCTCGGGGACACCAGAGCACAGCAGCCACCCCTTTGCTGTTGTCCCATGGCTCCCAGGGCTGCCCTCCCCACCCCTGACACAATTCCAGCCACTCCGTGCCCTTTGCTCCAGGCATTCCTCAGACCTTGTTCCCTCCACAACACCCTCCCCGGCCTGTCCTACATCCTGCACCCTCTCATTACTCCAGCCTCCTTCCATCCCATCCCAGAACATCCCAGCTCTGTCCTCACCCGGGAAAACCCCACCCTCCACCCCCTCCAGCTGCATCCCACCCTCTGTGCTTCACCCCATCCACAGCCTCTGGATGCTCTCTGGGCTGAGTGCCCAGGGACACACAGGGACCATCGAGCGCCTGGGGACACACGGGGACCGGGACACACGGGGACACACGGGGACCACGGGGACACACCCTGTCACAGCCCCGGGTTCTGCCCCGGGATTTGGGTGCCGGGTGAAGCAGCCTGCAGGGCTGGGCCCCGCTCCAGGGAACAGCACTGCAGCTGAGAGCCCGGCCGAGCGGGCAGAGCAGTGCTGGGAATATCAATCAGGGAGGCTTGGAGCGAGCGGCCGCACACACAGCCAGGGCTTTCATCCCCCAGGATCCACAGCTCGGCCGGCAGAGCCAGCCAGGGGCTCAGCCCCGCACTGGGAGGGCTCAGCATCCCTCTGTACTGGGGCCAGCACAGTCAGGAGAGACTGGGGAAAGCCAGGGCAAAGGGAGAGATCAGGAGAGAGGGTGGAGAGGAGCGGACAGAGTTGTGAAAGAAGAGGGAAGATTCGGGGGGAAAAAGGAGGAGTACCCCAGATCCAAGCTAGGAAAGGCCAATGCTGGCTCCAAAGGCACCAGGCAGGGGAGAGGCTGAGGCTGTGAGAAGGGAGAGGAAGAGGAAGAGGAGGGCGGGAGGGAATGAGAAGCAGGGAGGAATGGCAGGAGGGGAACTGGGCAGTGCTGTCACCCAGCCCCACGTGGGGACCCCCAGGCAGGGAGCACAGGCTGGGTGAGCCTTCACAGGAGAAAGGACGAGGTCCCCAGCGCTGGTGGGGCCAGGGACTGCCGGGCAGGAGAGACCCCGTGACCTCCTTGGTGGGTTAGGGACAGTAAGTGCCCCTGCCTCCTTGCAGACACTGCCTACGGAGTTATCACCTGCCCAAGGCTGCCCACCCTGCACCCCAGTGCCACCCTCCCCACAGCACGGCCTGTGCACAGCCCTGCGCCCCTCTCCCTGGGGCTGCGCCCCCCCCGTGCCACCTCCCGCCACAGTCCAGGCTGCACAGCCCCCACTGCCACCTCCTTGGGGACAGGGGTCGTACCCTGCCCTGTGCCGCCTTCTCCCAGGGGAGACTCCGGCTGCACCCCTGCATCCCCTACACGGCCTGTATGTGTGCCCCTGCCACCCCCTGTCACAGAGACCGTGCTCCCCTCCCTGCCACCTCCATGGGGCGCAGGCTGCGTACACCCCGCTGTCACCTCGCCCCGCAGCACAGCCTGCGCGCACCCACGCTGGCTCTGGCTGCACCACAGGGCTGCTCATCTCCCGTGGCTGAAGCTCCTCATTTTGAGGTCCCAAATACCCCACGGTGCTCTCACTCCCTGCCATCAACCAAAGCCCCCAGCGCAGACGTGCCAGGAGCCACCACACCTTCCTGCCTTGCCCGTGGTGCCCCCGGCATCCTCACCAATGCCCCAGCACAGAGAACGACCCACTCCCCACCCCGTCCTGTGCTCCCCAGCTCCGCCAGGCACCCCAGTGATGCTCACAAGCTGCTATGCTTTGACACAGCCACTCTTCCCAGCAGATCCAGGGATCTGCAGCCCCTCAGCGGCATCTCCCTCATTCGATCTCAGCCTGGCAGAGCCAAATCCGACCCAAGCCCAGCTGATCCCAGGAGCAGGAGCTGATTCACAGTGCGGAGGAACTGCTCCCAGCACAGCGTCTCTCTGAAACTGGGGAAAAGCAGGGCAGGTCCCCCATGAACCCTCAGCTCCATCTGCAGCTCCATGCTGGATCCATTTATCAGCTCATTCCACGTGAACAACCTTGAGAAAACCCACTGACCCAGGACAGTGGGAGACTTTCCCAGACATCTGCCAGCACCTAAACCTGCAATTTATGGAGACTCTGAGCTAAATTCTGAAACAAAACGATTTCATTTCTGTCCATTACAGCTACAATATTCCTCTCCTCCCCTCCCGCAGAGAGTAATTAATGCTGCACCGCGCTCCGAGCCCACGGGCAGGTGCAGGAACCTCTGCTGAGCTCACTCAAGTTCACAACACTCCAGCCGCCTTCCCGGGTGGTGGGGGGCTGTAAGGACCCGGGGCAGTCTTGGGAAAGGATGTAGACTATCCCCTCCCGGTAAAAAAGGATGGAGCCTGGGAGCCAGGCAGAAGAAAGAGCCGCTCCCCACGCCAGCGCCTGAGTTCTCACCCCAGGTTCATCAAAGAGCTGCCGAGGACGAGGAAGGAAGGGAAACTTCTCTCAGAAAGTTCCCAAAGGGAAGCAGATAGCAGGGCTGAGCCAAATCCCCAGACTGCCCTGCCCAGCCCTGCAGGGAGCAGTTATTGAGGTGGTTGCTGGTGTCTCCTTTCCTCCTCTGCAGCCATCGCATCTCCCCGCGGGTCCCAGCCCTGCCTGCCCAGGAGGCCCAGACACTTCCTGGATGGTTCAAGATAAAACCTTATGCTGTTAGCAAAACAAACGAGGAGGCTGTGAGAGCCAAGGCTGGCACAGGGCTCAAACCACCGAAGCCAGAACCACTGGTTTCCCCAGCTGATCTAATCTCTCCCAGCGCCAGAGCTCCTCTGGTCCGGCAGCCTGGTGTGGCCACTGGAAGCCCTGGGGAAGAGGTGAACTGGTGTGACGGGAGCAGGGAGGGGTGCCCCAGTTTGGAAGAAAAACCAGGAGAAACAGGAATGGGTGGCCAGGGAGGGGGTCCCTGAGGTGGGATGGTTGGATGGTGGGAGGGGGGTGTTGGACTGCTCCTGCCTACCGGGATCCATCTTTTCTCCAAACAGCTGGAGACAAGACCCTGAGCAAGCCCCACGGCATTGGCATCACCCCCATCCATCCCGACAGGAGATCCCACACAGGGCAGAGCCGTCTGCATGGGGAGCAGGACCACCCAGCTCCAGCAAGCCTTCCTGGGAGGATCTCTCCTTCCCATCACCTCCCAGGGTGGGGGAGCACTGGGATCCGGGCGCTGCTGACACGCCAAGGCTCCATCTGCAACTGCGTGCGCCCTCATTGCAGCACTGCGGCTGGCGGGAGCCGGCGGCTGCCAGCCCGCGCCGGCGGGATTTGGGTCAGGCTAGCCAGGCACAGGGATCTGCTCTGCCATGCTCTGGCTGTGGGATGCGGGAGTGGCTCAAGAGGATGTGGGGATCAACCAGGAGAAGCTTTGAGGGAGGATGTTGGGGTGGAAGAAAGCCGGGCGGGCTGGGCCATGGCTCGGACTGCGTCCACATTCTCACATATTCGTGCGCGTGTGTGTGTGCAGGTTTTGGGAACCCTGTGCTGGAGGAACATCCCTAGGGGGCCAGGCAGTGACTGGACATGGGAGATGTCAACCTGGGGATGAAGGGTCAGCACCATGAGGCCTCTGGACTGACCACGCTGGGGTGTGGTGGAGGGTTTGTGGAGATGGCCAGCCCATGTCAGCATCACTTCTGGCCTCCACAGGGCCTGAGTGCTCCAGTGGCCAAGGACATGGAAAATATGCCTGGGAAATTGCTGGGAGCGAGAGCCTCTTCAGGGGCAGCAGGGAAAATAAGGCACAACTGGTCAAAAATAGAAAACTTTATTGAAGTCAAATCCAACAGGGCAGCTGAGGTCAGCCCCACGGCAGGAGCCCAGCCTGCCGCTCACTGGGGTACAAAGAAGGGGGCAGGGGTCTCATGGGGCACAGGGGGTACAGCAGGGGGGGGGAGTGGGTGGTCCTCACCCACGGGGCCCCAGGAAGAAGGCAAAGCCACAGGCACTCGCTCCCCCTCTCCCTCCCTGGCTGGTTAAGGACAGAGGTGCCAAAGCAGAAACGTGGTGCAAGCTCCTAAGTGGCCAGACAGCCCGAGAAAGAGGGTCCTGCAAGCTCCGCGCTCAGCCCACGACCTCGTGGCTCAGCTCCAAGCTCCAGTGCACACCAGCGAGCAGCCAAGACCTGCCTCCGCCCTACCCCGCACGCAGAGAACCCCCCGGCGACACCAAGAGCAGTGACCTGACCGCAGCAGAGACCCCAGTGCCCCTCTCCCCCAGCCCCCAGCACAGCCCCAGCCTCGCCACACGGACAGGCCATTCCCGTGCCCCAGGATGTGTGGACCCTCTCCTGCAGAGCCACAGCTCCTGGCCCGGCTCCGGCACTAAGGGAAGCCTGGATTTCACCGCGCTGGCTGTGGCAGAGGGCCCGAGCCTGGGGGAAGCCGGAGCCTGAGCCTGGGAAAAAGGCAGAGCTTTGCTCCTCCACCCAGCCCCACCTGCCCGGGCAGCCGCAGCGGGCGCAGAGCTCCCTTTGAGGAGCCCTGGCACAGGGCTGGTGGCAGGTTCAGCCACACCAGCAGAGCTGGGCTGGCAACAGCGAGGCCAGAGCCTTCCCAACTGCTCCCTGGAGCAGGGCAGGGCTGAAACCCAGCTGTGGCAGGAGCAGGACCAGTCCCTCCTCCCCATGAGCCAGCCCAAGCAGAGGGAGGGATGGGAGGGTGGGCATCGCCCTCCTCGGTGCTCTTAGAGCCGTCCCCAAAGGGGACGCAGGCAGGTGGCATTCCCTGCCCGGAGCCCCACATGCAGAGCCACACACATGCAGCGCCCTTCGCGTCACCGTCACCCAGGCAGCGCCACCAGGACCCAGCCCCGGGCGCTCTGACAAGGGCTCAGACAGTTGTTGGCCTCCCCCACACCGTCCCCATCCCCTCCTTGCACCACGCCCAGGCTCTGTGGCTCGGCTCCGGGGTAGTCCAACGCCAGCCCCCCAGGCCACACATGCAGGGCTGGGGGCCAGTCCATGCTCACTCCCACACCTCTGTCCAGATGGCTCCCCGGTGCAGCGGGGGTGCCGCTGCTGGCCTCAGGATGAGCTCTCCTACCTGCTTGTTGGTGTATTTCTGGGGGTTGGTGCGGTAGCTGTAGTCCGAGTACTGCTCGGAGCCCGTTGAATTGTTGTCCCCGGTGCCAACAAAGGTGTTGGTGGCCGGCAGGTCCTGCACCACTTGGTGCTTCTTGGAGGCAGAGGGTGACTGAGGCTGCAGCTGGATGGAGGGCAGCGGCGAGTTGGAGCGGTAGTGGCGGCCCAGGTCCGGGCTGCCCGGAGGGTAGTTCAGGGGCAGGTGGATCCGGGGGCTGTCGCTGACGGAGTCGTTCATGAGGTTGAACTTGAGCGATTTCTGCAGTCCCGTCTCCTCCTCATCCTCCGTGGGCTTAGGCGGCTTGGGAGACTTGCTCTTCTTCACCTTGCCCTTGCTCTTCCCGCTCTTGCTGGCCTGCTTGGGCGCGTAAAGGTCCTTGGTCTCCTTCTTGCCCGCCTGGTAGCCGCTCTTGGCCTCGCGCTGCCGGCAGTAGCGCACCAGGACCACCAGCACGATGACCAGGGTGACAGCCACGATGCCGGCGATGACCCCAAAGAGGATGTTGCTCCGCTGCTTGCTGCGCTCATACTCGGGGTCGCCGGCGATGTCGATGTCCAGCGGAGTGTCCAGGCTGTGCCCCACCAGCGTGTCCAGCAGCGTGCGGTTGGCCAGCGTCTCGTTGACGTAGAAGTGCACCAGGGCCGTGCCGTGCCGCGAGGGCTTGCCCTTGTCATTGACGCGCACGACCAGGCGGTGCAGGCCATGGTGCTTGCGCAGGATCTCCTTCTCCAGGGTGATGTCTCCGCTCTGCGGGGAGATCTGGAAGAGCTCGAAGGGGTTGCCTCCTGTGATGCTGTAGATCAGCTCGGCATTGATGCCCGAGTCGATGTCCTCTGCCTTGACCTTGCTCACCTGCTGACCGGGGCTGGTGTGGGGCAGGATGTGCTTGTAGGTGGCGTTGGAGGGGGAAGTGATGAAGGGGGCATTGTCATTCTCATCCAAGACGTTGATGGTCACGCCCACGTAGGCAGACCTGGGGGGATCCCCACCATCCACTGCCTTGAGCCGGAAGGTGTAAGTGCTCTGCTGCTCCCGGTCGAAAGATATGCTGGAGAGGATGGTGCCAGTGCCATTTTGGATGACAAAATCCCCGTTGTCTTGCTCCACTGATAGCTGGATCCGGGCATTTTCTCCTTTGTCAGCATCGATGACCGTCACCATGCCCACAGGGCTGAGGGGTGGCATGTTCTCCATCACCGAGAAGTTGTAGCCGCTCAGCATGAACTTGGGGTCGTTGTCATTCCTGTCCATGACGTTGATGGCCACAGACGCTGTGCCCTGCTTGCTGGGGCTGCCCTTATCTTCCGCCACCACCAAGAACTCGTAGCGTTCCCGCTGCTCTCGATCCAGCACCGCCTTCACCCGGATCTCCCCGGAGTCAGGGTCAATGGTGAAGGAGCCCTTGGAGGCGGGGTCTGTCACCAGGGAATAAACCAGCTTGGCGTTGGAGCCGCTGTCGGCGTCAGTGGCACTCACCTCCATCACCAGGTCATCGGGCTCGTTGTTCTCAGGGAAGGCCACCTCGGTGAAGCTCTGGCTGAAGACAGGGGCGTTGTCATTGACGTCCATCACCTGCACCTTCAAGGAGTTGGTGCTGGAGAGGGGCGGATTCCCCGAGTCCACGGCCACGATCTCAATCGTGTACTCCTTCACCGACTCATAGTCCAGCGGCGTGGTGGTCTGCAGGAAGTACTTCTTCTTGCTGTCGCTCCCTGTCTCACTGGCCTGGCGCAGCTGGAATGGGACATCACCGGCCACCACGCAGGTCACCACAGCATTTTCACCCTCATCTCGGTCGGACACCTGCACCAGAGCCACTGCTGTCTCTACTGGCACGTCCTCCGAGATGTTGGCCATGCCATCCTGGTGGGTGACCAACCCTATACCCCGGATCTCTATGGAGGGCGCGTTGTCGTTCATGTCCTTGATGGTGACCACCACCTGCGTGCGGGCGCTCTTGGGGTTGGCGCCCTTGTCCTTGGCCATGACGGAGAACTTGAGGGTGCCGATGTCCTCGCGGTCGATGGGGCCCTGCACGGTGATGAGCCCCGTGGCGCGGTCCAGGCGCAGCAGCCGCCGCACCATGTCCGAGGCCTGGTGGAAGGAGTAGTCGATCTCGGCGTTGGCGCCCTGGTCCGAGTCGTTGGCTTTCACCTGGGGGACAGAGAGACAATCAGTGAGCAGGAGGAGGGCACGGCAGAGTGAGCCCCTCCGCAAACCGCCGCGGCCTTCCCTGGGGACAGCCGGGGGGAAAAACCAGGATTTCCTCTTCTGGGGCCAAGGACTGTGGGGCAAAGAGCCTGGGACCGGCAGAGCAGCTGGGAGCCACCCTCGGGCACGGAGGCTTTGCCTCGCTCTTCCGGAGAAACCGGCTGGGCCGGTTGGCTGCGCTCCCCTCCCGGCCGGCTCCGGCACGCAGGGAATCCTCTGGAGTCATGGAACCGTGCCGCTGAGACCCAGCCAGCAGCAGGGAGGGACAGCTCCAGCTGTGCCCCCAAGGAGGGGCTGGAGCAGCTGCCTGGCTCAGGTGAGGGTGAGGAGGGAGGCAACGATGTGCGGAGCTGCAGCAGCTCCATCGCGGCATCCGGGGGTGCAGCCAAGCAGGGATTGGGGCTGCCTAAGCCCTGCACAGCCCCGTCCATCCCTGCCCACCCGCCAGGAGCCCTGCATCCCCATAAACCTGCCTCTACGCCTATTATTTGCTTTCTAAAGAAGATGAGGTTTGTCTAACATTTGCCTCCCTAATCGGCTCTCTGAGCAGCCTCTTCTCTGCACCATTTGCTGCTCTGCCGTTATCTTGCTCAGCAGATTTGGATGGAGAACGAAAGTTGTTAAATGTAAATTCCACCTTTTACCTCCACTCACAAAACAGGCGGAAGTCATTTTCCCCCTGAAAGATAAAAGCTGAGCAATGGCAGCAGCGGCGTCTCAGCCCATTCTCCTCCCGGCCATGCAGCTCCCTTATCTGCTTCCAACTCCCATTCTCTTAACAGTGAAAAATGAATTCTTAAAAAATTCACATCAGAATTAGCAGGCAGATGAGAGCTGGCCGCGCTCCGCTTATTAAGATGGCAGCTGCAGATAAACAGATGTCGACTACTATCATCTCAATGCCCCCTCCAAGCCAAATCCACCAAGATCCGGCCCCCTGGGCTCTCTGGGCCAGTTTGCAGCGCTGCCCGAGACAGGGCAGAGCCCCCGCTCCCTGCAGACAGCAGGGCAGCCCCGGAGCCACGGCCAGCCCGCACACGGGCAGCAGGGATGCTCCCTGTCCCCACCTCCTGAGTTTCCATGGAGCAGCCAAGGGAATGCAACTTATGAAAGGGTCTATGTCTTGTCTGCGGGCAGCACTGAGACCGCGCTGGTCCCAAGCCAGACTCCCGGTGGCCCTCAGGTCCCAGCCCTCCCAGTAAGCCGGAACCCTGCAGCCCTGCCGCTGCCCCTCAGCTATGTCCTGCAGCCCCGCTCTGGCTGCGCCTTCCTGCGCATCCTCTCCAACCTCGCTTGAGCAGATGTGACATCCCAGGGACCTGCCTGCCCGCTGGCCCCGGGTGATACTGTGAGCTCCTCCATCCAACCCTCCCTCCTCCCTGGAGGAACCACGGCAGTGTCGATGCTCCTGGGTTGTCCCTGCAGCCAGGCAGGAGAAGTGTCTTCCCAACCGGGAAGGAGAAGTGTCCCCCACACTCACCTGGAGGACAGAGTGCCCCACAGGGCTGTTTTCAGAGAGCTCTGCCTCGTACAGGGCCTTCTCGAACTTGGGCGCGTTGTCGTTCATGTCCAGGATGGTGATGCGGAGCAGGGCACTGCTCGCCCGCGGGGGATTCCCCCCATCCTGCACCTTGATGGTCAGATCGTAGGAGTCCCACTGCTCCCGGTCCAGGTTCCCCATGACGATCAGCTGCGGCTGCTTCTCATCCTGGTCCTCAGCCACCTGCAGCCCAAAGAGCTCCTGCGCCTCCGGACCAGCCATCAGCTCGTAGGAGGCAACGCCGTTGGGGCCCGAGTCCCGGTCCATGGCCAGGGGGATGGGGAAGAGCGTCCCGATGTTGGTGTTTTCGGGGATGGAGAGGGTGAGCACGGGCGAGGCGAAGTTGGGGGTGTTGTCATTGATATCGAGCACCTCAATCTGCCCCTCGAGCAGGCGCGGGCTGCTGTTGGCGTTCAGGTTGGTGATGGACACCTCGAACTCCAGGAAGCAGGGCTCTCCGGGCAGGAGGTGCTGGCACTCCCGCAGGTTCTCCCGGTCGATGGAGGTCTCTGTGGTGTAGATGTCCCCAGTCTTGCCATCCACACGGAGGTACGGGGCCCCCACTTCCAGCTTGTAGAGGTGCCCCATGTCTGGTAAGCCGTAGTCGGAGGCCAGGCTCCCTATGAGGCTGTTGGGGGGTTGTTCCTCCTGCACTTTGTAGACAGCACGTGTCCCCGAGGCCAGGGCAGGGAGCTGGCAGAGGAGCCACAGGCCCAGGCAGGACGCCAGCGGGTTCATCCTGCGCTGCAGGGGAGCTGGAGGAGACACAGACACCGGAGGTTAGGGACCAGCCCACTTCCCTGGCTTATCCCACTGCGCCATGTGGGGCTGCACATGGTCCTGGCATGGCTCCCAAAGGGAAGGGGCTGCTGGGGCTGGCCCAGCCGAGGGCTCCTGGCAGCCTCCGGTGCCCCAAAAGACCCGTCCCGGCTTGCAAAGTTCCTGCAACGCCCTGCTGGAGTGAGTAACCCCGTCATTGAAACCTCAGCCCTGTCACTTGCAGGAAGCCACTCCTGCCACTGTCCACCCTCTTCGTCACCACACCAACTGTAATTAGACCCAACGAGGCACACTAACAGGGTGGACTGCAGGCAGCCTGCTGCCAACAACCCGATGGGAGCCGGCCAGGCTCCGAGACAGCTTCTCACCACCCAAACACAGGAGCATTGTGTGCCACCAGTGCAGGGGCACTGCCTGCCACGCACGGCAGGGACACACAGGCACTGCACGCAGCTGCCAGCACTGCAGAAACGGGAGCGCCAAACGGGGAGCTCTGCCTGCTCCGCGGGGATGTGGGGCTGACACCCCTCCGGCGCTGCGGGGATGTGGGGCTGACACCCATCCGGCACTATGGGGACGTGGGACACTGAAGGGATACAGGGCTGACACCCATGCAGGGACACAGGGCACTGCAGGGATGCAGGGCTGCCACGCACCCAGCACTGCAGGGACACGGGGCACTGCCAGCACACAGCTCCCTCCCATCCATCACTGCCGGCACTGCAGGACCAGCAGCAGCCATCACTTCGGGGACACAGGACGCTGCAGGAAAGCAGGACTGCCGCCCATCCAGCACTGCAGGGCTGCAGGGCACTGCCCGCACTGCAGGAACTGCACCCCTCCACCACTGCAGGGCCTTGGGGCGCTGCGGGGATGCAGGGCTGCCACCCCTCAGCACTGCAGGGCCGTGGGCCACCGCTGTGGCAGGGACAGAGCAGCACTGCCCTCGCTGCACTGCCAGCACAGTGGCACTGCCAGCCTCGCACTGCGAGGTACAGAGGCACCACCCACCCGGCCCCGCAGGGATGCAGGGGCCCCGTGCCTCACCCCTCCTGCACTGCCTGTGGAGCAGTGCCGCCCCCGGTGCCCCTGGCACTCAGAGGGACAGCGGGTCCCTGCCCAGGCTGCGCTGCAGCGCAGGAACCCCCCGGGCAGCCCCCGGCAGTGCCCAGCCCCGGCGCACTGCAACGGCAGCACAGCATCCCCCTCGCTGCACAGTCACTAGGCAACCCCACACCCTGCGCCAGCAGCTCCTGTTCCCTTCCTCACTGCAGACACACTGTTCCTTCCCATTCCCTCCCACTCCAGTCTGGGACATGGCACGCACTGGGTGCCCACCCCGTGCCAGTGCCCACCCTGCTGCTGCAGCGGCGGTGCCGGGAGCGCTGCCCCCCCCTGCATTGCAGAGACACCCCTGCACTGCTGCACCCCTGCACCGCTGCCCCCACCACTGGCACCTCCTCCCCGTGCCCACACACTGCCCAGGCCGTGCCAGGCACACCGCCAGCCCCACAGACTGTCTCCTCCTGTGCCAAGCCACATGCCCTGCCACCAAGCCCCTGATCACTGCTGGGCTTGATCACCAGCTTTCCCATCCCCTGGTTTCCGTTCTGGGAACACATTTGCCTCCTCCAGAGTCCAGGAGCACCCACACAGCTGCTGCTGAGCCATGAGCTTAAAGGGGTTCAACACAGCTCACTGGCACCCAAAAACCCTAAATATTACCAGCCACAAACATCTGCCAAGGCCCCGCAGCATCACCCTCCTCTCACCGCTCCCATCGCTCCCTCTGTCCGTACTCTGCGCTCAAGGATAAGCAAACGCTCCATGGGCAAGCGCTCCATCACCATCCCCCTCGGTGGTGCCACACAGCAAGTGCCCAGCTCCTGGTTAGCCTGGCATTGTACAGATCATCAGCAAGTGGAGCGCCCTGTACTGTCCTCCTCGGTACTTCCCACAAGCCAACAGCTCCCGGTCCCTCCACCTCTCTGCTTCCCCACGGATGTGGGGACATGGAAGATACGAGCTCTGCCTCCACAGTGAAAATACATCTTGGTGTCTGGAGAGAAAACTGTGGCCCTGAAGCCAAGCTTGCCTCTGCTCCCTTGTCCTGCCGCTTCCTTTGTGCAGAGCCGAGCCATTCCCAGCTGGTTGAGGCCGTGCAGAACTGCCCACACCGGCGCTGGGATGTGTGACTCCAGGAGGAAGGGACGAGGAGAGCAAGACCTCTTCCAGCCCTGGACCGGGCTGAGGATGGAGGAGGTCAGGAGCCGAGCAGAAACACAAGAGATCTCTGCATCGACACAGGGAGCGTGTGCCCACGCGTGCGTGTGTCTGTGCTGGGTGTGCACCGTGAGCGTTCTGGGGGCGTGCACCTGCCCGGAGCACGGCCGTGTGTCCATAGGAAAGGGCACACACGGCACACCTGTGCCCTGGCAGGGTGTGCAGGTGCGCCACACGCCTGCACACAGGGCAAGGAGCACGTCCTTGCCCCAGGTGTGAGCTCGAGCTCCTGCACGTGTGCGTGCCCCACACAACGCGTGTGCCCGCCTGCGCGCATGCCCCTGGCGCCGCCGCCTGTGCACGTGTGTGATGTCACCCGTGCGGGGGCACTGGCACCTGGGTCACACTCGTGTCTGCCACACCCCCGGGGTGCGCTCACACCAGACCCCCCACATCCAGCTGCCTCCATGGGGTGAACCTGCCCCGAGCTCCATCAGCCCTGTGTTGGGAATGGCTGTGAGTGAGGACAGGAAGATGGGCTGCTCCAGCTGTTGGGAAGGGGTTCCTGGAGGATGCCCGGGCTGGGAGAGGCGCTGTGCCCGCTGCCAGGCTGTTTGCACTGGGCTGTTTGCAATGGGCTGGGCCCTGGTGCTGGTGACGTTGCCACGTCCTGACTAAGCCCTGGTGCGAGGTGAAAGATCGCAGGGAAAGGGGAAAGTCTCAAGGCAGGGCTGATGCCTCACACGGCTCAGGGAGGGCCCAGCAGCTGGAAATGCCAGGAGCCCGGTGCCAGCCTGGAGGAGGAAGGGTGTCACCCAAAGGTGCCCAGCACTCAGGATTTCTGCTCCAAAAACAAGGCAGGAATCTAAACACAAGCCCTGTTTCTGCAGGTGAAGGAAGGAACCCTCCAGAGCAGGGCGGCTGGAGGAGAGGGGCTGGGAGCCTAAGGGGCAGTGCTGGAAGGCACGAGGGGCCCTGGGCTCGGCAGGATAAGGAATCAGCAGGGTCAGGAATCCTGCTCGGCACCCAGGGGTGCGAATGACACAGTGCAGACGTGAGAGCCCAGAGCTGGGTGTGAGGAGGA
>VZTI01001976.1:54883-64959 GCA_013397865.1 Struthidea cinerea
TTTCACTCCCCTCTCGGTGCTCTTAATAATTCATTCACTCATTTATCCTTCCAGCCGGCGCTTCACAGCCCCACAACCCCACCGCACGGGGCCGGGGACCGGGGGCAGCGCAGCCGGGAGGGTCCCTCCTTGGGACAGAGCTCAGCGGGGGCTGTGCCCACCTCTCTCCGGCCCCCCAGCCCAGCAGGGCTGCGGGCAGGCTGCGAAGCTCCCCCGCAGGCTGCGGTGGTGGGGCTGGAGCGGCCGCTGTGCCCTGCCGTCACACCTCGGTGAATCACGGCTTCATTGATTGCGGGGTGTCGGGGCGCAGCAGCAGCAGCACGGAGCACCTGCGGCTCCCAAAAGCACCCGCGAGCTCCCAGCGCCCTTGTGATGCCTTCACAGGCTGTTCTCCCTCAGCTGGCTCCTCACCCCGGCACCTGGGCTGGCCAAGCAAAGTCCCCGGGGCCCTGGCGACAGCGTGTTCCAGGGCTGCCCCTTCCCTTGCTGCCTCCACCGCCTCCGTGCTCCTGCAAGGAGCGGCCGCGCTCCCTGCCAGGGGCTGGAGCTGCAGCCCGACCCTGCCAAAACCCTCAGCATCCTCCGAGGGTCGCGCAGCCCGGGGCGCTGCCCCTCACCCGCCTCCCGGGCCGGTTGCGGCGCGGATTTCTCGCCAGGATGCTGGAAAGTCCTTCCCGCTCCGCCGCAGCGAGGATGGGAGCGCGTCTCCCCGCTGAGCTACGCCAACCTGTTGCGCAGCGCCCTTCGCCGCACACATGCTCAGCTCGGCTGCATGACTGCACCATCTAGAGGCTGCGCCTGCCTGCTCGGAGCAGCCCGGCTCCATCTCACCCCCTAAATCACCCCGTTTTCCCCCCGAAATTGTCCTGCTCTTCTCCCAGAACTCCCAGCTTCTCCCCGGCAACGAGCGGGCTCAGCCCCTGGCAGGGCTGCATCCTGCCAGGCAGGAAAAGGGGGCTGGAGAGTCAAACCTCAGGGTGGAAAGCCCAGCTCTCCTCCCAGACTTTCTGCTCCTGCAGAGATGTCGGCTCCTCCGCGTCCGCGTGCGGGGTTTTTTTTCCGAGTGTCAATTCACATGAAGCCAATTTAGCAGAAGATGAGACGTGAGAAGCCAGGGAAGGTCAAAGCCCACCTTTGGGGCAGGCAGAGGAGCTGTGGGGTTTGTCAGGCTGTGCCCTGCTGATCCAGAATGAGCTGGGCAGGGAGAGGGAGCAGAATTCTCTGGAGATAAGGGGAGATTTGATGGATCAGTAACTGGCAGCCCTCCTTGGAGGGACGGAGAGCTGGAGCAAAGGGAGAAACCGAGGGAGCAACCCCGTGGATCCCAGGCTGCCCGTGGAGCAGGGACGGCAAACTTCAGAGGTTGCTGGGGACCAAAGGTTTGCATTTCACAAGAGTCACGGGGCAGTCGATCGGCGGCTGCACAGGGAGTGCCGGGGAGCTGGGCACGTGCGTGGATCACTGGATGCCGCTGATTTGTGGGACACTGGTGACTGTCACCTCAGCCTCTGCTCAGACACGTTTCTGAGGGACAGGTCCAGGCTCTAGGAATGCAGGGGAAAAGCGTCCTGGCGTCAGGAACCACCTCCGTGCAGCCCAGAGGAGCTGCCTGGCAGAGCCCTCTGCAGTGCCAGCAGCACCCGTGGCCTGGGGAGCTGGGGGGACACCGTGTCCAGGCCACGGGTGACCTGTCATCCCAGGGCTGCCTCGTCCATCTCTACCTTCCTCCTCCACCCCATTGCCTTTGAAAGCCCCTCCCAGAGTGCTCCTTGCCCTCTGACAGCACAGGAAGCTTTGCCATTCCCTGTACTTCCTTCTCCTGGGCGTTATTGTAGAATCCCAGGATGGTTTGGGCTGCAAAGGACCTCAAAGGCCATCTCGTTCCACCCTTACCTGGCAGGGACACCTTGCACTATCCCAAGCTGCTCCAAGCCCCGTCCAACCTGGCCCTGAACACTTCCAGGGATGGAGCATCCACAGCTTCTCTGGGCAACCTGTGTCTCACCACCCTCACAAGGAAGAATTTCATCCTGAGATGTACCAGCTCTAGATGAGTCACCCACCCTCACCTTGTCTTCACCATTCCCAGAAAGCAGAGCCAGTCTGAGCAACCAGAAACCCTCAGGCTGCAGCTCTGTCTGCAGCGTTATTCCGTGAGACCCTCCAGGTGCTTCCCGCCCGCCTGCCCCGGTGCTGGCAGTGCCACCGCCCCCGGAGCTGCTGCTGGAGGCTCTGGCTTGCCCCGGGCTCTGGGTCCCCCGTGCTGGGCTGCTCCAGGTACCCCGTGCTGGGCTGCTCCGGCATCACGCAGAGGCAGCTGCTTCGTGGTGCCGGTGGGGCCTTGTCAGAAGAACAAAGCCTGCGAGGGAAGAGCATCCAGCTAAATCTCTGGGAAAGCGAGAAGAAAGGGAAACACGGAGAGCAAATGAACCTTACAAGAGAATAAATACCCCCTCCCCAACACACACACGCAGCAACCTGGCTGCCGTCTGCTGCAAGGAGTTCAAAGGCTCCTCTGTTCTCTCTCTCATCAGCTCTGGGCTCCGCAGGAGAAGCAGCAGCTCGGATTTGGGCAGCAAATGCTAATAACACAGATGTTCTGACAATCCGCTTGTTTCTACAATTAAAAACAAAAAGATCCTCAAAACCCAAATGCGAGGAAATGAGCACATTAAAGAACTTCTCCTCCGCTCGCCTCCCGCGTCACCGAGGGCTGCAGGTTTGCGGGGGAAGGAGCTGGGTGGGTGCAGCCCCATCCGGAGCGTCGGTGGGATGATGCGGGAGCAGCGCATCCCTCGGACCACGGCGATGCTCTGGCCACGGGATGCGGGCAGCCGACGCCAGCCGGGATCCACGGAGGAGCCGGAGGGCTCGGATGTTCGCCGCCTGTCTTGCCTGTGGGATGCTCACTGCCAAATTATTGGGAGATTGTTTTTATTACTGTTTTAACTCTTTTTTTAACCTTGTTTTTCTCTTGGCTGCTCTTTCACTCACTCATTAATTTTGGTATTTTTCTCACGGTATATAACCCCTGTCACGGCTGCCATGGCAACAGGAGGGAATGTGCTCAGCGCTAAAATATCCTCTCAAAAATAACAAAAATAAGACAACAGAGGCAGCTTCTGTGGGCTGCTGCAAATGCAGATCTGGCCTGGCTTTGTGGTGACGGAGGATGAAAGATCCTGCAGGCCAGGGAAGCCCCTGAGCCCTGGTCCTCCCACAGCCCACCCCACATCGCAGGGCACACGGGCTGCCCGGCTGGGAGCTCCTCCTGGGGTGCACATTGGGGCTGAGCACCTCCAGTCTCCTCAGCCAGCCTTGAAAGCTCTTCCTCATCCTCAGGGCCACTGTCTCCTGTCCCTCAAGGCCACACGAGCTCCTCCATTGCCACGCCGGAAGCTCCTCCTGGGATGGACATTGGGGCTGAGCACCCCAAATCTCCTCATCCAGCCTTGAAAGCTCATCGCCTTCCTCAGGGACGTTTCCTCAGGGACCGTTGTCCCTTGTCCCTCAGGGCCACACAAGCTCCACCATTGCCACACTGGAAGCCCCTCCTGGGATGGACATTGGGGATGAGCATTTGAGACCTTCTTGTCTTCTCTTGAAAGCTCATCCCCTTCCTCAGGGACATTTCCTCAGGGACCGTTGTCCCTTGTCCCTCAGGGCCACACGAGCTCCACCATTGCCACACTGGAAGCCCTTCTGGGGATGGACATTGGGCATGAGCATCACGGAAAACTCCTCCCCTTCCTCAGGGAGCACCGTTCCCTGGATAACGAGGAGGAAACGTGGATCTAGCCTGGGAGGAGGTGGTGAGGGCATTGCTCAGGGCGGGGTGCTGCTCTCCACTGGGTTTCCATCCACACGTGGATCCCTGGGACAAGTCCCACCTGGTGACGTGACGTCCCCGGACTCGGGAGCTGCGGCCAGCGCTGGTGGCAGGGCCAGCAGGGTTGTCACCCAGAGCTGTCGTCTGCGTGTGACGGGATCACCGGGCTGGGGGAGAGAGGCGCTCGCGCTGACAGAGCGCGCTGGGATCTCTCCCAGGCGTTTGAATTCCTTCCACCTGACATTTTGATTAAAACTTGCATTAGAAGGAATTAAGGGGGCACAGATGAGATGGATTCAGCCTGCTTCCCTGGCAGAGCTCCGAGGGGGCTGCTAATGGGGAGAGAGCAGAAAGGAGCATTATTCCCACCTCCCTCCCCCGGGGCCCTGCGCTCCGTCCGCTGCTGTGAAACGTTTTCATCAATGGTGGAGATGAAGAGATGAAACCTTTGCTGGGAAAGCTGGAAAATGACACCCAGAGCGAGGAGACATAGAGGGAAGAGGATGTTTTTACCTGGTTAAATGGTCAGGGGGTGTTTGACTGCAGATATCCGGAATATCTGTGGGACTGAGGTTTGGATGTGGAGCCCTCAGGCTGGATCTTGGAAAGCAGTGAATCTGGACGTGCCCAGACAGGCCGGAGAGAGGAACCCTGGCTTTTAACCAGCAACCGAGGGAGCTCCTTTAAGCCCTCCCAGGAATATCTGCCTCGTCGTGGAAGAGTAATTAGGGATCATTGTGTACTGGTGTGCCCTGCTGCGGGGGCTGCAAATCAGTGAATAGCTCCCTGCTGGAGCTCTTTGTCTGGCACCCACCCTCAGGGATGTCGGGGGAATACCGGGAGAGCTGGAAGGAGCACCACAGGCCCGACCACAGGCTGGAAAAGCCAGGCCTGGGGGTGTGATGCTGCTAAAACTCTGTTATCGGGTGATCTGAGCACCTGGCCTGTGCCCTCCCACATGGAAATCAGAGCGGGGAACCCTGATATCCCACAGCGAGGAGTGACAAGAGCAGGGCTGGAGCTGAAGAGAGGCAGATTCAGCCTTGGATTGAAATCCAGCATCCGAGTGGTGAAAGCGTTTGAAGGCTGGAGGAGCTTTTCTCAGGGAGATGATGGGCTCACAGCACTGCTGCAGCTTTTGTCACCAGATTAGATCTCGCTTTAAAAAAGAAACCATTTAATCCTGGGAGCAGCTCTGAGGCCGAGGCGAGGACGGGCTGGGGTGAGTGACCTCCCTGGCCTGATCCTCCACCTCATCCCTTCCCTGCACGGGCTGTTGGGAACAGAATGTCTGCAGTGCCCTGCAATTACTCAAGCACTGATTAATCAATCTCCTGCTCCAGGGGTCAGGAAGGTTTCTCCAGTCCCCACCCACCCTCTGCGGCACCAGAGATCCCTTCAAGAAGAAGCAGCAGAGCCCCAGAATGAAACCTTGGCTGATTGAGCTTTGGAGCTCAGTGCCTGAGTGCATCCTGGGGTTCAGACTGGAGAGGAGCTTCCCTGGCACTCCTGGGCTGGTGGAAGCCCGTGGGATGCTCCAACAGCTTCTCCAGGCTGGGAGCCACCCCCAAGGGGCAGCTCCTGCTGTTCCCAGCACCGTGCCCATGCCAGAGGTCTGGGCTGTGGTGGCCTCCCTCCCATCCCCTGCCTCTGGCACTCTCTTTATTCCCAAAATACTCAGGTTCCTGCTCCTGGGTGTAAGGAAGGAGTGAGCGGTGCTGTGCATGCGGTGTGGGGTCAGAGTCATGGAACCCCGGCATGGTTTGGGTTGGAAGTGGCCTTGAAGGTCCTCTCACTCCAAAGCTGGGACGTCACCCACATCACTGAGGTCCCCTGGCCCCCTTGGCTGTCCCCAGCCCAGGCTCCCCGTGAGCTGTCAGGAGCAGGTTTGGGAACAGCAGGACACCACTGTTGGTTCCTGTCCTGCTGCTGCCGGAGCTGCTGAGGGTCTGGCCGAGCTGGGGAGAGGCTGGAGAGCAGCAGGAAGGTGGAAGCTCTCAGGAAGCACAGCCTCGCAAGGAATGAGCCCAGTCTCTCACGTCGCCGCCGCTCTCTGAGCTGGCCTCGCCTCCTCCGGGGACCTGCTATTCATTCCTCCTGCAAAGGAGAATTACACCCATTTCCTGCTTTTGTTAGGGTCCAACGGTCTCCTGCCTGAAATCCCACCTCCAGCTGCTGCTGGGAGGTGGTCCAGCCCTGAAGACAGGCGAGCAGGCAGCAGGGAAGGGAGCGTTCCACATCCTCCCAACAGGAGCTGTCGGGGAGCCGTGACCTCCCTGCCCAGGATCCTGCAGTCCAAGGGAGCAGGAGGAGACTCGGGGAGAGGAGACCGGATCAGACCTGCCCTGCCCGTGACTGGCACGGGGCTGGGACACACGGAAACCTCGGCTCAGGCTGGGACTTGCCCACGGAGACTGGGCTGGGCAGGAGAGGAGCTGCTCTGGGCATGGAGAGAGGGAGAGGCTCATCCCTCATCCCCGCTCCTGGCGTGAGGGACTTGGGACCCACGGCCAGCCGAGTTCTGCAGGGTTCGGGGACAGGCAGGGACCATGGCAGGGTCCTGGGTGACAACAGCGGGTCAGGGACTGGGGTGGGGACAGCCAGACTGTGCACGTGGGCACCAGAGGGTGAAGAGCTCAGGGTCAGCGTGGGTTTGGCAGGAGACGGCAGGGCCAGGCTGAGGGCAGGGTTGGTGCGTGGGCACAGCAGAGGAGCAGGGAGCTGGGGGACAGGGACCCAAGGTGCCAGGAGCACCAGCAGGGCAGGAGCAGACCCCTGTGGGCGTGGAGGGCAGGAACAGGCAGCCCTGGCACCGGGATGGGGCAGAGCAGGGCAGCACGGGCTGGGAATGGGAATGTGCTGAGGGCAGGCTCCGGCGGGGGGAGGTCATTGTCCCTCTGGAGCTGGCAGGTGGCAGGAGCACGGGGCCAGCGAGGGGCTGGGGTGGGAAGTGGTGGCGGCAGCGATGGACCCAGGTGACCTTTGCAGGGCTGGGGTTGTGTTTGCTCCGAGGGGGTGATGCTGCCCCTTTATCTCCGCTGTGTTTGCTCTGCAATATCCTGGAGCCAGCACTTTCCAGGGCAAAATCCAGAGGCGCTGGAGTGAGACTCCGAGGGGAATGCAGGGCTAAACAGGCGGCAGACAAGCTGGGATCTGCGGGAAAGGCCAGCCAAGATCAGATACAGCACATCCCGAGGGAGAGGATGAGCCTCAGTGGGATGGCTGGAGGTCTGGAGTGGGGGATCCTTGTAGGGATCTTCTCTTGGGGCTGGGGCACACGAGGATGGTGGATGTGGCACAGGGCCAGTGCTGGCCCTGGGATGCAGTGGGTGGAAGGCTGGGCATGGGACATCACTCCCAGCTTTGCCCAGGCGCCAGGGCGGTGGCACAGAGCTCCCAGCACATCCTGCTTCCCCCTGTGCCTGAGCATCACCTGCCCAGGCTGGCACCTTCACTCCTGCTGAGGGACAAAGTCCTTCTGTCCCCGGAGACAGCAGCTTTGCTGGGTGCCGGGCAGGCCAGCGTGCCCTGCCCAGAGCGGGACAGCCGTGGAGGCAGGGAAGGGTAGCAGGGCTGAGCGGGAAGGAGGTGAGGCAGCTCTGAGGCAGCTTCCTGAGGAACTGGGAGCAAGCCAGGAGAGCAGACTTTGCCCATCCTGGTAAACAAACAGCGCGGATCGCTCAAAAGCAATCCCTGACTCCACCACCCCTAGCAGACACAACCCGCGGGGCCCTGGACTTTGGTGTGTTTGTTTTAGGACAAAAGCATTAAAGGGAAAATACCAAACAACAAATAATCCCCATGCACACCGGCTCGCCAGGCGCTCTCTGCTCCCCAGGGCAGGCTGGCAGGAAGAGCCTGTGCCGCTGAGTGCCACGTCACGTGCCCACTGCCTGTCCCCAGCCCACTGCAAGGCTGGCCCCTCCGCGTCCACCCCTCATCCAGCGCCTCAAAACATTCCAGCCTGGGTGGGTTCCTCCGGAGGGGGAGCTTTTCTTCAGGCTCGTTTGCTGCACTGGCCCTTGAATCCATTTTTGCCTTGCAAAAGGGTCCTGGGGGCTGGAGGATTTGAGCGGCCCCTCGCCGTGCAGGGTGTGCTTTGAACACCTCCAGCATCTCCGCGTAATCCTCTCTCGCGTCCCTTTGTCGGCTGCCTTTCATGGCGCGCAATTCCCAGCGTGGAGCCGGGTGGGAATGAGTCAGGACAGCTTGGGGTTGCTGGGCTCTGCACAAGGGGCAGCTTCCTGTGGCCAAAGTGCCCAGCCCAGGGCACCCCCAGGCCACTGCCCAGTGCTCCCCAGCAGCCCGGTGTCCCCAGGAGCCGCAGCTCGGCAGCGATTGCTGGCGCTCGCAAACAGCCTTGTTTCATCTCCAGAGGAAACTCTTCAAAGCCACCCAAGCACTTTGATTTCGGAAAGGTTTTCGTTCCTGTGAAGATGAGAAAAGCTCCCTTGGCACGGCGCGAGGGCCCCCAGGAGGGGCTGCAGCCCACATGCCTGGGAGCCTGGCAGCCACGGGCTGAGAGAGCCGGGCAGGCAAACGAGCCCACGGCCACCAGCAGCATCACTGGTGGCCTGGCACAGGACAGGAGCTGGCCCTGCTGCCACGGGACTGGGCCCTGCCCTCTGCCAGGGTCGGGTATGTGGTGGGAGATCTGGGGAATGGGGTGGGCACCTCCAGGCACTCAGGACAGGGAGGTGTCTCCCTCCCGGGCTCTGGGAGGAGGTGGGCAGAGTTCCTGGCGTGGCCTCTTGCAGGGACGATGGGTTGGTGGCCTGGATGCTGCTCCCAGCTCTGGGCTCTGCTGCTCAGGGGCTTGGGGTAGAAACGGGGGGAATGTGTCTGATGTGGGAGCAGTGAAATGAGGAAGCACCTGAGGGCTGGTGGAATGGACTGGGAGCAGGGAGATTTGGGTCTAAAGCCAGGCAGGGGCTGGGGAGGGTGCGGAGCAGGCTCTTGGGACAGTCTGGGAACGATGGGGACAGTCTCACGGTGGGGGTGGGTGTTCTTCCTGTCACCCCTCCTGTGGCCAGAGCGTGGCCCTGCCCCTCCAGCCTCATCCTGTCTCAGAGTCATCAAGGCTTTAACCACAAAAGAGACTTTGAGCTGCCGGATGTGGGGGCAGGAAGCAGAAGCCGCTTTGGTCTCTGGGTCTTCTCCACAGCAAGGAGTGAAGTGAATGTGACAATTTGGAGGGGAGCTCTGGATGATGAGATCCCGTTGTTACGGGGCGACGAGATCACCTCGGCTTGAGGTCCCTGGCAAAACCACCACAAGCTGGCCCAAAAGCCTTTTGGAAACCACAGCTGAGCGTGGAGATGGCGCAGGGGGGCACAGGGAGCAGCACCCTTTGGGAGGAGCGGCAGGAAAGTGAACCCACGGTCTCCCCATCCAGCAAATCCCACTGAGCTGTGCCCGACACGGAGCCAGGGTGGGAAGTGCCACCGGGGTTAGGGAAGGCTGTGCCAGGCACACCAAGTGAAGGGACAGAGCAGCAGAGGAAGGAAAATGCCTGGAGAGTGTTGGCCTGGCTCACAGCGAGACATCTGGAGTGAACCTGGTCACGGTTTTGCTCACAAAATGAAACCTCTTAGCCTGATTGCAGCAGCGCCGCTGGGACCTGGAGTGGGCTGAGAGCACATCCCGGGGCGCTGTGGAGTGGGCAGGGAGCTGCTCTGGAGAGTGAGGAAGGTGAAGGGGCAGCGCTGGTGTCACCAGGGTGCTCAGTGACGGGAGGTGGGGGCACAGCCAGCACCAGACTGCGGAAATCCGGGGCAGAAGGAGACCTGTGCCCCCTTCCTGCTGCCCTGCCCCGTGCAGGGGCTGCCCCACAGCCCACGCTGCGCTGCTCTGGGCCACAGCTCCTGGCCCTTGTACGGCACCCGCGGTGTCACCTCACAGGCAGGTGGGATGGGGCAGCTGCAGAAAGCCAAGGAGAGATGGGGAGGACACAGCAATTGTGACACCATTGCTGCTGTGCCACCACGGCTGTGACACCACCGCTGCTGTGACACCATTGCTGCTGTGCCACCACGGCTGTGACACCACCGCTGCTGTGACACCACCACGGCTGTGACACCACCGCTGCTGTGACACCACGGCTGTGACACCACCGCTGCTGTGACACCACCATGGCTGTGACACCACGGCTGCTGTGACACCACCACTGCTGTGACACCACCGCTGCTGTGACACCATTGCTGTTGTGCCACCACTGCTGTGACACCACCGCTGCTGTGACACCACC
>VZTI01001977.1:0-23368 GCA_013397865.1 Struthidea cinerea
GAACAGAAGAACTGGGCATGTGCGAGGAGGTGGGGATAACAACTTTGACAGACAGAGGAGAGGGAGGAGATCGGGCGGGGACTCTATACCATAGAGTCCTCAAAGGAAGAGGATTGATCTGCTTCCGATCCCTCCATCCACCTCAATGCACTTAGTGGCGTTGGGGGAGGTGGCCTCTGGATGGACCAAGAGGATGCTTGGCTAGAAGCAGGTGAGAAACCCTCACCCACAGATGTTTAAAATTTACATTTCAAAGATAAAACACCATTCACTAGTACCATCAGTTAGCTGTTAAGATGGCATTGTAGAGGAGAGGTTCAGGGATCAGCAAGTTCAGAGCCTGAGCCTCCATGGCTGGGTGTTCTGGTCGTGTTCAGTGCATTTTTTAAACAGGTTCCATTTCATGTATCTCCTGTGTTTAAACAGCAGGGCACTCTGGAGCAAAGTGAGGCATTTCCCAAGAGTGCTCTGGTGGGACAGAGCAGAAATTAAAACAAATTTCTTTTGAAGTGAAACCCCAAAAGGAGTTTGCTGAGCCTTTCTGTTTCTCTTTAGATATTTATGTTCTTCTTTGGGAGGAGACGGTATGCACACAAAAATGCATCTCTTCACACTGTGGCAAACAAGCTAATTTGACATTGGTTATTCTTATGAGCATACCAAGGAATATCACCAAGTAGCATTAGAATATAGTCTTTAATCACATGGGGGAAGTAGTGTGTCCCCTAAGAAAGGAGAAACTCGGAGACTTCAAATAATATTTACATCTGACCTCCTGCATAGCAGAAACCATAAATGTCATCCAGCAGCTCCCGCATCAACATCATAATTTCTGTTTCAGTTACAACCTTTGCTTTATGAAGGCTTTTTCATCTTGATTTAGAGATCTCTTGAGCAATGTCAGAATGCATGGTAATAGGGTCTTAATCTGACTGAATAGTCAGCAATTACTCACTTCTGGCTCAGGAAGAGCCAAAGTAATATGTCCATGATCTCAAGCAGTACATCTTAACACAGTCAAAAGAGGGAAGACTACACAGTCTTTATCTGGTAGAGTGACACCTGTTCTCTGACTGACTTTAAAGAGCACCATACACAGAAAAGCCCTGAAATCCAATACACAAGGTCTTTTTTTGGCAAGGAATAGCAAACTAGCTTTTCTAATTATGGTGTTTCAAATTTCTGCCTCTCCTTTGAACAAACACAGCAGAAAGCCCACCACAGTTAACACTAACTTAAGCTTCTTGGTCTTCCACTATGCCTTGGATTTTATAAAACTATTTATAACAAAATTAATTGCCATTTCAGCATAGATATTTAAAACAATATGGGGGCTATGCCATCCTTCTCCCTGACTCACAGCAATGCAAGAACTAACATACTGTATTTAATATAGAGTGCCCATATTTTAAGCAGGCTTCAAGATACATTCCATTGAAGGTCAATACATTGTTAGTGAAAAGACAATTTTAATATGGGAGATAAAATATCTTGATCAACTAGTCTCCTCCTTAACTTTTAACCACTGAAATTCCTTCAAGATATTATTTATTTTAGCAGCTAATTAATACTTTCTAAATGCCGGGACTCTTACAGACCTAAAGATGCCATATACAGATGGCTACTCCAGTATATATGAAATTTTTGTCTATGCTTTGGATGTGAGCTATTGAAGAAAAGGGTGGTAGAACAGCTACTTAAATGAGTCCTTCATCTTCTATAAGGCTGATTGAAAACAGGCAAGATAAAATAACATTAGGAAGAATTGCTTTGTAAAGATCTGCAATATTACTGACAGCCCAATACAGCAAAAGTGGCATTTCCATTACAAGATGCTGCTTTCAAATACTGGTAGTTTTCATAGAAGGAGGTAGAAAATATGGCTAAAATTCAATACATGTTTACAATTTGCATGCATGTTTTTAAGACTTCTCTATATTTCCTGGTCTAAGAACATCTCATATGAATTCGTCTCTAGTTTAAAATTTCACAAATGTGGTTCAAAAAGCTGTAAATGCACTGAGTCATATTACATATTCCAGGAATGTGAGACTACTGTTCAAATGATAACAGGTAGAAATAATGTCTACTTCCTTTCATCCAATTATGTATTATAATCTCCCTAAGTGTCCTTCCTCAGAAGACAGAAGAATTTTTCCTTCTGAAAACAGACAAAATCCATGCTGTCATGTTTTCACTGAGCTTTCCTGAAACAGCTTTTAAACTGGGACTATAAGCAAGGCTTTTATAATGAAGTGAGGAAAAATTTGCCTAGGTCTGACTTTAATTTCATGATTCCCCAGCTGTCTAAATCCTACTGATATGAAGAACTGTCCATATGACAGAGGCACAAGCAGAATTGTTTTTTTCATGCTTTTAGAAAGTTGCAGTGGATATATTGGGTTTACATGGCAAAATTAGTAGCGGGGGTGCTACAGGTGTGCCTTCAGTGACAAGATGCCAATAGCTTCCACCATGTCAGACAGAGACAGTTCTATCCTGAAGCAGAGGAAGAGAAGGAAGGAGTGAGATAATATGGAAAGCCCTAATTCCCTATTCCCTTGTGCCACTTGGGGAGGAGGTAGAGACTTTGGGACTGAAGTTGAGTTCATTAAAAAGGGAGGGGTGCAGGAAAGCCTTTGAAGTCTCTTTTTCATTTCTCTTTATCCTACTCTAACTTTTCATTGGCAATTAATTAAATTAATTTCCCCAAGCTGAGTCTGTCTTGCCTATGACAGTCATTGTTGAGTGGTCCTGCCCTGACCTTGTCTTGACACATGAGCCTTTTGTCACATATTCTCTCCCCTGTCCAGCTGCAGAGCCAAAGTGACAGAGAGGCTTTGGTGGGCTTAGGCATCCAGCAGGCCAGCCCGCCTCAGCACTCTGCAGCACTTACAAAGGTTAAGAACAGGTAGGCTATAGCAAGCATTTTCCAGTGTATTAAGTCAGGGTTAAACATAAAACTGCCTGCATGAGACAGTAAATGGAAAGCATCTGTACTGCATCTCCCTGTCACAGTGATAGGAGGCTCTACACCTCCTATCACTGCTAAAGGTAACATTAATCTGGGAGCCTGTGAGTTTAGCATGCAAGAGCTGGACTGTGCAGTCACAAAGTTGCTTTTAACATCTAATTTGAAAATTTGTATAAACTAAAAGTGTACAAAGAGTGTAGAGAGCTGTCTGTAAGTAATTATCACACTATAAATCCCTGTCTTTCACAATTTGTTTTACTCAAAGTTCTATACAAGGGATTTAAATATGTACATGAACACTTCGGTCTACATTTCCCAGCCAAATATTAGCAAGCCTCAATACACCTTTAGCAACATCCCGCAGCTGTGGGTGATAGAATACCAGTATAAACATTTCACATGTCTGAAATACATACATGTAGTAAAAGTGAAGCTGATTCATTTAGGCTATTTCAGAGAAGTTAAGCACTACTCTGTATGTTCATCTCTGTGCTAGAAGTGTCTTTTCTACATAAACAGGGTGAAAAAATTTGAATTTTCACTTCTCTTCTTTTACAACTCATCCGGTCTATTTTAATTAATGCTCTAAGTGACATGAGCCCTGAAGAAAAGGTTTCGAACAGAAATTCAGAGAGGGAAAGAGAATGCAAGAGGAATGCTGTATTTATAACAGTACATTCACGAATATCACCAAGTAGGTCACCAACCTTTTTGCACGGCAATCTAAAAATACACATGTGCTCACAAACCTGAGCAAATAAGGACACAGCTAATGTAATGCTTCTTCCTTTACTCCAGCATCTGTCAGAACAGCAGTCCAGAAACTGTGGCCATGACAAAAGCAGTTCCAAATTTCTCAGATTCCTCTCTCTAGCAATAAAACAGAGATTTATGTGGTTAAACCTACAGAAGAAATAGAAATAAAATCATCCCAGATGACTAAATCACAGTTCCTAGTGGGTAGCTTAGTAACTGAACTCTTTATCCCCTGAAGGACCACTCAAACAATTTGTTTTCATTTTCTTGACATCCTGTCTGTGTAACATAACTGGATGTGCTGCTCTGCTTGTTATTTTCTGGGGTGAAAATTACCGTCTTTGCTGAGGAATCTTAAGAGGTAATGAATAATAAAAGTTAGAGGAATCCATGTGATCTCCCAGGAAAGAACATTTGCTCTTAAGCCCACTTGCAAACCACAGAAGGCAGTGAAAATCTCAGGAGCTAGGCCACTAATGTAGGTGGAACTACGACATGTTCTCTTTATGGTCCCTGAAAAAAAGATTAATTTTATGAAATGTTAGCACTTTTTTGAGGCTGATCCTTTAAGAATTGGTGCTTATCTTTGTGCACAAAGTAGCTGCTCAACTTGCTACTTCTATGCTTTTATTGTCCTTGTATTGCCAAGGATGTGGCAGTCATTGTGACGATATTAAAGACTTCAGGAAAAAGCAAGAATATCTAGGATATTGGCAGTGCAGTGCATTAAAACATTACGACACCTAGACCCTCAATTCAGGCCCAGTGAGCTAGAATTTTTGGTTTAGGAACCAAGTGAACACAGGTTAAATGATTTCATTCTAGCCTCTAGTGGACATTAATCCACATCACAAAACCATCATGCAATTTTTCAGAGCAGTTTTATTTTCTTCAAAACATAATCTAACACTAGTGAGTTCTGAGCATGGTGCTGCACAGGAATTGCTGTTTCTTTTCATAAAGAGTTTGTATGACGTTTGACGTTGTTGGGGTTTGACACTGGCTAAGCACCAGGCACCCACGAGAAACTATTCACTCATTTTCCTCTGCTATAGCTAAGCAGAGGAGGGGACATTAAAACGAAAGCTTCATGAATTGAGATAAGGATTAGGGAAAAAAAAATTTAAGGGCAAAACATGCTCAAAACTTAAATAGCATAAAGAAAATTTATTATTAAAAGAATTAAAACTAAAAAGGGTAATGAGAATTAAAATAAACCTTGAGAACACTTATTTTCTTCCCAGCCCCTCCCTCTTTCCCACCAATAGCACAAGGGGACAAAACATGGGGTTTTGATCAGTCTCTCACTTTGTAAGAATCTTTCTTCAGTTCATTCGGGGAAAGGAGTTCCTTCTGTTGAGCTGTGGGGTCCTTCCCACGGTAGACAGTTCTCTATGATCTTCTCTAGTGTGGTTCTAATTTTCACGAACAGCCTGCCAGATCTGCTGCAACATGAGTCCCTCCCATGGGCCAAGCAGTCTTCCCACAACTGCCTAGTGTGGGTCATTTTAGTTCATGGGGTTTAGTCTTTTAAGGATAACCTGTTCTAGTTTGGAAGCGAAGGCTCTCTTCCTCTATCTCTAAAGGCAAAGGTCATCCCTCTTTGAGTTCCTCACTACACTATGGTTTTTCAGTATTCATGCGCTCCAGCATGAGCACTCTTCTTCACAGGCTGCATGTGGATCTCTGCCTCCCTCCATGCACCGCATGAATTACAGGGAAATAATTTCTTTTATTATAGTCTTTACCACAGCTTGTAGAAAAATCTCAGCTGCGACTCCCAGAGCACTGCCTCCCTCTGCTTCTTTTCACTGACCTCAGTGCCGCCATGCTGGTTCTCCTCACATGTCCTCGTTTCTTCCCTTTTCTCGAGCTTGGAAGAAAAATGTTGTCCGTAAGTATTACTGTTCTCAAATTCTATCAACTGAAAAGTTCTTATAGACCTTCATAGCGCTGAAAGGGTTGATCTCGTCTGTGCTCCATGTCAGGGAATTGTTTGCCGTGTTTTTGTCGCTGGCCACCTTGTCTCTGCCGGCACCACACGGGCAGCCCCAGCCGCGTGGTCTCGGCCTCGGGAGGGCCCTGGCCACGCAGCCCCTTGCGGCCCTATCCCACCTCACCACACCTCAGGAGAAGAAACAGAGCTTCCCAGAGTTTTTCCTTTCTTAAATACATCATCACAGAGGCGTTACCAACTTCTCTAATTGGGCTAGTAACCTGCCCATCGTCAGAGCCTTCAGCGATTGCCTCTGTGCTGGACATAGACGTTCAAGCAGCTTTTCTCCCGCCCCTACCAAAAACCAGGCTGTGTTAAACCAACACAACATCTTCTGTTCCAGGCATTGTTACTAGATATTAATTTTCATACATACTTGCCTGTAAAAGTGGTAAGAGAATTCTAAAGGGGATTAACATGAAACTTATGTACATTAACAGCAAACCAGAACTCCTTGTAATGAGGGCAGAGGTGCAGTCTATTGCACCTTAATATTAGAGCTACAGTCTCCCAGAGATGTTATTTGGATCTCAGAATCCTGCTAGAAAAAGATTTCTACTCTGGTTCCTCCTTACTCCCATGGGATGGTAAGTGACTGCTAACCTAACAGTACACAGTTCCCCACTTACACGTTCAGTAGTAGCTTTACTACAAAGATCAATAGAAAAGCAGCTGCACAGAGTGCATTTACTGATCCATTTCCTAGCCCCTACTCTGGTAAGGGAACAACTGAGTGAAGATCCCAGCTTCCTCCAAAGCGACAAGACCAAATAACTCCTCAAAAGATCATAGGTGGCTGTCACAGCACATTTTGTCCTTGAAATGACAGAACAGCCCAGACAAGAATTTAACCATTTCCTTCTATGTTGTTCTTACTTATGAGAGAAGGACTGGGAAAAATTAGCACCTTATTCTGTAAATTTCTAAAAGCAACACTTTTTATATAAAAAAGTACTAATGGGGGGGAATTAAGTCTGGGATTTATGAGAACTCATTATGCAACCGCTCTAAGAGTACTCCATCTACTTGTCCTCTAGTATATCAACACAGTTCAGGAATTGCACAGTTATGTTATAACCACAAAAGAAGGAATCTGACGAGCTTTCCAACAACACAGTTGTAATTGGATTGCTTGTAATATCAAGAAGTTACAAAATATTACATGTGCCACATGCAGAGGCAATTAGAAGCCCAATTGTGTAAAGTCCCAGTAACCTGAAACTAAGCCAGTCTACAGTATACAACCTTGACAGAGACACAGAAGGGCCCCTGAGGCTGGAAGAGGTCTGGAAAGCCCAGGAATGGATGGTACTAAGAGCCCAAGGACCTCTCACATATGTGAAGACATACAGCTATGTAACAACCTAAAGAAGCAGCACTTAAGAGATAGCACAGGCAGAGCTGCTTTAAAAGAGAATAGATTATAACAGAAACAGTCAGTGATGCAGTTGCCACACCTCAGAAAAAAAATAAGTGGAACTAATTACCCTAGCACCCTGTATTGTATGGCTGCTTTCCTAACTATTGCCTTTTCAATGTTGAAGTGAAATTGTATTTTAGTAGTTGGTTTAATGTGTAGCTAATTTTGCCTAGGAAGCCTGGCTACCTACCTTTTTGGACTGCCTGTTAAATTTTAATACCACAGGGTCCATCCGTATGGCCACTGAGCTGAAGGAAGCATTGTATCTGGAAATGTGCTGTATGTGTAGCATTGCAAATACTTGCAGCCTTTGGAACCAGTAGAACTTAACCAATGTACATAGTCGTTGTAGTCTGATGGGAGAATGTTTGCAGTTTTTGTACTAGATACCATGAGGTCTGGTGGAACAGCTCCATTCCAGAGAACGTGGGGTCAGCTCTTAGAAAGGCACTTGGATGTCAGGCTTGAAACCATGGAGATGATGACTGTTGCAGACAAAAGAAAGTAGAGGCAGTCCTGCCAAACAGAGAAAGCATAACTACATTGTGAGGAGCCAATTTAATCTTGGTTTCTGCCTCAATACTGGTTGTCAGAGGCGTGTGGGGGAGGGGGTGCACATGTGCCACGTCCAGGAGGCAGCTAGGAGAAGATGGAGGAAAGCCTTGTGTCTGGGGGGACTTTGCCTGGCAACCATTCGGTATCTCACATGGGACAGGCAGCCAGCAGGGGAACACCTACGACACTGCACCCCAGAGAGGTTCTCCAATCGGATGGCAAAAGGTCTCTACCAATGGACTGCAGTGGGACGCTGCACCGGGCCAAAGGTCTCCTGTCAGCAGGCTGACTTTGGGAGGAGCCAGGGGCCATAAAAACAGCTGCAACACAAGCTCTGGGGAATTTTTGGCTTTGGCTTTTTGAGTTTTGTCCTTTTGGGGCTTTCTTAAGTCAGGGCTTTTTGAGTCTTGTGGTTTTGCTTTGAGCCTGCTCTTGCCCTGGCCGTAGCCTGTTTCTTGTCCTTTTTGCCCTGACTCTGGTGTTCTTTTTGGCTCTTCCGCCCTTGCTGGCCCTCGCTCACTCCTCACTTGCCTCACTTGCCTCACTTGCTGGGCACTTTGCGGCACACCAGCTGACTTCCGAGCTTCGTGTGTAGCCTGTGTCCTGCCCTCGCCCCTCACCCGTCCCAGTCGCCACCTCTCCTGCCTCCCTGTGTCCTTGACCGCCACCCTGCCCCTTTGTCCCTGCGTCCATGCCGGAGCCACCTGCGTCCAACCCTGCCTGCCTCCGGTCTAGCCCGCTGCCACGACCCTTGCCGCGACCCTGTCCAGGGTCCCGCACCTCCTGCCCGATCCCCACTCACCTCGTGTCCGGCCGCCCATCACCGCGGGAGCTCTGCGTGTGGGGCCGCGCCTCTCCGAGTGCGCACTCCCCACCTCGTGGACATCGACGGCACTCCCCGACCCTCTCGTTACGGTGATGCCCGCTTCTTCTCTATGTGTCCCGTCCTCTCTCTCTCCCCCCATCCTTTTTCATTTTCCTTCCTCCTTTTCTGTCTTCGCTAGCCCTCTCTAGTAGGGCAACTCCTTTTTGGTTTTTCGTTACCAGCAAACGGTTCTCAGATAAAATGTTAGTCTCGGTTGACTTTATTTCGTTGTAGACCGTCTATCTTTAAAAGAACTCCTTGCAGTTCCCGCAGTGGAATGCAGCATACATAAGCATTGGTTCAAAACAAATATTTAATCAAAACTTATATATCCAGAGTAGAATAAGGACAGCTAGAGGCGCCCATGTGACTAGTTACTGGGTGGTATATTTCATGGTTGTCTATAAAGTTCCTAGGATCATAAATCTTAAATATTCAGGACTTCACCCAAAACCTTCCATATTTGTGAATTTGTGGGATGATGGACAACTAAGCTGTGTGAAACAAGGTAGCATAATCAACAACCTGAAGAGTAAAAATGCTGCCAAACTCCTGAAAAGAATTAGAAGCAGCAAACTGACTCCAAATTGAATTAGGTTCATTCAGGAATTTATAAGTAGTATTGTCAAAAATAAGAATGTGACTGTGGAAAAGAGTAGAAGCTCAATGATACCATCCCTTAAACCTTAGTAAGAACCTCCTGAGAAATAAACTCGGATGTTTCAATTCAAATGTGCCTTTGCTTCCATTATTTAGCCATGGCCGGAGAAAAGAATGAACACAAAGTAAAGCACAGCAAATCAGATCTTTTAAAGCTTTATATAAGGTAAGCCTTATGACTTAGCCAGTGCTTGAGCAAAGCTGTTAAGTGTTAATGCATATAATCTATCTAGCCAGCTAACTAGTTTAATCCATCACACAGTGTGTGAAAACATAAAAGCAACCCAGCTGTGACAAGTTAATAGCAGGGTGAGGCAGTAAAACGGTAACAAAAACACACTTTGATTAATGATTCTGAATTGTCCAGCTCTGGTATAGATGGCTTTTATCTAGGTTTATTTAGTGGCCAATCAATGCAAAATAGATCTGGTGATTTAAAGCATTATACCAGATCAGAAATGCTGCCCCACACTGATAAAAACTGGGGAAAACACCACATTTTCATAGGAAGCAAAAGTAGGAATTCATATAACTAGACCTGCTTTAAAACACAACAAACTCAGGGGTTATTCCAGTAATACCTTCAGTGGAAGGCATGCTAATAATTTGAATGAAGTAAGAACCATTCCATACTATTAGTCAAAGAGGCAAGGAAAACTTTCTTTGACCTTTAAAATGTGTGAGGCATTTCCCTTTCCTTGTATCTCAGCTTCCATTTCCACAACCCTACATGAGCAGTTTCCAAATAGGGCCAGGGAAAAAAAACTATAAAATGTCAGATGAAAGCTTTCTTTCTTGGCATCTCTTAAATCTGTGGTGTTTTGGATACTCCACTTAAGTTTAAAATAACCACACAAACTCTGGGAGACATCAGAGCACTGAACAGTCATCATTCCTATGCTTTCAGTTCACAGTCTTTCCTGTTAAAAACACTATTGAATAAACACAGAAAACGGTCATTTTGACCTCAGGATATGGGAAGCTTGAGGAAGTACCTCTCAATCTGAGGAATTCAGGCATCCTAAGGGAACACTGCGAGCACCAAACTGTGTCTCTTCTTGGCATTTTTCTTCCCAAATAGGTGTCCTACCACTCTGCAAAATACCTGTAATAAGGTAAAGATTATTCCTAAGTATGCTTCCTGTGGGAACTGTTTGGCAATTGAACTTGTAACAATGAAAAGGGCAATGAAAGAAGATAAAAAACTATCTGTAAGACCTTTCACATTTGTTGAGCAATAAGAATGACCAAGAGAAAATCTTCTACATACCTGTAGAGTGGAAATAAAAGCTAGAACCAAGCATGCAGAAAGTGAAAAAAAAAAAAATCTCTGTTTTCTGCACAGCAAGTAGTTGCATGGATTTTGCTGCTGTATGACAACATACTGTATGACTTGGGCAAAACACTTTTTTAGCCTGGAAGATCAGACTAGCAGGAGTCCATCTCTCTGGCTTGTGCACAATGCCCTGTATAGCAGGCTTTCAGTTTGAGGGGTTTGATAATGCTAACTCCTCCAACGTGCACAGCTGGTCATTGTGTGGACTTCCATGAGCGGGGTGCAAGGGAAAGTGAAAGTAATGAATGCTTCTTGCCAGCGAGGAGCAGAGTTATCTGAAAAGAACACAACATCCCATTTCCTTGAACACTGAAGGAATCACAAAACTGGAGATCGTTACTTCAGTCACAGTTTCAAATATCCAGACCATCCACTGCACAGCACACTTAGCATTCCTTTTGCTGCAACCGTGTGTGTGGTTTCTGTGGTTGCTTAACGCTTACTGCTCATTCTCTCACCCTTCATTGCCACCTTCTCCATTTGCTGTCATACAGACCTCTATCCAAACATGTTTAAATAAGTTGCATTTCACTCTCCACTCCATAAGTTTTGAATATCTCTCATTCTTGTCTTTGCTGTGAGTTGCAGTGAAGTGTACAGTGACTTCATAAAAGGAACTTAACACTTCATAAGTGATATGATCAATAATAGTGCTGCACAAAACAGTCCAAAACAAGTCTGTAAAAACAAAAAAGGCATCAGAGTTCACTTCTGACATCACAGGGTCTAAAACAAATACATTATAATAGTCCTGCTGCAGTGGCTTGTAACAGAAGTTGTAAGTGTATAGACTTGAAACAAGAATTTGTTTCTTAGTCATTGCTAGATACATGGGTATTTGGGGGTTTGTGATGGTTTTTAGGCAAAATAATAACAAAATTCTGTGTGTAAAAAGTTAAACAACTCGAACTTGGAATATCTGGCAAATTTGTAGGAGAACAGTACCACAGCTTAATTGTCAGCACAGCAACTAGCAACATAGAAAGGCTGTCATGTAAAGTGACAACATGACATGCCTGCAAGTAGCATAGCTGTCCTAAAGAGAACTAAATTGGCCTGCCTGTTTATCACTACCCATGAGAAACTGCATGCTGTACTAAGTAAAGGCTGGTAGCACGATATTTCCATCTATCACTTTTGAATGGGAAGTATATCTGTCATCTCATCTAACACAAGTAGACACCTAACTATGTCTGAAAATGAACAAGGGACTTGCTGTGTTGGGAACTGATAGTAAATTGGCATCAAATGTTTTCAAAAAGGCTGTGTTAGAGAAGGATATAACCTGTATAGATTTGGCTCTACAGAGAAGAGAAGAGAAGAGAAGGAATACTTAGTCACTGACTATTTCTGATAGTTGATGGTTCAAGACCTTTGTTACCTGACATGTATTCTGAGCAGCCACATTCAGAGTTATGTACTGAGACACTGTTCGACAATGCCTAAAGGATAACACTAGCTTACAGCTGCTGCTAATCCTTCAAGCATCTTTTAGAGATAAAAAAGTTCAGTGGGTCAACCTAACCTAGCCAGCTGTCTCCAAAAAAACACTTAGAAAGTCCTTTGAGATGTGTCAGATTACAAGCAGTGATTTGGAGCATCATCTGCGCCAAGTAACTGTAAGTGCTACTGGCAACGTCCAATTACATGCTGACAGAAATGCAAAAAACCACAACCCTGATGTGATAAACCAGCTTGAAAACCCACATCTCCCAACAGAACATGATTGAACGTTCTAACAAATGAAAACAGCGGAATGGATGTGGCCCGCTTGGCTGTTTCTTTATCTCTTTTTTAACAGTTGGCTTTCTATTTTGGCTGCTACATGGAGTGGCCAGTCCTCATAGGAAAGGCATGGCTTCAGTAACATTCAATGTGGAATTCAAAGTAGCCACAAGGACTAGGGAGAGGAGGTGCTAGAAGGAGTTTTCTTTTTTTTTAATAGGATATTTTGGTCCGGGCTTGATATAATTGACGGCCAGTCAGCAGAGAACAATTAGAACAATGATTATGGTAAAGGGAGCATTGTATATGTCTAGCTGCAACAGTTCTTCCCAGGTTTTACCTACTAAATAAGAGCGTCTTCCTAGTGAATGTTCACATGAAGGAAGGGGCCAACATTTAAGATACTAATTCAGTTTCTGAGGAAGAATTGCCAGACAGAATATCATATAATGCAAGTAAAATCTCTGAAGAAATGAGCTGGAAGGGACACATGTCCAAGAGAATTTCATCAATACTGAAAGCAAAGAATTGATTTTGAAAAACATATGTGTATTTTTTGAATAGGAGTGTTTTTTTATAAAATATCTGCTCTCATTACTGCTTTAATTATAAAATTACTTTTAAAATATGGTAATTAAAAAATATAGAGGGTAAGATTGCTTTCCTTCAGACAAAGCATGTGGTGGAGGAATGTGTTGCTTCTTATTTTCCCTTGAGTGAATGAGAATTAGAGGAAGTCTGCTAGGACATTTGCTGCAGTTGCAAATATCATATTTAAAATGTTAAGGAGAAGCCTTCCTTGACCAGAAGAGAGTAAAATTTCCTCACACCCAGGAAAATGTCTTAAACAAGAAAAAACAAAACCTTTAAGAAAAACCAAGATCTTTTCTTTAAATAAAAACTTATGATTGAGATTTTGTGAGGTAATATTTTTCGGAAAATATTTCATCCTTTCCTTGCACTTTACTGGGGTCTAACGTTGTAGTTTGCCAGACCAATAAGCTTTCTTTTCAGAGAAAGGGAGTTTTTGCTGCAGAATGAGAATGTAACTGGTTAGTGGAAAACAGCCTCTGATGTCATTTTCCCGTATTATTCCTAGGAAACATCAATGAGCTTTATTAAATATATCGGGTTTATGACAGAATATTTGTAACTACAAGTTCTTATGAAATTCACAAATTACTGAAAGCAAACAGACATTACGCAAATGAAGAGGACATTTCTGTGGATTATTTTTTCTTCCACAAAGAAAGAGGATGATAATCTAAGCACTGAGGTGAAGGAAATGGGCAAGTAAAGTACAGAAATAAGCAAAGAAAGAACATCTTCACATTTCATCAAGCAATGTGGAAGGGGAAGGGGAAAGGCAAGGGGAAGGGAAAAATAAAGGAAATATACCTAGCTGAGAGAAAGTTCTGCCACTGTGCTGAGATGCATACTTTTGCATACAGAATTTGCCAAGCTGCTATAAATGAAAACCTTGCAATAGAGGAGGGGGAGGGCATGGGGGGCAGTGGAATTGACAGCAATGAGCTTACTAAAATAGAACATTTGTATTTTGCCTGAGGAATAAGATTCCATGTTACAATATATTTCAGTGGTTGGAATTGCCTGAAGCTTTCAATCAGTATATTTATTGTTTATGAGTTAGTGGGCAGAGGACATCTACCAGATACTGACAGGATTGCAAAGGCCAGAAAGGAGAACAGCATTTCCAGCTGCAAAAGCAGCTGTTATCCTACCTGTGTCAATGAGACCTTACTTCTTGTAACATTTCATTCATATTTTTTTTAAATGATCCTTAGTTATGACCCTTAGAATGATCCTTGGTCAGGTTTACAGAAGTGAGAAGATAAATTTAAGTTCAGCTTGAGACCAAAATGATGGTCTAACATGTTCTCCTTCTCACTTATGACAAGATAGATTAAAAATTTAAAATTCAGAATTTGAATGCTTGCCAGAAAGGCAGTAGATACGTTGCTCAGAAGTAAGGGGTGAACAGGCTGATTCAAACTGGTGCCCTGTTTCGGCTTATCTAACACTATAAGAAATGTATGCAAACAGTTCAGTCTAAATGACAATTTATCAAGGAGTAGCTTAAAAAATAAAGAGAAATTTCTAAATTCAAGGTCAATGAATGTGGTTAATCTTAAGGCTGTTCAGTATCCCTAAATTACTATAGGCTGCTGTTACACACTATAATAGCTTGCTGAGCATTTGTTAACTCCAGCAGAGTATATGTGCAATTATTTCTAATGAACTCCCCAGCCCCTTAGGAAAAACTAAAAGTCCTTTTGAATTGGTTCTACCTGTTGGCTGCATTAAATTTGGAAACAAAAGCCATACGTTTTCAAATCTCCCCATACGACAGGGCTCAGAGCTAGATTGGCATGTTTATTTTCAGAAAACCTCCCAAAGCATTTTAGGCATGGCCAAACTAATACATCTCTCCTTGACAGCTGAAGAACTTTTATTTCCTTAGCTAGAGTGTAACAGATTGCTTGCAGTTTAAGTCTCGATGTTTAGGTTGCACTGCAAAATCTGGCTGCCTGCTGGGGCTGTAAAGAGGTCCCATGCAGAGAGGGGAATTCTGGGAACATCTGCCCACATAAACTTTATGCAGCCAAGGAGTCGAGGGAAGGAACAGCAATTTGTGGAAGGTGAGAGAAAATAATTTTCCCTCACATATCAGCAGACGTTCTACAAATACCCTAAACTTTAAAAAGTCTATCTGCTCTTGAAATTCTTGATGATTTAGCTGACAGAACAATTTAATCAGAAAGATAGGACTCCGTCCTAATGGGGACGCTATTTTTTTCAGAACAACTTTTATTTATGTGTGCTTTCAGGTATGCTTGCTTTGACTTTCCTCCATATCACAATGTAATTGGAAAAATACAGCATCATATCAGAGGATTTCCATTTTCATGGCAGATTTACATGAGATTGCCTTTATCTGGACGATTCTTGATCACCAGTCAAGGTAACACCTGGTGCACTCCGCTTCAGCTGTATTTGGACATTGGGGAATGTCATGTTATCAAAATGTTTTAAGTGCACCTATAAAAGCTGACATAAACTGGAACCTGTGACATCAGCCAAGCAGACTGCAGGTTTATTGCACAGTTTCACGTCACTCTGCAGAAAGTAAATTGTGCACAGGAAGTGAAGCACAGAAATTATTCTAATGCTAAACTGACTTAACTTTCAACTTTCCTAGACAATATGATTCATTTGAGGTCACAGAACTTCTCGGGCTCTTTCTAGAATTTTAAATGTTTACTGTTCAACAGCCTGTAAATATCTTTTCAAGATCAGCCTTTAAAAGATTATGAGAGCCCTAAACAACTTGTTCTACCAATATTTTATTCGGACTCATTAACTTAAGTAAATAAAACACACTTTAGGAGTACAAGTATTCTGCATGTGTTAAAAGGCTCCTTTTACTGAATGTACCAAAGAATACTTCAGTCAGTGAATAGCATCGAAACTCTTGCAAAAAACCTTTATATGGTGTTAGATCAAGAACCATTATTGGCAGAGAGTTGCAGACAATCAGAGAAGGGGTTTTTTTGTATTTAAATCAAGATTTTTCTTCATAAACTCTTAATTATACACAGAGATTATGCTAGATGCATGCAGTATATCAGCAGCTTCAATAATTTCCAGTTGCTTTAGCCAATGATGAGTTCAAATGTTTCTTTTCATGATACCCATACTGACACTTATTTCATGACACATTGTTATGTTCTAAAAGAATAAACAACGCATATCACCAAATGGCCTACAATGTATAAGATGTGCACACGCCAAGTGTTCTTTTCACAGTGGATTTTCAAAAGCCTTTACAATTCCCATTTTGGCACAAAATTAGGCCATAAATTGACTGAAGGCTCCCAGATTGAGCTAGAGTTCTGCAGCCTGAATTTCTTGTTGCCAATCAGGAAGGCAAAAAGAATTTTAAGTGCAAACAGCTCATGTGTGCAGGAATAGATTATAAGCACCAGGTAGAAAGCAATGAATTCATAGGAATCAAACGTTGCAATGAGGATGTTGCTGTTCAGCTGCCAAGTTATTCTCAAAGAAAAGAAGATACAGGTGAGCACTTCAGTAGCTATATTCTCAAGTCTATGTCTTTTCCTGAATGTCCATGGTTTGCCCCTAGTACATCCCTCTTTAATCTCTATTCTTAGAGATAAGAATGCATATTTGCAAAGGAGCTTGAAACATTTAGGACTAATAAGCAACCTTAATCTTAATATTCTCACTTGTAGCTCATACATAGCTTGGTGAAAGTGAAAGAATTGCAGTCTCAAGAATAAACAGAGAAGGCTGAATTTACTGCTGAGCGTCTTGTGACCTTTTCAAGTACCTAGAATAGTAATAATTTAGAATTTGTAAACAGACATCCCAGATGATGTTTGCTGTGAGTAACTCTACTTCATCCTCCGCTACAATACTCAGCAGGTGTCAAGAGCAAATTTTAGTGAAACTCACATGGATATAGCAGAAGTTTGGTATCTCATCCTAGCTGACACGTTTGGTAAGCCAAATAAAACAACTTACTGTAAACTGTGGTGTCTGTGGGAAAGCTCTGTTCCAAAATAAGTTTTGTGAAATGTATCCTTCCTTATAAAGTTACTTCTGCTTTTCAAGAGAGAACTAATCTTTCTCTTTTTTTAAAAGTAATTTTTAAAATCTATGCTCTCTATTCAGATATGTTTGATAAGCACATGCTGGTAATATTAAAAAGTAATGGATTTTCATGTTCATACATGAAGAACCAAAGGTCTTTAGCAATATTTCTCTCCTTTTTCAGTGTACTCCAAGTTTATGTGCACTGCTTTGGGGCAGCAACTCAAAGTCTCTGAGCTGATGGGAGGCTGGGCTTCAGTCTGCATTTAGGAGATGTGCTTACCAAGGTAAGCAACTGCCTTTGTATCACTTGTTTTGTTGTCTTTCTCTGTTTCTTCTTCCACATTCCCTTAGCTTATCAGACAATTTTTATATTAACTCATGAGTTTTCTTGCTTTCAGTCTTCCTGTTCTCTTCCACCATCCTACTGGGCATGGGGAAGGTGGCAGGAGTGAGAAAAAGTCTGTGTGGTACTGAGCTGCCTACCAGGGTTAATCTATAACATCAAGATAAAGCACTAAGAATCTTTAAAACAGAAAATCTATGATGGTAAATAAATAGAATTTTTCAGAGATGTGGGTGGGGTCTTTTGTTTTACTGAGTCCACTATAGATGAACGTGAACTATTCAGGTCTCATGTTAAAAATCAGCTGCCTTTTCTGTTGACAGTTACTCAAGAGGGAAAGACCAAGCACACTGTTAAAAATCTTCACTGACAGGATGATCTGTCTCCATTTCCCAATGTCTTCATTGGGAAAGACCCCCCAGGAAAGTGGTCAGGGCACTAAGACTGTCGGGTTCATGTTGCAACTGAACTACATTCTTAATCTAAGGTTTAATTTTAGTTAATTCTGCAAGGAGAAAAGAGTTGGATTTGATGATCCTTATGGGTCCCCTCCAACTTGTGATATCCTATGATTCCATGAACAAGCAAATGTTTATATATAAGCATCAAAGCAGATTTTGTTGAGGGGACTACCAACAGCACAGCTCATGGCTCTTCACACCGTGAGCTACACTATTTGTCAGTCCTCTTCAAGCATATCTAAAGAACCACGAGAAGAAGCATGTAAACTACTTGATAGGCAGCATTTAATGTAAATCTGCACTCACACTGGAGTGTGTTTTGGCCAACACTTTCTTTCATTTAGACCACTCAACTTACTATGCGCTGCACACCAAATAGCTGAGCAGCTCTGCAGTATGTATGTCAGGACTCACCATTCCCTTCCTGGTACAGAACTGAATTATGTGTTTCTTAGGTGGTGTTCATGACAAAATCATCCCCAGTTTGTTTCTTTGTGTCATCCAATCACCAATAACCCCATCTGATTTACAATATTACCTGGAGCTGCTGAAATAGGCTAAATTCAAAGATAAAAAGATAGCTAGTCCATGACTTCACTTCACTTCACTGTTACTTTCTTACATTGGGTTACTGATCTATAGAAGAAAAACACAAAATATTTCCATGCTCTTTTAGCTCAAAGGAAAGTCTTCCTGAAGCCACTGAGTTACCTCTAATACCGTCCCTACCCAGTTCTGTGGGGTCCCTGCTCCCACAGACACTCGGCAGTTTCAGTATTACAGTCAGTGACAAAAGAGTCGGGAAGGATTTTTGCTTGCATTCTGGCAGGAGCATTTATTGCATCTTCACTGTCGAAGGTCGCAGTGGCAAATACCCCGAACATGTGACAGGTCGGTCTTAAATACAGGGGTGTGGCTAACTCCAGGAGCCAACCAGGGAATCAGAACTGGGGTACATTACCACAGCCGAACAGGCATCCTGGGAGAGGCCCCTTTCCCTTACTAGAACCAATAAGCCTTTGGCAGCAGAGACTGTCTTACCAAGAGCTCTCTCTGTCTCTTGTACCACTGGTCAATCAGCCACCACACACCTCAGCCAGAACGACCTCTGTTTTTGACAGGCATTCACCTTCTTCACCAAAGCTAACCTGACAGATGGGCTGAAAGCCAAGCCCAGAGGCTGATCCAGGCAAGACCAAACATCTGGAATCTTTTGTCAGGTGGCTTCTGCTTTCACACTTGAGGGTAAATTTGTTCAATATCCTTCAGCATCTGATTAAAGAGAAAAGAAAAAAAGATAAAAACCCTAAAGAAACTTTACAAAAGCCTGACTTCTTAAATTGAGCTTTGAAATGTGAATAAATCTTCACCTCTGAAATCATCATAGAAGTACAAAAGGCAAAATTAATGAGGGGACTTCAGGGCACAGAAAATCAGATGTAACATGAAATGTCAAGGGTGAAACAAAAGCAGTTATTACTCTGGCTTCTCACAGTTATAACTGTGAGTGCATGCATTTTAAACTCCAAGCTCCATTACATTGTAATCCTACTCATATACCCCTGACACCATGGAGCTGTGCTATTAATGATGTTGCTCTTTCTCAAGTCAGACCTAAACTTTTCCATTTTGGAAAAATAAAGTAATAATTAAAATCTATGCACTCCATGTGTTTGCACTAAATACGGGCAGTGGTACCTAGAGGGGAAAAAAGATTCCTTCCTTTGCTCAATGTGCCTTAATGGGGCAACTAGGATCAAACTTCCCTAACATTTTGTGCCAGTTTGAGAACTTACTTTTTTCTTTCCACTAGTCAAGCCAACAAGAAATTAGTTCTGAAGATATAAAAGTCACTGGAACAAGAAACCAGAGTTGCAGGTAGAACCTCATAGCAGTGAAACAGTGATCAGCCAACAATTAGCTGATACTATGCTGTCCATTTGAGGTACTTATGTTACCTAAAAGGAGAAAGGGACATACTGTGAGTGCAAATTGATTGTCCAAGGACACAAAAGCAAAAGTTTTGAAATAAGAGTTTGGAGAATTCCTGTTGAGACCTCTACTTCATTTACTACCCCATTCTGCCACCACTATATACCCCTTAAACTGCAAAGTAACTTATTTCCTTACCCTAAACCCCAACATGTTATGATAAGAAGAACACTATGATTGCAAAAAAATTAAGATAACCAAATTCAAGTAGGTGATTTGACTGCCATGCATTGTTACACCAACTTGTCTCAGTAGCATTTTTTACAATTGAGAGGTCAAAGAACCTTGGTGCATTGACAAGTGGCTGTGTGGCAGCAGCACAGCGTCTATTAGGAGGTTTGACATTAGTGGTTCAACACTGGGCCCAGTATTGTTTAACTTGTTCATCAATAACTTGGATGAAGGGGCAGATACCTCCTCACTGAGTTCACTGATGCCAGAAAGCTGGAAGGAGTGGCCCATACCCCGGAGGGCTGTGCAGCCCTTCAGAAGGGCCTCGACAGGGTGGAGAGGTGAGCAGAGAGGAACCTCCTGAAATTCAACAAAGGCAGATGCAGGGTCCTGCGCGTGAAGAAGAACAAACCTGGGCACCACAACAGGCTGGGGGCTGCTAGGAAGCAGCTCTATGGAAAGACATCAGGGCCCTGGTGGACAACAAGCTGTCCATGAGCCAGCAGTGTGTCCTTGTGGCCAAGAAGGCCAACGGTGTCCTGGAGGGCCTTAGGAAAAGCATTGCCAGGGAGGTGATCCTGTTCTTCTACTCAGCCCTAGTGAGGTGCATCTGGAATGCTGTGCCCAGTTCTGGGCTCCTCAGAATAAGCGAGACATAGAGCTCCTGGAGCAGTTCCAAAGGAGGGGAAAAAAGACGAATAGGGGATGGGGACATCTCCCTTATGATGAATCACTGAGGGAGTTGGGCCTGTTCAGTCTCAAGAAGTATAAAAAATACCTTAAAAATTATCTAAAGCAGGGCATATCAAGAGCCAAGCTCTTTTTGGTGGTGCTGAGCAATAGGACAAGAGGCAATGGGCAGAAACTGATGCACAGGAAGTTCCACCTGAACATGAGGAATAACTTCTTTACTGTGCAGATGACAGTGCACTGGAACAGACTGACAGAAAGATTATGGAATATTCCTCACTGGGAATGTTCAAGAACCATCTGGATGCAATCCTGTGGAATGTGCTGTAGGATGACCCTGCTTGAGCAGGAAGATGACTCACTGTGGTCCATTCCAGCCTGACCCATTCTGTGATTCTGTGAACCCAAGATCAAAAGCTTTTGCAATCCATACAGCTATAAAAGCAGATTCAGATTTCATTTTGTTCTGTTGCATACAGCCTGTTCTGTCCCCTAGGTACTGCATTTACAGGGCAGATTATGTTTACACAATTCAGACTTTTTAGAAGGAAATTAACACTGTAAGAGTATGGTTGTGATATGAGACTCATAATCTTATATCCATGACGAGTGTCTAGTGTGCTTAAACAACCATCAGAATTGTCCTGTATGGCTGTTTAGAGGTTCATTGGAGAAGCAGTTTGGATTGTTAGAAAATTCAGATAAAACAGAATGAATCTGTAATCCACATTGGAACTGTAAAGTGACAGTGACTTAAAAGGAAAAAAAAAAATACATTGTTGGCTCCAGTTTTTCTTCCTACTTCTTTTTTGAATAATTGTGTGGCAGAGTTTCTATACCCTAATCCATTTACAGAAATCTTGAGTATGCATTACACATCAAAATAAATAATTTCCCCATATCCTTGTACTCCAAAATATGCAGTTAATTAAACTAATTTGTCAGTTTTTGTAATTTGGAAACTTTTCCTGTCATCGTCTCCAATCACTACTTATTTAAATTTCACCCTTGGCCAGTTTCATGATAATGTTTATCTGCTCCAGAGGATTGGAAATGAGAGTAATACACTGCCATACCATTTAATTTCTTTCTTAAAGCTGGAAAAAGCAAAGCATCAACTGGCCAGTTAGATAACACAATGTCCCATGTAGGTTATTTGCTTATGATAGCTGGGGGCTAATTTAATTCCTGAGCTGCTTGTTTAATGGTTCTGAGTGGGCTTCCCTACAGTTAAAAATGAACTGTACATAAAGTTTCTATAAAAACTGAATGAAAATTTTATCACATCAGAGTAGGTTATATATTACTGCAACACACATTTAACATATTTCATTATCTGAATGGGATAGTAATTCTCTACTATTTGTATACAGTTTTTTTTGGCATTTATCTTGTAGAATAAAGACAGAGAAAAGGGAATATCAAAACCATATCAAAAACATACTTTTTTTCCCCAGATGTCTCACTTGAGCTTTATTTCTGATTTCTATTTTAACTGCTTCTGAAAAGTCTAGCAAAGAATTAATACAGGCTATCTAGGTCAAATAAAGAATTTTTTATATTTACTTTCATGCTCAGTTTGCTTTATAAACATTTAGTTAGTTCCAAAACCACTTTCATTAGATGCATAGTGTGTGCTTCTGGTTTTCCCACCCTAGGAAACGGAAGGCTCATAAGCAAAAGAGTATTGTTAATGTTCTTTCTCCTAATAAGAAGGTTCCAAACTCCCAGATCTGTGAAAATCCAAAGGGATTTGTCTGTAGACAAGTAAAGATGTTTGCATGTATCCTGTCTCTCCCCTGGGGAGCATGCTATAGAACACTATACAAGGTAAAACAAGTCTGTGTCCCAGCATTTTGTCATAATACTGCTTCTTTTGGTATAATGTTCCCTACTGTGTACCAACCATATCTTGAATCAGATGGAAACCATTAAGATGTCATTCCTGCCTCTTTCAACCAACTTTGCTACCAGAAGCAGAGGCATGTACCAAGTATTTCCAGTTGCCTTAGCTTGTGTTCTTACTTACACTGCCTGCCTAGCAAAGCAAAGAAAGAAGACTAAGCTCAAGAGAAAGGGATAGCAAAAAAGGTACCATAGCATGTGTTGGGGGTTAGGTTTTATTGTTTTCTTTAGGGAATTTTCTTCCCATTTGTTGTCATAGAGATGGTGAACAGATGTCCGTTTAAAAGACAAAAGATGTAGCCAGAGCCTTTGGCATACCATTGAAATGGTCCTGGGAGGGGAGGAGAAGTGGTGTGGTGTTTGCAGTTTCTTAGCTGGGGGTGCGTCAGTCTTTGCACAGTTGGGAGGGTGCACAGCTTTGGGTTTTTGGTGCAGGACTTCTCTGCCCAGGGAGACTCACTGCTACAGCTGAGCCTTCCTTGCCGTTTCTCCTTGCTATCGGTGGGCCACTGCTCGCAGAAGCGGTCAGTGGACTGCGACATTTTGACATCCGCCCTTGCTGGGAGAGAGACTCTCACCATCTCCCTGGGTGCCTCAGGGGAAACCTGGCTCCCGCCTCCTTCCTCTCTCTGGAGGAAGCACCTCCCAGCTGCTTACTGGAGCCTTGGCTGCTGCTGCCATCACCAGAACACCATGCAGGATACATGAGAGCCAGGAGAAACCTGAAACACCCATCCCCTCCACCTTCTCTCTCTCCCTGGGGCTGCTATTACCCCCTGGTGTGCTCAGCGCTCTGGAGCCGCCCAAGCCAACAGCACCCCTGCAGCCATGGGGAACTCACTGCAGCCCCTCCGACTCCCCCCAGAGCAGCAACGACCCCT
>VZTI01001977.1:23564-127052 GCA_013397865.1 Struthidea cinerea
ACACAGAGCCAACAGCACCCCTGCAGCCGTGGGGAACTCACTGCAGCCCCTCCAACCTCACACAGAGCCAACAGCACCCCTGCGGCCGTGGGGAACTCACTGCAGCCCCTCCAACCTCCCACAGAGCCAACAGCACCCCTGCAGCCGTGGGGAACTCACTGCAGCCCCTCCAACCTCACACAGAGCCAACAGCACCCCTGCAGCCATGGGGAACTCACTGCAGCCCCTCCGCCTCACACAGAGCCAGCAGTGCTGCCTGCAGCCGTGGGGGAGTCAGTGCAGCCCCTCCACCTCAACACGAGCCCTCATTGCCCCGTCCTGGTTGCGGCTGTAACTACACCAAGGGGGAAAGCTGATATTGGGCTGCTCCTTTTTGTTTGTGTTGTTGCTGTTGTTGTTTGTCTTGGTTTTATATAGATAGATATATATATATTTTTTTTTTAATATGTATTTGTACATATTTATATATATTAGTAAAGAACTGTTATTCCTTTTCCCATATCTTTGCCTGAAAGCCCCATAATTTCAAAGTTATAACAATTTGGAGGGAGGGGAGTCATCTTTTTCATTCCAGGAAGGTTCCCGCCTTCCTTGGCGCACACCTGTCTTCTAAACCAGGACAGCACATAACACACATGCATCAAAAAACTCTGCTGTTTATAATAGGGCAGGAAACTGGAAAGACAGTGAAATATGAAGAATTTCACAGACCTAATAGCAGTAGCTACTGATCAATACTACTTCTGCCATAGAATTGGAAAATCTGAATTTCCTAGTCTCTGATAACAGAAGTATGGTTGGTTTTTTTTTGTCTTGTATACAGTGGCTTTAAGTCATTGCTCTCCCTTTGCCTGTATGAACCTTTATTTGACTTTCTGTATCCTTCTCAGTTTCGTCTTTTTCTCTTGAAAAGTTAGACTGGGATGTTGAAGGGCCAAAACAAAGCTGCAGTTTGAGTATTTGACCTACTTCCTCTCCTGGCATTCACCTGAGGATTTCAGTCTTAACCTTGTTTCCACCCAGCAGTTACATGGTGATAACCAACAGCAAGCACCATTTTAATGAGGCATTTTCCCTTATTGTCACAGAGAGCACTTTTCCTTAGACTTAAATCTCTGTTGCAGTGATGTTTTTCTTTTTGAGATTTGTGTGGGCGCCCTTGTAAACAGCCTCTGGAATTCATTTGCTACTATCTTAGTATATACTAGCATATACTAGCATATTTGTATTTTGAATGTGTCTTCCACTCTTCCAAATCATCTGACGAGGTGTCACCTCTCCATTTGAACGCCGGTGGGCATCCAGGACTTAGTACTGGCATCGTGTAGTAGGGAACTCTCAAAGGGTCCTTGCAGTATTGTGGTTCTGATGAAGTAACTCAGTCATTAACAGCTGACTGAGGGTGGCTGGAATGGAGCTGATCTCCTTCACAGGATTTGTATGCTGCTGTGTTTTGGATTGGTGACTAAAGCAGTACTGACAGCACACCAGTGTGTTCTCTGCTGCTGAGAGGTGTTTGCACAGCATTGAGCTTTTCTCTTTCTTCCGTCCTCTCTCCTCCAGTGAGTAGGCAAGAGGATGGGAGGGGAAACAGCCAGCAGACTTGACCCAAATTAAGCTAAAGGACATTCTGTACCATATGGCATGATGGTCAGCAATAAAAGCTGGGGGAAAGGAGAAGGAACTATGTACACTCATGGCTGCAGCATTCGCTTTCCTAAGCAACCATCACAGCACTCTGAGGCCTTGCTTTTCAATAACAGGCTAAACACCTCCCTGCCAATGGGAAGAAAAAAATTTCAATTTTGCTTTGTTTGCCTGCTCAGCTTTCCTTAACCCATTAAACTGACTTTCTCACAAACTACAATCCTTCTTGGTTTTGCTTTTTCTATTCTCTCTTCTATTCCACCAGGATGGCGGAAGTGTCTGTGTTGTTCTTACCCACTGGACTGGGACAACCCATTACAAGAGTAGGAATCTTCCAGATGGCTGTAACAAGTGTTATATTGCCCGGCAAATTGTATCTTATATCACTATTTTGCCAGTGAAACCTGCAATATTTTATAACATGTTAACTTTTGACAAATATTTTTCATGGTATTTCTTTCACACTGACCTGTCTCACAGCCACAGCTGAGAGAGTTCAGAGATAGCAGTCAAGAGAAAGAAGATATTGCTTACTTTACTTCCAACATTACACAGTAGTTTTCAGTGTAAACACATGACCTTACCTCTCAGCAATACTAACTATCAAATGTTAATGGTTAAGTCAGTGGTTTCCTCATGAAAATCCTAAACTTCTTAGCTTCATACTTTGATCCTCAAAATTCCTGAAATTATTGTTAGAAACTGGCAGAAACTTCATATTGACCAAGTAATACCTAAATATTTGGCCTCTCCTAGGGTAAGAATTTGACTGGCTGTCATGAAAAAATATGTAGAAGGATATTGAATTTATCATCAATTATGAAATGAATGTGTCAGCTAATGAAGTCAGCTTTATGGCTATCAGATAGTTCTAGATCCTCCTGAAGATTTTGATACATGCAACAGAGACAGGTATGAGATTTTTCTTCTTTTATGAAGATGTGCGTACATTATATCTCTCTGGTATACTAACTTTTTCCAGTGAGTTCATCCTAACCTAAAAAATACTAATTGTACACAGTTTCATAACTCTGTGTTTTAAATATCAAATCCCATTTTACTAAGGAGTCGTCTAAATAATAGCACAGGATTTGTTTCTACTCAGAGTAAATAGAATAGGGACTTAAAAAGAGTAAATTTGAATTAGCAGTTAACAACAATACAATATTTTTTTTTCTTCTTAGCTTATCACAAGCTCAAAAGCTCTCTATTTTCTTCACTTTATAGAGAAAACTTATGCATCTGTAATTTGAGTAAACTATCATCTAATTAAATAATTTAGATTGAATATGCTAATGTAAAGGATCATAAAAAAAGAATAATTACAAAGGGACTTCAAGAGGATTATTGCAAATGAAGAATGTTAGATCCAAATAAAATTCTTATGTTCTCTAATTACTGAAAACCCATCTAAACAAAGAATTGAGAATATCTTATTTAAGCATTGTGCACAATGAATGTCTCTTCAGACCCTTGAAAAATATTAATATGATCATGCATTTGTTAGATATCACCTAACAATTTTCAAAGCCTATGAGGTCTAGGGAAAAAAAATAAAAGGAAATATTCATCAATGCCCCTGTTCCACAGGTCTGTGGGTAGTCTCAACACTGTGTCTCATCCCAACAGTAAGGCAGCTCATGCCTTCATCAGCAACATATCCCTGAAGGTGTCAGAGGGGGAGTTCCACTTATGCAAAGTGACTTCACACCAGCAACGAGATTCAAGCTACTTTGGAAGAAGAAAGAAAACCAAAACCATTTACTTCAGCAAACAGATGCACACAAACATGCACAGAGTACTGCACTGCAAACAGGCATAACAGCAGGCTCTGTGCCTCTTATATCCCCTTTTCTATGATTAGTGGGTTTGAGAAGCTGTCATATTTTTCCTCAGATATCTACTTTCTCATGCAGTGAGCTGTTTGCAATGCTGATCCATGGAAAGACTGTTGCTTGTTTTTCCTTTATATTAAAAAAATCACAATTTTGGGGAGCTTCCACAGGCTAATTGCACATTTTAAAATATTTTCACAGTCCAACCTACCTGTAATTGCATCTGTATCAATAAGAGGTCTTCCGAATATTATCATTCAGGCTTTGGTCGAGACAAAGGTTTGCAAGAGTATGCTGTTTAATCACACTAGTTAGGTGTGCCTCTTACCAGTAGTTATTTCAGTATCTATATTTTCCATATGGCATCCCTATAGTAGGCTCAGATTCCATTTACATAAGCAGTCCTTGCAAATTTTACTTAAAATGCCAAAACAAGTAGTAGATATGGGGAGGAGATGCAGTTTAAGGTGTAGAGTTGCTTGTAGTTTCTGAAAGAACACTACTGAAAGCTAGTAAGATTTGTGCAGCCCTGAGAGAAACCCTGAAAGAAATAATGGCTCTGAGTTGACTACTAAGTAGAGAATTCAGCCTGCTGAATCTGGGGTTTATGGGACAAGCCCTTTTGTATTGCTGTTGAAATAATTTAGTAGAGACAGACTGAGTAGATTTCTAGGCTTCTCTCCAAGTATTTAAGTGAGAAAATACAATGTACAGATGCAATAAATAACTGAATTTCCTGGTCTTGGACCAGAAAGAGGAGTATACGTTGCACTGAAAATTGTACTTGTGAAAAACCAAGAGATGAGAATTTATGTAAATTTCAGTGTGTGTACACAGCAACAAACACACTGCAGCTGGGCTGCATTCCTGAAAAGGAGGCATAAAATTAGGGAAAACATTGGAAGTCTGCAAACCCACCTATAACCTAACTGCAGAAAAAGAAGGTAGAAAAAATAGGAAATTAGTTTTACAGTTATTTCTCACATATCATAGCTTGTAGGTACTGAGATAAAAGAGAAAATGAACCTAACACCTATGATTGAGGAGAAGGCCTGCAACTTAAGAAAAAACCAATCCCACTCAGCTACCTTAAAATTCTCTGGTTCTATTTTAACTTATTTACCTCATTTTGATAGTGGTTAGATACAATATTTCCCCCTACAGAGATTATTTTTGTAGGATTATTGAAAAGTGAGCCAGTCTCTAAAGCAATTGTGCTGTGATACGATCCTGTGTGAGCTGGTGAACAAAGGCTCTGGGTGACTCAGATGCACCTTCATTGATGGCACCATACTGTTTTCACCTGCCCAATTATCTAGCACTCAAGGGGAAAGAACTGCAGCTCCCTAATTGGTAGAATTTGTGACAGCTTTTTTCCCTTTGAGGAAGGTTGCCCTCTGACACATTGACTGAAACAACTCTTTAGATACAGTAACAGCACAACCCAATATAGCCGTGTCTCATTCTAATTTTGGAAACCATACATACAGTATGTGGTCTTAATAGATTAGACAAATATTTCCATGAGTTTCAATGACTTACTAAAAAAGTATATTCAGACTTTGGTAGACTGTTGGTAATATTGCTACCACCCTATTCTCTATTCCTGCAAATACCTGCTTCAAGAATCTAGCTTGCCCCAGCTGCCACAGCTATTCCTACGAAGTTCTGTTAACACTTCTTGGACTAGATTTTCTGCTATGGTTTTCACAAGAGATTCCACAGAAGCTCTCTCTGAAATGTCAGGTAAAGTGTGAATGTCCTTCCTAGCAAACCCAGCAAATATTCAGTGCTGCAATTACTAGGATGAGAAGCACAAAGTCTAGTTAAATTACACTCTCTCTGAACCCAATGTCTTCTGCCAAAGTTCACCCTGATCGTTGACACATAAACAAACTATAACATTAAGGTGATTATCTGAGACATGAACCGATAGACTACAGCTGCATAAAGAACAAGTAGTAACAGTTGCAGTGCTTCAGTTGACTGAAACAGACAATTTTTTTGGAGCTTCATACAAGCAGATTGTTAAACAGGCTTTTTTCAGCCTGTTTCAGGAGCAAAGAAATCAGAACCTGAGGAGAGATGACTCTCTACAGCCTAGCCATTCATTACCAACAGAGGTTACCTACCTTGCTGCAAAGTGGCTCCTGACTTCTAATAGCACAAACATGATCCTCATAGTGTACAGTGGTTATGATTCTGAAGAAAATGTAGGTATATAATTCCTTTAAAATGAAGAATCTTAATAGCTTTTATATTATTTGTATGGCTAACAATTACTTAATTCACCACAATTAGGTAAGTATTTTCACCCAACCAAGCCTCACCTGAAACCATATAGGTGTTAACCTGAATTCTGAAGGAAAAAAAGTAGGATTCTATGGATAAGAAGAAGATGATGCAAACACAGAAACAAAATCCTACCCTTCAAGAAGTCTAGATGAGATAAAATTACACTGATTCTAAATATATACTTTTTTTATATCTATAATTACATTATATTCACTCCAGCATAAACAGTATACTGCCTACCAGCAGCACTCTGTGTATCAGTTTCTGGGCAGAGATTCTGCTTTCTACATTCCACCTGCACATTCCCTTCCCCATACACAACCTTATCAAAACCAGATAAAACATAAATTAAGTGATTTGGAATACATTCTGCTGTCCTGAAAAATAAAATTGAATATAATGAAAGATCAAATTTTGGTCTTAAATCAAACTGTTTTGTAGAAAAGGGATATGGAGTATTTAAGTAGTTTTCTTTTCAAGCAATGTGGTAAATTAAAATTATTTGCTGAATAACAGATTTTAAAATATTTTTAAATACTTTTGGGAATATTTAAATTATTTATATACTTTGATGATGCTTACTGCATCATGGCTATTGCTTTACTTTAACATCTGTACACTTACAGTGGACAATGTGTTATTTTTTGGTCTTTGGATCTGCTGAAATTTCAATGCTAGGACACCAGATATATCTAAGATAACATAATAAAACTGTGCGTTCATGGCATGCCAAAATCACAGGCATTTTGTATTTGAAGGTGTTCTATTAGTAGCGCCTGAATTCAAATTACCACGAGTTCCACTAAACATAATTACATTATGCCTAACTATAAGTTGTTGCACCAGAATAAAGATTTTTACAGTTCTGCTTTCAAATATATGCAGAATGTATTAAACCGAGGAGCTCAAGATGGCAGGGTATAGCTACAGTAGTTTGAGAAAATGTGGCAACCATGTGCCCAAATACACTTGAATTATCTTCTAAACCAACAGCAAAAAGTATTCAGGATGGGTTTTGCAAACCAGTCTGTGGTCTCTGGTATTACCAAGCAGCTTTGCCAGATACTTTGGTAAGAAACAGCTATAGATGCTATGAATTCATTCTGTGGACATACCCAGAAACTAGGATTTGCTTGATTCCCAGACAAGACTGACTACTTAAACCTGCTGCCATTCAAATGCTCCCATCTTTTCACCTCTGATGCACAGGCAAATTGCATATAGATTGGCAAACTAGGACTAAGTGTCAGGTAATACAGATTTTGGATATAATATAAAATGGGTATGTGCAGAATGCCCTGTTTGCTCTCTGCTGAGGGATATAAAAACATGCCTTAGACTATTTTTACAGACTGTGGTTTTCTAAAGCACAGTATTTGAATATAAAATTATTTTTCCCTTTTCCAAGATCCAGCTCTCCCCAAACCACATACAAATTTTCCTTTTTGGTACTATCCCTTTGTCCTGTTCTGTCTCGTACTCAAGCTAACCTCAGCTTCTGACAAGACTGAGTAGTTTCATTTCATCATGACCATTTATGTTTTGCTGAGCCTGCTGTGAAGATTATGAAACAAATTGCCAACTCTGGCTAAACTGGCCTTCCAAAAATAAAAAAATCGTCTGGTTCTGCTCTTACTGACAACCAGAAAAATAAGCACCTTCTCTGGATGGGACTTTGTCTGTTCTTTTATTAAATAGTTTTTCACTCAGGCTGTCCAGCTGCAATGGGGGCACGATTCTTACAGCTTCTCTGAAGACAGTCCTGCCACCCTTCATTATCACGCACACTCCCACACAAGTCTCAACTCTGTACAGCTTACCCCCAAATTTGCCTTTTGGGCAATGAAGGCCATTTGCTAATAGCAAGGTGAAAATCACATAATCTATGAAACCAGACTTCAACCCCTTGTCACTCTTTAAACAAAGGGTGTTTAAAAGCAGGAGTTAAATTAAACTCTATTATAATGTTCACTGAGTTAGATCTGAGAAGCATCCTGCTACTGAAGGGTGGATCTGAGTGCTGATAGGGGAGGCTCCTGACTGAGCAGGCAATAGAATAGAGTTTGTACCTCCTGTTCTGTTGCAGGGATCCACAGTCTGCTCCGACTCGGATCAGCTGTTGTTTTGTAATTTCTTTGGGCCACCTGCTGTCAGTACTAATTCTGTAGACAGCAAAGCACTCAGAGGATAGGTGGGGCACAAATACTCTACTTTAGTTGAAGTAGGAAAGTGTCAGAGACTAATACAATTCTTAACGCTGTACTTTGCATGTGCTATTCTTTCCTAGGCATTAAGTACAATAAATGCAGAGTTTACAAACCATCAAGTTTAATGTACTAAAAAACAATTAGTAAATATGATCCTCCAGAGAAGTTTCCCTCCGTGTCCTCTCCTTTCAAATATTCCTTAAGCTTAGTAGCAAAACTGAGCATCTCTCACCTCATGCTATTACTTTCTTAGTCATTTGTGGATGGTTGGTAATAACACTGGAGGAAATCTTCCTCCCAGACTAGCACTGCAGGAGTGCCTATCTGCAATGCAGATGCCTGCTGCTTTTAGTACGTGACATCCACAAATGTCAATAATCTTAGAAGAGCAAAAGGGAAAAAAAGATGGAAAAAAACCCTTCACCAGTTAGGTGCTAGTTATTTATCCATGGATCTTACCTGTTTTCAAAAGCTTAACCATCTGATCAGATTATGCTAATATAAATATATAATAACCAAACAATTTTTTTCCATCACATATCACATATAGTGAGAGTGAAGAGTTCATAGCACAGAAATATTGTAATTCACCAGTCTTCTAGGTATTTGCTGACGCCCAGAGCATCTAGTTCCTAATTCTGCTCGTCGTTCTTCTATGAACTCTGCCATATAACTTCAAGCAGGTTACTTCATCTTCTTGTAACCTGCTTGAAGTTATCCCAGTCCCATGGGCTTTACCTATAATACAGAATAGAATCATAGAATCATTTAGGTTGGAAAAGACATTTAGGATCATCAAGTCTGACTGTTAACCTGGCACAGCCAAGGTCACCACCAAACCATGTTCCTGAGTGGCACACCTACACATTTTTAAATATTTCCAGGGATGGTGACTCAAGCACTTCCCTGGGCAGTCTGTTCCAGTGCTTGACAACCCTTCCAATGAAGAAATTTTTCCAATTTTAATGTCTTGTCCTAGCAGTTGTTACCTGGGAAAAGAGACCAATCCCCAGCTGGCTGTAGCCTCCTTTCAGGTGGTTATACAGAGTAATAAAATCTCCCCTGAACTTCCTTTTCTGCAGGCTGGACAACTCCAACCTTCCTCAGCTGCTCCTCACAGAACTTATGTTCCAGAGCCTTTACCAGCTCTGTTACCCTTCTCTGGACATGTTTCAGCACCTCAGTGTCTTTCTTGCAGTGAGGGGCCCAGAACTGAGCACAGGATTCAAGGTGTGGCCTCACCAGTGCCGAGTACAGGGGGACAATCCCTGCCCTGGTCCTGCTGGCCACACTGCTGCTGGCACAGGCCAGGATGCCATTGGCCTTCTTGGCCACCTGGGCACACCCTGGCTCATGTTCAGCTGCTGTCACCAGCACCCCCAGGTCCTTTTCCTGTGGGCAGCTTTGCAGCCACTCTGCCCCAGCCTGTGGCGCTGCCTGGGGTTGTTGTGACCCAAGGGCAGGAGCCGGCACTGGGCCTTGCTGAACCTCACACCACTGGCCTTGGCCCATTGATCCAGCCCGTCCCGATCCCTCTTGAAGATCAGCACTCCTGCCCAACTTGGTGTCATCCACAAACTGACTGAGGTCATACTCGATCTCTTTGTAGAGGTCATCAATAAAGATATTAAACGAAACTGGCCCTAGTACTGAGCCCTGGGGAACGCCACTGGTGACCGTGTGCCAGCTGGATGTAACTCCATCTACCACCACTCTCTGCGCCTGGCCATATAGCCAGTTCTTTACCCAGTGAAGAGCACAACCTTTACATTTTTGGGTTGCCAGTTTCTTCAGGAGAATGATGTGGAAAATGGTGTCAACGGCAATACTGAAGTCCAGATAGACAACATCCTCATGGTTATTCACTAATCAGCTCACCTTATCATAGACAAAGATCAGGTTGGTCAAACAGGATCAGCTTTTCCCAAACCCCTGCTGGCTGAGCCTGATCCCCTGGTTGTCATGTGATGGCACTTAGGTGCTCCACACTGAAAGGCCTGTAGTTCCCTGGGTCCTTCTTGTGACTCATCCTGTAGATGGACATTAAATTTGCCAACCACCGGTCACCTGGGACCTCTCAAGTTAGACAGGACTTCTGGTAAAAGATGCAAGGTGGCTCAGTGAGCACTTCCACCAGCTTCCTCAGTGCCCCTGGATGAGTCTCGTCTGACCCCCATAGACTTGTGTGTGTCTAAGTGGTGTAGCAGGTTGCTGATCATTTCTTCTTGGATTGTGGGAGCTTCATTCTGCTCCCATCCCTGTCTGCCAGCTCAGGGAGCTGGGTCCTCACAGAACAATTGTCTTGTTATTAAAGACTGAGGCAAAGAAGGCATTAAGTACCTCAACCCTTTCCTCATCTTTTGTCACTATGCTTCCACACAGCATCCAATAAAGGTTGGAGAGGGTCCTTTTCCCTGCTAATATGTTTATAGCAACACTTATAATGATGTTTTATGGCAGCAGCCAGGAAAAATTCTAGTTGGACTTTGGCCCTACTAATTTTTTCCTTGCATAACCTCACAACATCATTGGAGTTCTACTGAGTTGCATGCCCCTTCTTCCCAAGGTCATAAACTCTCCTTTTTCACCTGAGTTCCGGCCAAAGCTCTCTTTTCAGCCAGGCTGGTCTTCATTCCCACTGTCTTATCTTTCAGCACATGGGGATGGCCTGCTCCTGCATCTCTAAGATTTCCTTCTCGGAAAACCTTCAGCATTTCGGGAAAATTTTGCTCTTCAGAACTGCCTCCCAATGGACTCTGGCAAACCAGTCTCCTATACTGCCATCTGGAAGTCCAAGACAAGAGTTCTGCTGATCTGCCTCCTTACTACTCCAAGAATCAAAAACTCTAAGATTGCATTATTCCTATGCCTAAGTCAGCTTCCAACCATCATATCACCCACGCATACTTCTCTGTTCGCAATGGGGTGCCTTCCCTAGTTGGCTCACTCAACAGCTGTGTCAGAAAGTTGTCTTCCATGCACTTCAGCAATCTCTTTAGAATGCAAATATATCAGGACAGAGGTGGGATTAAGACTGTAGGCTGTTTTTTAAAGACAGCATAATGATTCTAGAGCTATTTGTACCTATTCTTCCATGAACTCTAATTTTTTTTTTTCTTTATCTAAAACAAAGGACAGAAAATTAAAAGAAAATTAATCCAAGGTAATATTTGCAGTAAAATCTACTCCTGACTTTCACTTTTGTGCTGTCCTTTCATTTGTGTCTCCTGAAGCCTAAGCTTCAACATGTTGTTTTCCATCTCTGTAGGGACTTTGATATGCTTGAGGGTGGACTTGTTCACAGCTAAAGAAAAATGTCTAGAGCATTATTTATGATTATTGGTTTTTAAAACACTCTGGTCCAGAATTTAATACCAAGTTTCATGCTAAAGCATAGATATAAAAGTAATAAATCCAATTGCCCAACATTGTTTTCTTGATTCAGGAAACCAAACCAGGAAGGTCTCTGAGGTATTTATGCTTCTTACCAGCTAGGCAGATCACCCGAAGTATCACAGCCATATAGCACTTCTGGGATAAAAGCTCTCTCTTGCTGTCTTCTTCCATGAAGTAAACAAAAAAATCGTATATGCGTTCACAGGAGTCAAGCTTTCCCTGAAGTTTCATAGGCTGTGGACAAAAGGGAACAGTGTTGATTTATTTTAAATAACACAGGGCACAGAATTAATTATTGTACAAGCTGAAGCATGTCTGTTACAAACAACCAATTCTGATAAAAAATTGCCACAGTTAGGATAATTCAGTACTAATGTTGGTAAGATGCTTCAATAGCTAATTGTATTTGCTTAATACTTATGCCCCTAAATGATAAAATGGTAAATTTAAAAAGAAATACAGACTTCTACTTACATGATTAGCATGTTAAAGCAGGCCCGGTCTATGACCTAAAATGCCAGAAGCTCATTATATTTTTAATTTGCTGTAAGTTCTGTCTTAAAGAAAACTGAAAGCGATTGAAAATGCAGAAGATATCTATCCTGGTTTGGGAAAACACAGTGCGATAACATAAGAAACTTTCATTATAGTTATAACACCTATAACAGTTGTAACTTGGGTACAAATTAATGAACAAGTTAAATTTACATTCCGTTTCTAGAGGCCATATTCAAAGATCCCTTTCCCAGCATGTGGATGTGAGACGTCTCTCCTTCACATCTGTGTAGGGTGCATATGCCCAGGCAGTGCAGGGGCAATTTGTGCAAGGAGAGGTTGGAGCTGCCCCATGCTGGACACATCCCATTTCACATGGCTCAAACAAATCCACCACAGACAAGATGGTGGTTCCTCTGGGAAAGAAACTTAAGAAAGGGCAAAAGTGCCGGGCAGTCAGAGGAGGAGGGGAAAAAAAGAGTAAGAATCAAAAGAGGAAACATCCAGGACAGGGAAGGATGACTGAGAGGAGGTGTTGCGTGGTAGACAATGGGTATTTCCCCATTGTCCATAGACAGCTGACACAGGACTGGGTTTAAACTAAGACCACAGCATAAGGGGAGAGCCCATACTGAAGCAAAGGAAGTGTGAGGAGGAAGGAGTGGTAGAGAGGAGCTGTTATGGACCAACCACACCTACCATTCCCCATCCCCCTGCGCTTCTCAGCGTTGGAAGAGACAAGCTGGCAATGGATTGGAGCTGAGCGTGGATTCTCACAATCTAAACCTATGTTAACTGGCTATAAATCAAATTAATCTTTCCTAGGTAAAGCCTGTTTTGTCCCTGACAGAAGTTGGTAAACGATTTCCTTGTCTTTATTACACACGAGATTTTTCATCCTATTTCTCTTCTTGTCCTGTTAAGGTAGGGAAGTTGGTCAGCAGCTGGACAAACATTTGGCCCCATACCATAGCAGTGGAAGACAGCACAGCTTTAGGGAGACTTGTAACATTGAAATATGGGAACATCACAAAGGTGGGAAAGAGTGAGGCAGTAATTGCTTGAGAGCACATTACGAGTGGCAGATTGGCCAGTAGCTAAGAACCCCACAGCTGTCTGCTCACTCCCCTTACACCTCCAAGGACATAGGAGAGACACTAGGAAGTACAAAAATCACGAAATTCATGAGTTACTATAAAGGTAGTTTAATAAAAAGGAAGAAAAAAAAAAAACCCAAACAAACCAAGAGATGTAGATGCCATCATTCACCATCGCCCACAAGCTGGCCAATGCCCAGCCAGTCTCTGGGCAATCTCTCTCTCCCCAGAGAAACCCTCTTCTCTGTTTTTATTTTAGACATGATATTATATAGTTTGGAGTAACCCTCTTTTCAGTTTTGTTCAGATATCCTGGCTGTGTTCCCATCCCACTTCTTGGATACCTTCACCCTTACTCTGTGAGGGCAGAATGGGAAAAAGAGAAACTAATGCTGTACAAGCACTGCTGAGAATTTGCCAAGATACTGGTGTGTTATCAACATTGGTTTACTCACAAATCCAAAACACAGCACCATTCAGGCTGCTGTGAGGAAAATTAATGCCATCCCAGCCAGACCCAGCACATTGCAGCAGTCTTCATATTGAACAGTTCCTCAGAGGTGATAAGACTGTTTAAGGAAGTAAAAATGAATCTTTTTAGATTTGTATTCACCAGGGTTGCCACCTAGGAGGTGTTGATGAACTGAGAAGAAAATAGTGGAACAGGACAAGAGACAAAGCAGAAAGATTTTGATGCTGTCAAGTTAGGTTCCTATCTCCTGCAGAGAAATAGATTTCTTCCTTTGAATTTTTCATGGAGCTGATATCAAAAAGTATTGTGGAACTGCTCTGAAACGTTTTCCATGGAGACTCAGGCAGACATGGTGGAGCTGCAGCAGGGCATTTGTCTCTCTTCATTAAATCTGTGCTCTGCAAACAATATAAATTCGCCAGCTAGCCCATTCTGACTTATTTCTATATCTCAGCCTTTCCCAGGCATCCATCTCCACACTCTTTCTTCCAAATGCACTGAAAGGTTTCCACTAGATAGCCACCTATGGAACATACCACCTGGGAAGGTATAACATGTAACATAAGGCTGAGTTGACGTCTTGACGGTAAGAACACCCAATAATGTTTTTATAACTCAGTTTCATTCTGATTTTCAGTATTGTGGAAGTGATATGTCACTCATCATGACTGTATATATATGTGGTATCAATTAGAAATATATAATTCTACATAAGAATTCAGAACTTTAATGTTCTTGACCTAGAGTAATATGTATACAAAAAAGTCAGCAAAATACTTCTTGAGAAAATTTAGATAATGTTTTTATTTTATATATCCCATGAAGTCAGGTAGATTATTAGGCTGTGGAAATGGATGGATGTGATATATAATATTAAAACATCTGTAACCCAAGCAGGCCATAAAGCAGTGAAACAGTAGCTAGTTGTGGTGGTAGCTAGGTTTCAAAGCATGCCCCAGGCATATTCACACTGCGAGGTCTGTTACTGCCAGAGGAAGGGGATGAGAGGTAAAAAAACAGGTTTGCCTTCTGGAACATGCAGAATAAAACAGGTACACTGACCAAGAAGAGGCTAGCAAGATAACTAATAACAGGAAAGTGATGGAAATGAGAAATGAAAGAGAGATGGAGATCAGTGAAGCTCTGAGCAGCCTGGTCTAGTGGAATGTGTCCCTGTCCACAGCAGGTGGATTGGAGCTAGGCGATCTCTAAGGCCCCTTCCAAACCAAACCATTCTATGATTCATGACATGCTGATGACCACAGATCATGTAATCCATTCAGAAACATCTCCTTCCTTTATTGCAACTGCTTTTTCGAATAAACAGGTTAGGGGAAGAGAGCTACTTGAAAAAGCTCCTAGCTGGATTTTGTACTTTGTTGCCAAATCCAGCTGAAGCGAACATAGGTACACACAGTTTAATAACTTTCTGTTTCTTGCTTAGAATAAAAGTGACTTAGGGCAGAAATCTGGGTCATTGTGGGTGTTTCCACCTCCTCCCACCAGGGTCTCCAGAGACAGAGACATTTTTATGAGGAGGTTGAGTTAGGCTCTTAAACAAAAGCTCTGCCTTTTCAGGGTCATGCTGTGTTTTTACCCATGGCAGCTGGAGAACAGCATCCAAGAACAAAATCCTGCTCATTTACTGGAAAGGTAAAGGTAGATAACACATTCTCTGCCACAGGAGCCATAGTTCTCCTCAACTATTTCTAAACTAATTTCAGCTTCTTGCTTTTGACTGTGACTGCAGCTGGGGTCTGAGCACCTTCTCTGACTTCTTCAGTGGTAGTTTCATAGGTGTCTCTTTTCTGCTAAGTCCTTATAGAAAATTACCTTAATCATAGAATCATGGAATCATTAAGGTTGGAAAATATCTCCGAGATTATCAAGTCCAACCTTTGACCTAATGTCATTATACCCACTAAACCATATCATGAATTGCCTCATTTACTAGCTTTTTAAACACTCTGGGAATGGTCTCCACCAGTTCCCTGGGGCAGCCTGTTACAAGGTTTAACCACTCTTTCAGTGAAGAAATTTTCCTTAATCTTGAATCTAAACCTGCCCTGAGGCAGCTTGAGGCTATTTCCTCTTGTAGTACCGCTAGTTTTCTGGGAGAAGAGACCGACCCGCACATGGCCACAATCTCCTTTCAACAACCCCAACTCCATCAGGTGCTCCTCATAGGATTTATGTTCCAGACCCTTGGACAGCACCATTGCCCTTCTCTGGACACACTCCAGCACCTCAATGTCTTTCTATAGTAGTGAGGGGCCCAGAACTGGACACAGGACTCAACTGGACACTGGACATGGGTGACCTCACCGGTGCTGAGTACAGGGGAACAATCCCTGCCCTGGTCCTGCTGGCCACACTGTTGCTGGCACAGGCCAGGATGCCATTGGCCTTCTTGGCCACCTGGGCACACCCTGGCTCATGTTCAGCTGCTGTCACCAGCACCCCCAGGTCCTTTTCCTGTGGGCAGCTTTGCAGCCACTCTGCCCCAGCCTGTGGCGCTGCCTGGGGTTGTTGTGACCCAAGGGCAGGAGCCGGCACTGGGCCTTGTTGAACCTCATTGAACCCTAGTGAAGGATGTCAGCACTTCTCCATGTAGGAACATGTGGGGTAGGCATGACCTCTCCTACAACATGATGATTCTGGCTGCAGGAGAATGACTCAAGTTTTGCTACAGCCAAACATCTGAGCAAGGAGCTGACACACAGCAGCCTGGCACAAAAGCAATTGAGGCACATTGACAAATTGATCTGTTAGTCCTAGCAGGATGCAAAGCATTCTGGGATACCAACTGGAAGTCGGTCAATTTAATGTGAGGTAGGAAATGTTGGGCCCCATTAGCTTAATATGCTGTTAAGTTCACACCCTTTGCACTGAAATATAGGAAACACATTATCTGGCCAGTTAATTCACCTAAAGAGCTGCAGCAAGTAGAAGCAGGTATTTTCAATGCGAATAAATTAATTTTGGGGTGAACTAACCCCTGGTCCCCACTGAGGTATTTATTCACATGTACCTGTTGACCAAACCTGCTGAGGTAATTTTGAAATAGATGGGAAAATATATTATTAGTCCTTTTTTTTTTTAATCTGATTTCTACATTTCCATATCATGTTAAATATAACAATTAGATTGCAAATTGGCATCAGCAGAAAAATGTAGTGAGACTGAATTTTTATGGTGTTTTTCCCAGATATTTTTTCCTTTCTTCTACTTTACAATCAGTTTCCAAGATAATTGTGCCTCCCTTCACTGAAAATGATGACTGTACTTACGTAGTGCCCTGTAGAAAGTGAAACTGCATGCCTCAGTGAATTCTATCATCATTTCACCCCCTAATGAGTGAGATTGTTTGCAGGCAGATGAAATTAAATTGTAAGCTCTATTGACTTCAACAACAGGTGCCATTTGTGCAAACCCAAAGGGAACCATTGAATTGTCAAAAAGATTTAACTCTTCCTCACACGCTGGCATCAGATAACATCTTCTTGGTACCTGCACCTCACTTAGTTCCTAGAACCAAAATTTATGATCTCATCCATAACATCACTGGCAAAATGTCAAGAAAGAGCTGAATTAACTGCAAACAAAACAGCTACAGTTTCTGACTGCTGGGTTCTATCAGGCCTGCATAAAGTAAAATTAGGTAGAAAGAGAACAATTAAGCCGAAATAAATTCATCTGGAAAGCACTAAGGATTTCACAAACTTTCCTGCTGGTTTAGGACTTTTTGTTTTGTTCTTAATCCTCCGTAGTTAAAACAAACTTAAACCTGTACTTGTAAAATTTTAGTAGGAAGAATTTAATTTACAAATGTTCCCATAGCCCCAGGCTGTGCCAGTTATTTTATCTGCATTTGCAAGTAAATCAAGATGTCACTGATAAGCTATGTGAAAGAAATCCATGCAGAAGGAGGCTTTCACCCTTTTTTGAGCAAGAACCATTGTGATCTTGCAGAATAAATTAGTATTAAGTCAATGACTGTTTTTTTGTGCAAGCACAAAATATTGGCATTCTTAGTTGCAAACAAAAAGAATGCTCAAATCCCAGTGTTGAACAAAATAAGAGCTGGTACTCTTTGAGTTACTTTCTTAATGCTGTTTCTTTCCCTGACACAAGAATTCTGTTCTTGTCAGATAGAGAGTCAATCACTCCTATCTAGCAAGAGAATCCTCTCTGTTTCTGGATATAATTTGATATTTCAGTGATGTGAAGAACAATTAAATACTTAAGAATTACATAACTTCAAAAGTCTCTTTTGAGATGAAAAATATGCAAATTATAGTGTCTAATATAGTTATGGTAAAATTCTTTAATTTTGACTTAAAAGCAAAGAGATTTCAAGACAGCATGATATATTTGATCCAATGAAATAATCAAACCAACTTTGTATCACTTTGGTGGCAATTTATCTTCTCTGCCTGAAGCAGAAAGATATTCCTGCTGCAATAATGGATTTATGTAGTTTCTCCCATATCTGTTTCTTTCAGTTTAAGTATTCAAAAATGTGAAGTCCTTTAGTGGGTAATAGCTCCAGGCATGTAACAGATAGGAGACTTCCAGGAGATGAAGTTTAGAACATTCCCTTGTTGAATATGGTTACAGGGCTACAAGTCAGCACTCTTGGTCTGCTAACAGGCCTTTGCATTCATTCCCTTATGCCAATTGAAAAAGGGAAAGAAAGGCTCAGGAAACTAATGGCCTGCCATCGCAGAAGCAGGACAGAATCCATGTTTAAATAGCCATCCAGCAGGATCCCAGCCTTAACAACCACGGGCGCAGGTCTGCAGCAGCAGCGGCACCTGTGCGCGCACCTCGGTGGTGGCCTCACCGCCGCACCCGCCGCGGGCGCTGCCTGCTGGGCACGGCCACTGCCACCTTCCAGCCGGGAACAGCGAGCGAGGAAGCCTCGCGGGCGCCTAGGGAGATAATGCCTGTTTTATTCGGGTAAGAAGTAAAATGTGCTGATGACGTCTTTGACATTTAACGATGTTGCTTTCATTTTGAACACATCATTGAACAGATATTGAATTCATTCATTCTGATAATAGACTCGGTGCTGCAGAGCTTTCATTTTAATAAAAAATAAATAAATAAAGACATAAAATGTAAACCACACACGCTTTTCTGTGTGGGGTGAAGGGAGGGAAGAGTTGTGTCACCACATATGATACATGTTAAGATTTTTTTGAGTGTGTACACATCTCTTTGAAAAACTGATTTCAATTTCCTATTCTTGTCTGCAGCTTTTCCAATCTTGAGATCAAGCTGCATGTTTTTCTTTGTCAGACTGGCTACGTTAAAATAAATGTTAAAACTTAGCTATATTACTCGTGTTTTCCAATTCGGCTGGAGAAGGTTTGTTTAAGTACTATTTTTGAGGCAAAGTTGTAGCATTTTTTCTTATCTCACCAATTGCACTTTGTGTTTATATTTTTCCAGCTAGTAACAAAAAGGGGAGTTTGAATTTAAATCAAATTATTTGCAAAAACCACACAGAAATTTTCAGGTTTTGCTATGTCATTCTTATAACTATTAGAGCATTGCCACATTTATTTCCCCAAATTCATTTCTTTGTGCTTTTATGTAAAATAATTGAACTAAGAGCGTTTTGGCAAAACTAGGTGTTGTGGGTTAACCCCAGCCAGAAGGCAAGTCCCCCACAGCCTCTCGCTCACTCCCCAGCAGGGGGATCAGGGAGAGAATGGGAAGGGTAAAACATGGAAAACTCACGGGTTGAGATAAAGGCAATTTAATAGGGAAAGCAAAAACCATGCACACAAGCAAAGAAAACAAGGAATTAATTCAGTGCTTCCCATGGGCAGGCAGGTGTTCAGCGACTTTCAATAATGCAGGGCCTTATCATGCATGATGATGATTTCAGAAGACAAATGCCATCACTCCAAACGTTCCCCCCTTCTTTGTTCTTGCCTGCCTGCNNNCTCCTAAGCACCCCCAGTGCCCTCCCCAGTGTGGCAGTACCAAAAGCAGGAAAGGCCTTGGCTCTGTGCAAGCCCTGCTCAGCAATAACAAAAACATCTCTCTGTTATCAGCCCTGTGTTCAGCACAAATCCAAAACACAGCCCAGTGCCAGCCACTGTGAAGAAAGTTAACTCTACCCCAGCTGAAACCAGCACACTAGATATGATACGTTCAAAGCTGAGGATCACTGTGAGCCAAAATATATACCAAAATCCAAGTCCAAATTTTGCTCTAATGTTGGGTGGGTATTTTTGGCAAGTGCATCTTCATGTATTTTTGTGAAGTCAAACCACATTTATAACACAACAATCTACGTGAAAATATGCTCTTGTGCTAAAATTTAGATATGTTTGCAAAAAAAAGTGATCCAAACAGCTTTTCCCTTGGTCATGGAATCATAGAATACCCTGAGATGGAAGGGATCCACAAGGATCATCGAGTCCCGTTCCTGGTCCTGGACAGAACATCCCCAAGAATCACACCATGTGCCTGAGAGTGTCATCCAAACTCTCCTTGAACTCTGGCAGGCTTGGTGCTGAGGTTAAGCTGTTTCATCAGGAAAGTAATAACCTGTTAACAGAGGTTTGAAGTAAAGCATGCTCGTAAGATTAATAAAAGGAGTCTCTAAGTGAGACAGATGAAAGGGTGGGATAGATGTCCAGGTATGTAATGATACCAGGATGGCTATTCTGTGTCCCATAAGATGGCTATTTACTTTCACATATTAGAGGAAGGGCCTCACTCCTGTGAATTGTTATTGTTGTTATTGCAAATCCACATAAAGAAGGCACTCTGTGGTCAACACTCTGTCTCCATTCTCAGGTTTGAACAATCTGAACTATGGGGCAGTAAGGACACCCTTTTAAGACAGAGAAGTTTGATAATATTCCTATTTTGTTATACATGCAGGCATCTAACCTACTCCCTGCTGCTAATTCTACCAGTGAATCCCACAAGCAAATATTTCTATAGCCTTCTTTTCTTCTCAAGAAACTTTAGCATACAACAATGAACAAAACAACCTAACTTAAAGTCATTAGCTACGCACCAATGGGGATGTTTATAAATGCAAATCTCTCTCATTATGTCCTACCAGAACTTTCCTGGTGATTTAAGAATTACCTACCCACATACTTTCAGAAGCTCCAAGGCTAAGCAGCAGACACTGATTGCACTTCCAGATTCAGACAACCAAAGTGGCAGGTAGCTGCTTAAACCCTTTATGATCTTTCTGGCTTATTGTCTCTACATTTTTTCAATTTCATGATCCACATAAAGAAAAAAATTGATTCCTACATCAGTTTTCTATAAGCCTAGATAGGTTAGAGATTAAAATCTGCTCAGGTAATCCATCAGCACATGAATACTATTCAGATGTCAGAAACAATGGTAAATTTCTTTTGATCAAGCCATTTAAATCTCCAAACACAAAGGACCAAATATTCACAGGGCTAATGAACCACCTGGTAATGAACAATAAAAATTAAGTTCTTTTTTAATTTCTCTGTAGTTGAAGGCAGTTTTCTGTCTCCTGTCACTTGGTATCAATGAGCAGGTTTCCAGCACAGCTGAAACAACACTAGATTTGAAAGATGTATAAACATTGGTATCATCAAGAATATTAGCAGCTATGAAAGCCAAACCAAGCTTTTGCCAACAGCTGCAGCTAGTTTCCCCATTTCAGTACGAAGGCTGCAAGTAAACAACAGCTCATATTAAATCCCCGATGTGGCAGGAGGCAAATGAGGAGACAAGAGCTTCTTCTAATGCCAACTAACATCCTCGTGGTAGTTTCTATATGAAATCTAACTAGAACTTGAATTCCAGCCATTTTTTTTCAGTGCTTGATTAATCTGTGAACCAGTAACTTTAGACCCACCCTGATAGAGTATGTGGGTAGCATAGATATAACAACAGGTAGATATTCAATGGATAAAATTATCTTTCTAATCAAGCAAGATTTGTGCAGCAGACCGATATAAGTCAGCTGAAACTACATTCCTTGAAATGGAGTACAAATTGAATTTCTCACTTTCTACTATGTGTGTCTGTCAAACAGTTCTCAGCAGCCATTCCTGGCATGATATTAGCCCTGGCAGCCAGGAAGGTACCCGTGTCCTGGGGTGCATCAGGCATGGCAGGGCAAGGGATGGCATTGTCCCGCTCTGCTCTGCCCTGGGATGGCCTCACCTTGAGTGCTGGGGCAGTTTTGGGTGCCACAGTGTAAGAGAGATGTAAAGCTATTGGAGAGTGTCCAAAGGAGGGCCACGAGGATGGTGAAGGGTCTGGAGGGGAAGCCATAGGAGGAGCAGCTGAGGTCACTTGGTCTGTTCAGCCTGGAGGAGACAGAGGGGAGACCTCACTGCAGTTACAACTTCCTTGTGAGGGGAAGAGCAGGGGCAGGCACTGATCTCTTCGCTGTGGTGACCAGTGACAGGACCCGAGGGAATGGCCTGAAGCTGTGTCAGGGGAGGCTTAGGTTGGGTATCAGGAAAAAGTTCTTCACCCAGAGGGTGTTTGGGCACTGGACCAAGCTCCCCGGGGAAGTGGTCACAGCACCAGCCTGAGAGAGTTCAGGAAGTGTTTGGACAATGCTCTCAGGCACACGGTGTGACACTTGGGGTGTCCTGTGCAGAGCCAGGAGTTGGATTCAATGATCCTTGTGGGTCTCTTCCAGCTCAGGGTATTTTTTGATCCTAGATTCTATGATTGTCTTTTGGAAAGCATGGAATTATGCAAGTAATAAAACACTTTTAAGTGCTTTGTGTGAGACTACGTAGTAGTGAAATATCCGCCACTCTGAAAGAAAAAATGTCTTTCATGAGATGGGAGATTTGATCTTTACACAAATTAGATATTATTTTTAAATTAACATTTGCTATTTAAAAATTTATATATTATTTAAAAATCAACATTAAAATGACATAAAAAAAATTCAAATATCAAAAGTCTTTGAGTTCCTTGCATTCCCCTTTGTTTTTCCAGAGGCACAATTGGACTTTTTGCTACATTTTTAGATGTCTAGGTCCTGTATTTTACATTAAAGAGAACAAAAAACTGCATCACATAAATAAAGTAAGTGCTACATTATGGTAAAGGGATTAAAACTGCAAACCTGCTATGAACCTGATTCTCACATGGAGAATCAATATTTATTAATTAATTTCACAAATCCTTACCCTGAAATTGTGATGTTACACAAATCTCTACTCAAAGAGAATAGACTACTGTGAAAACAACAGATCTGAACACAGTTCATTGTTGACCACTTAGTTTTGAACTAATAAACTTAGCCAAAAATATCTGAAATTTTCTACAATTCATAATAAACTAATTTCATTCTTTTAACCTGTAAGTCAAAGACAGTATGCTTCAGTACCATGTTAACAATAAACAACAATTAACAGAAACTTGCAAGCATAAAACCTCCATGTTTTTTGTGGGGCCACACTAAATATGCTTCTGAAATCCAGTATGCACATAGTTCTACAACATAGCTTTTGGGATAAAGCTAAGATGATGCTAAGGTTGACTGTTTAGGGATCTCCGAGTGGCACAACTGTGAAGAATGTATTACACAAGAGGGAGGTAACCACCTGCTCCAAACACTTATTCACTTGTCCTGATGTATGATGGGTAAAACAATTCTCTAGATGTTACAGATAACAGTTAGGAACTACAGTCTAATGAGTGCATGTAGGATACCAAAAAAAAAAAAAAAAAAAAAAAAAAAGCGCCTTTGGTTACACATTTGCTTTCCCAAGGGAAATTGATCCTTTAGTGGGAAAAGTAATCTACAGGCTTGCAACACTGCGTTTTGGTCTCTGTCCCACAGATGCAAAGCAGTCATTTAGTATCTGGAAAAAACTGTCTCAGTAGAAACAAGCACATATGTAATTGTTTGTTAGTTTAAGACACATAATGGGGAACACATTTTAAATTGATTACATCCTTTAGGTAAAACCACATAAATATGCAGATTGATCATGCATTTGAAATTGTTAACTCTCAGTGCAAAGTCAACATTTAAATGTGTGTCCTCCAGTTCTGGAAACTGTTTATTAGCCAGCATATCAAAGCAGATAGAGAACTAATGCCGTTCCCATGACAGTAGCATGTGGCTCTACTGCCAAAATTGTTGGTTTTCACATGCAGGAGAAATCCAAAGCAGTGTTTAAATTATACATATCAAGAAGGTACTCCATCCATCTACAGGGTGCCTGCCATGTATCTCTCTTCTGATACACTTCTCTGAATGGTTTTTCAGCTTTAAGCAACTTTCTGCATCTTGTCAAGCAGACTTTTCAAATATTAAAATGCCCCAGCCCAAAGCAATTACCAAACCCTCAAGCTCAAGCACCAATACGGCTCTGTTTCATAGAGTAAATTGAAAACATACCTCCTGTTTAACCTGCCATGAAAAGAACTGATAAAGTCCTATCAGGATTTACAGACCAATTATTTAGACAAATTTTCTTGGGAAGACATGCTTGAATATTCAGAAATGTGCCCTAACGTGAATTTTTATTTAGCAGAAGTACATGCAGAAACTGTGAAGGATCATTGCAGGAACTGCTCTGCTGTAACTCAGTGTTGTTTTTCATATTATTAATTTCCTTCTATATACCACCAGTATTTTCCTTTTTTTCCTGATGCATTTTTCAATCTGGTGCCAATACCAAACTGAAAAGTAGGGACAAGATCCACCTACAAAGACAAATTAAGCACAAAGGATTCAAATAATTTAAAAGTATTTGTCACCACACACACATCTGCCTAGCAAATCAACCAACATAGTAAGCCTTCGGTAACCTGAAATCCTAGCTCTAAAAGAGCTGATTACTCCAGGTTCTTAATATTCATGAGATTTCTCTTTTCTTTCAAAATCCTTTGGTAAACAGACCTAACAAATTCTAATCCAAGGCAAACTGGGCCAGATTTACCTTAGAGCCAGCTGCACAACACTTTTCAAAATTCAAAATCTAATATTCACAGGAGCAAGAGTATTAAAAGCTGGTTGATGTTAGCACAACTGTATTTCAAAGCATGCAAGCAGTGTTTCCCAAGCGAGTTACTGTCAACCCAGGGGAGCAGCCTCCCTGCCCAGTGAAAGGGACAATGAAGAATTTAGAAGGCCCAGACTAAGCAAACTTTAGGGAGTTTTGCATTTTTCTTTCAAAATTAATGTCCTGGTGCCCCTTTTCTGAGGAGGAATGTTGCTGCCAGTAGTGCGTGCTTACCAGAAGAGACCACCCAAGTTGTACCCAGCTATGACACTTGATACAGTTTACTGCACCTGCGCATCTCTAAACAGAAATTTAAGTGCCTATGGTTTCTTGGGATGGCTGCTTTTTACAAAACCTCTACGCTTCCTTGGATGTAAGTTCTCTCCTTCTAACTTCTCTTTTTCTCTATTTTTATTCTTTTTTCATCAATATGCAAATATCATTAAGGACACAATACAAGTCAACATTTTTTAACTATATAAAACACTCCTCCAGCCCACTAATAATAATCCCACTAATGCACATTATCTGTTAATATATTTTTTATAAAAGGAAATGCTCTTGGTTTAAAAACTTCAGGAAATTCTCTTCAATATTAAATTCTTAAAGTTTGAGAGACACTAGTTTTTCCTTTGGAGTACTTAGGGAACTTTGAAACAATTTCATTTTTGAGTCAATCTTCTTTTTAAAATATATCATAAAGCAAAGTTAGTTGCAACAACTACTTAAACTATATTCATTTTGGATGTTGGGAAGACTCAGAAACCCAAGAGCAGTGCCTTTTAATTACTTCACATTTATGCATTATCTGCCTTGAGTCTTAAAAATTAATTTTATCTTGTTCCTATTTTTCCTATCTCTATCTTTTCTTTGAGTCTGATTTAACAATATTTCATAGTCTCCCTGATAAAATACTCTTAAACAATTTCAAATTGTTTCACAAATATTTTCATAAACATGGTTAACAATTGAATTTGTTTTCATTGCCCAAAGCTTTGGGGACATTAAAGTTGTGTAACTCTAAGAATAACTTGATTTGAAATGTTTCATCATTTGCTCAGTAGCATCATTGACAGCACTTCTTTAGCATTAAAACACGATTGGGAGTTGATTTCTTTAGTGATTTGTATTTACTTTTCCATACCTGCAGCCATAGGGCCAAAATACTGAAGGACATATAAATCACCGGTTTTCTCTGTTGTTTTGGTTTGGAGGCATAGTTACGGAAAACAACAAAAGCTAATGTCCTGAAGGTTTAAAAACCATGAGATCTTATCCAGCAAAGTACAGCTCAACGTATACAGCAGAAAATATCAAATAATTTGCACAGATAAATGCAACATCCAAGAAGAGTATTACTGGAAAAAACAAATATAATTTTGTCCTCTTACATGCACATAGCCCTCTTTACAACAATAAAGATTATGGCTATGCCTATAAAGAAAAAAGGTTACAGAACAAGCATATACAAATCCTTGTATGGTAAAAAAAAAGTATGTTTTGATTTGCCAAGCTGGCACAAAAAAGTCAAACTAAAATAGTGTCATAAATTGTTCTGATATTACAAAATATAAAAAATAGAAATGCAATTATATAGTATAACAAAGACTGATGAAAAAGCCTCAAAAGAGGACAAGCCACAAATGCTCTAACAGAGAAAACAGGACTTCATGGTGCCAACAATATGCCCAATGACAATTTGGGCACCTCAGTCCTTGAGCCAATGACCTTAATTATTTCCTGATCAACATGATTTTTCATAAACCTAAGTTACAGCTTTCCCTAGAACCTGAATCCAGCAGCTTGAGCGAGTTTGTGAGTTGTAGGTACAGGATTTTGCTTAAGTCTCATATGACTTTTGACTGGAAATGGTGAAGGATATCTCTAATTGAACTATTCTTTCCATGTTAACCGCTTTTCAACTTACTGCCATGACTAGAAAGCAAGAATCTAGTAAGATCAGTAGGGGTAACATGAACATCATGTTTATTTGTCCTTCCACATTTCCACCCATGATGGCTGCAGAGCTCCTGTTCTGAATCACAGATGAAGCCCAAACGTAAAATGATGTTCGACTCCTTAAAAAAGCACAGGTCATGTTATAATGCAGCATTAACAGTACATTTCATGATATCTGCCTTACCAAAGGGAAAAGACCTTTCTAATGGGCTGGTAGAAAGTAAATGTATTGTTTTAGTACACCATCTGCAGTCCAAGCAGTACAGTCCCTTTGGGTATATAGAAAAGAGTGAAATACCTTGCAGATGTGATTCATTTCTGGCAATTCAGGTAGCTTTCTCTGTCAAATTGAGTCTGACACAGAAAGATAAAACTTGGTGGTTTTGTGTAGGGGTTTTTTCCTCATTTATTACATGAAAGGGCTAGCACAATAACAATGAAATTCATGTCTAAACTGAACCATTTTCTCAGCAAGCTACCCTTCAATATTCCTAGGTGGCTTCTTTAGAGAAGTGGCATACTATTCATGGATTTTCTCTGACACAGGTGAATAAGCTAGACTTTCCTTAAATAAGCTATGGCATCCTGTAGTTCCTTTCTTAGCAGGTTTAACCTAGCTAACTCATTATACACAGACAGATATACTCCTTTCCATTACATTGAACTGAATCATACACTGTGGCTCTACATGTACTTTAATGATGTGGTTTTATCAAAGCCACAAAACGTTCAGCTTTCAGACTTTTTGGAATATCTCCTGATTTCATGTCCATTTATAAAAAATCAGACAACTCCAGACCTTTTTGCCCATGTTTGTGGTGACAGGCTGCCAGGATAATGAAAAAATTCTTCTGATTTCATGAAACCTCATTTCTGATAGATCCTCTTTGGCGAATTAGTGAATATTTTTCCTGTCATGAAAGGCAGGCAGAGGTGGATAGGTTAATAAATTCATAGACATATTGCTAGAGATAAATCTTTAAAAGCAGGAGTTTTACCTACCATGGATGTTATAGCAAGTATGCTATTTCTCCAAACAAAGAAATGCAATTGATCTGTCTGGGGAAAAAGAGTAAAACACTGTTTAATGCCAGGGGAAAAAAAAAAAATACATGCTTTGTAGCCATGTTTAATTATTATGGGAGAGATTCAGAGCCCATGGAAATCAATGGAACAATTTCAATGCACTTTTGATCAGGCCCATAAATAGAATTGCTTTGTGAATCCCTGTATTGCAGCAATTCAATACAAACTGCTTCAGAGGATTTACTGAAATTCCAGAGAGGAATTGTTGGAATTTCGCAGAAAATAAAGAAAAACTCCCACGTGTGATTTGGATTCTTGCAGAGTGTAGCATTCAGAATGCAAGAGAAAGAAAGAGTGTGGCTGGTATTGTTTCAGGGATTAATTACTTTGGCACTCCTTGTACGTAGCACTGCTTCCCCACCACCAGGATCCATTGGTAAGAAAGCTACACTTTTTTCTCAGGAGCCACGCTGGCTGCTAGACTGATAGCTCAGAAGAAACTACATCAGTGCTATGTGGGGAGCATAGGTAAAACCTCTGCTTACAGATATCTTCCAGCTGAGATGGGCGGCGAGTGAGGGGCTATGATTTACTCAGGGTTTCAGGCTCTGCCTTCAGGCTTCTGGACCAAATGAGAGCTTACCCTGTCAGCCATGGCAGATACCAGGTGTAAAGGCTCTCTTCTGCTTTTCATGTCTCACTTTCTTTTTGTGTTTCCATTACAAACCAAGGTCTCCTAGCATTAAATTTATCTTGAGGGTAGAAGGAACTTAGAAATGAGCAGAACTATAGCCAGAATGGGGCATCTTCTCCTTGGCAACACTAAGTAATCTCCCTGAAGACTGACTCCAGACGACATAGAGAGGAGAGTATGTCAGGACACTATGGGTTCTTTGCTCTATCAACTTGAACAATGCATGTAACTTCTCTAACTGTTCCAATACAAGACTTACTTTCAGCTCTCTGCCTGCAGAATAGACCTGCCTGAGGGAAATTCAGGTCTATAATATTTCTTTTTCATTTGCATGAATATGCTATTTACGCATACCTATTCAAATGCTCAAAACCCAACAAAACCTGTTATTTTTTCCATGTTCTTAAGTTTTATCCCATCTGCCTCTGGGCATTTTGTTTTGCATTTCCTTGAAAACAGATCCTGTTTTTCTATGCAAGACCTCTGAGCACAAGAGAAGCAGCAAAGATGGGAACTTGTCCTTATTTTGCTTTCTTGTTGCTCAGGTTTGATTGCATGTGGATGGTAACTATCATATTAGCTGGTTATGCTACAAATACGGGTCTCCATGCTGCAATATATCAGTTAGTAGTGACACAGGACAAAGAAATGTGTGTTCATTATTTTTTACTTTGCTACCCAGGAAGGTTCAGTAATTCCAACTGACTTGCTTCGTCTTTCCCATTCCTATTCCATGTACAGATCATCAGCAAAAAGTGAGTGGTCTCCCCATCTGAAACCAACATATGACTTTCCTGTGTTTGGGATAGTATAACAAATGGCATGAAAAGCAAAGGGCAGCCATATAAAATCAGATACACAAAAAGAAAAAAATTCTCAGTGCATTGGTCAAGTACTAGAAAGGTGTCAGAATTACTCATGAAGGCAGCTGAAAGAACAGAACCTACTATTGTTGCATGATTGCTTTCACAGCTGGTTCCAAGTATAGCCAGCAATACACTGCATGTACCAGTGTTATATCTTCTGAGAGGATGAAATGCTGCAGTCAAAGGAGGCTATGAAAAGATGCATCAGGGTTAAAAGGAAATCCATGCCATTGTATCGAAGGCAACATTTTTCCTTGCTTGTGTTTATTGTATTGCTGTCTGTGCATGTTTGTCGTACTTTCTTATTGATGATTTTAGGAAATATTGAAGAGAAAATGAAGCTCTTTTATCTGCTTTGTTTCTCTGCCATACTAAATCTAATGAGGTAATATTCAGATAGTATACAGATCACACAAGTATCTTTTGAGATTTTAAACACAGACCTAAAGCAATGAATCAAAAACATGGCCAACGGCACATGAAAACTCTGTGCTTGTGTTGTTAGTCATCCCTTGTAATATTCTGCAAAATTCTGTTGTTGGGTTGGAGGGACAGCACACCATCTTGCTGTGGTATTCCATATACAAAGAGTAGTCAGGTTTTTCTGTTTCGGACAAACTTATTTTCTACAGAAACAACAGTAGCTGCAGCAATGGTGCAGAAATAGTAACAAGAGCAAGGTGTTCTCTGTGAGAACAGTGTTGTAGCCCCCCACAGCTAGCAAATAATTGCGAAAAGTCTCAGTTACGTCCATGCAAGATAAACAAGCCAGCCCAGATAGAGGTTATATGTACACCACAAAACTCACTTTGAAAGACATGAAACATTCAGGCTCACGGCCTGCCTTTCAGAAAAGAACAGAAGGCACAGCCATTACCTAACTGCAAAATTTCTTTTTTACTTCTTTCAAGCATATTTATTGATACAGCACATGCAAAAAAACCCAAACCAAACCAAAACAAAAAAAAACCCGCAAACAAAAAAAGAGTATTACTTCATTCTTCTTATCCTTATCCTGTTCTGACAGTTCGAGTATGTTTAGGAATTCCCTGTTGGGTCTCTCCACTGACTGACACATCCAGCTTCCAGATATCCAACTTTCTCAAGATTTAAATTGGAAAACTTTCTGACTGATAAGACACAGCCCCAGGTCTGGTGCACCCTTCCAATGAATCAGTAAGGAAGGTTAATGAAGTGATCTCCCTGCATGTGCGAGAACAGAGAAAAGCTCTCTGCTTGCCAGCAAATCAAAGATCAGACCAGTCTGAGGCAGGACACACGGTTGCATAGCACTGCTCTGGTTGGTTATGTCACACTAGAAAAAGGATCAGCTAAATAAAGGAAAACATACACGCAGAGGGTTTATGATGTGTCCAAATAGAAACAGTGAAAGAAACGGAGATGTACCGCAAACTTCAAAAACACTTTTCCTGTTATTATTCCCTCTAAATAGCCATCCTGTAGCTCTTATTAGCAATAAGGCATTGCTAATATTTGCAGGCTAAAAAGGTTGGGTGGCAGAGGAGGGCTGTTCCTTCCCGAGTTTAATTATTATTAAATGATTTATTAAATTATTAAATTATGAGAAGGTATAATTTGAAAACTTAGGAAATCATGTGACACATCAAATATGTATTCGTACTTCTAACAGCTGTCTTCATAAAATGCAGCCAAGCTCTTGTCCCTAAGTAGAGAAGAACAGAGGAATTGTTACATTGCTATGGTTAGGATGGAAAAACTACGTCACATGATAATAACAGTGGTGAAAGAGTGGAACAGGATGTCCAGAGGGGTTGCAAATGCCCCATCCCTGGAAACATTCCAGGTCAGGCTGGATGCGGCTTTGAGCAACCTGGTCTAGTGAAAGGTGTCCCTGCCCACGGCAGGGGCTTGGACTAGATGATCTTTAGAGTTCTGTTCAACCCAAACCATTCTGTGACTCTCTGTGAAAATTAAATCACAAAGATACTTTCCAGAAAGATGACCAGGACCGGTCTCTGAGCTCATGTATTTATTTCCTGACCAGTATTGTGAAGGTTCAGTTCTCAAAGTATCAAATGAATCATGCTGCCACTGCTTTTATTTATAGTATGAAAAGGTATTCAGCACTGTGCAGTTATTAACATTGACTTTTCTCCACCCTGCCTCCAGTAAAAGGCTAGTTTCTTCAGTCTTTCATTTCACTAGCTTTGCAATTTGTCCTGCAATGATTCTGCTACAGTGAGCAGCACTAAAGAGCAGCTCCAGCATCCACTCTCTGGGGTTACTCACCGTCTTTTACATGGGGAATGGGAAAGGGACAGATGCAGCTGAGAATCTCAGGTTGCAGAAAGATCAAGTCAGCCACAATTACCATTATATTCATTTGCTAAATCATCCAGTTGAGATTATAATTACAATAGGACAAATAATTTTATTCATTAGAGCTCCATTAAATTAATTTGAAATTCAAGATAGTAGCATTGTGGTAGTACAGCCATATTAAAGTTGAAATATAATATCTCCTGATTGTTTTCCCCTGACAGAATAGTTCTATTTACACAGAATTAATATACAGGCATCTTCTTCAGCAGGACAATGAAATTCTACAAATCAAAGTTAGGATATTTTTAACTGGAGTCATCATAAACAGACTTCAGTTGAAGGTAAAATGGAAACCCATATGTTTTCCAAAAAAATAATTTCATGGTAAATGTCTTCTTAATGTTATTACCAAGAATATTTTCCTCTTCTGACCACAGGTAACTTGCTCCTTAGTCCTTACCCTATAATCAAAGCTTACATATGACTAGCCTTATTCAGTCTGAGGTCCTTGAAGCACCCACCCTTTTTACAGCACAAAACTGTGGCAGAAAGAAGCCTCCTGCCCCAAAACAGCTCTTGCTATTCCTGACCTATTTTAGACAGATGTTGGTCTAAAATTTCCCTAAAGACCTTCAGCAACAGAGATTTCACAGTGCATGTCACAGCACTTTGTTCATCTTAACAGAGCTGCCCCTCAGCTGGCAGGAAAAAAAAGGGACTAAAACTGCATCTCTGCAGGGTCATTTATTACCAGCTTGTCTTGGTAGCCTGTGTGATTTGAACTAAAATCATCTCCATCCCCCTTGGCGTCTGTGTTTAGGACTTTATTGTGCATTTTATAAATCTTCATGTTGTTATTTTAATTAACACAGGAACTGCCAGCAAAGCCAAGCCACAGCTATTAACATCCAGCCAGGCTTCCTTAGGCAGGATTCTCCCTTGGAAAGTAGTATTCCAGTCACACGGTTCGTGATTAACTGCTCAGGATTTCTGTTCGCCCAGGGAACAAGTACATCTTCACGCTAACTAAGTTTGGAAGGAAAATTCTCCTTTGGTGAATGCAGCTCCCTCTGTTCCCTGTATCTTTGTAGTAACTTTGTATCCAAATGTCGAGAGCCACATCTTGTTAAATGAGAAAAGTTTGATTTGATGCCAGAACGCTTAAAAACCAAAGAAACTATTAAAAATTAACCATAACTGGGGATTTAACTATTGAGCAGGGTCTGGTAGTTTCCTCCCAAATGCAAAAACGAAGCTGTCCCTGAAAGTCTGGTGGGGAGGAAGCAATTACTGCCTCAATGACTGTTTAAGATAAAAGTCTGCTTAAAAATTAGGTTTTCAAATACTTTTTTTTTTTTAAATTATGAAAAGCTTTCATATAAGACTATGTTCCTTGTATTTCATTGAAGAATACATCCAAACTTACTAAGTCCCAATGAGATCAAGGGATATCTTGTTCATGCCACCACTCAACCAGCAATCAAGTCACAAGAACAGAGAGCAGAGTGATGACAGGCCACTGCAAGAAAGACAGATTCCAATTCATCACCAGTACCAGCCACTACGACTTAAGCCTTAAACCCTTCTCCAAGGGAGGAGGTTTAACTTTCTTTAGAGTTTTAGTGGGATATTTTCATTCCATTTTAACTATTTTAAGCATTTCAACTGAAGCCACAAATTATCTAAATCATGTGTTTTCATATTGCCTGGAAAAAATAAAACAGGAATAGATAGGCTTTCATTCCAAATTAGATGTGCATTGATCTATCTGTCACAAGACAACTTTTTGAAGGTGTGGAGGTTTTGTTTGTTTTGTTTGTTTGTTTTTTTTTTAATATGTAGTTTAAGTATATTCTTTGGTTCTGTAGGGCTTAATTGAGATTACTCTCATTTTCTCATAATTTTCTTACTAAACCTACATGACTAAAGAGTTCATGATTGCATCTGCCAGCTAGTCTAAAAGGAGAGAACCATTAAGAATTACTTTGCCTTATCCTTTCTTTTCTAGAATGTGCATTTTCAGTCATTTAAGAAAAAATTACTTTCCATTTATAAACTTGAAATGCCCCATTCTACCCCACGAAAACATGATTAGAAGAGATAGGACTAAGAAGCATATGCATTCCCTTGTTTTACTTTGCTTCAAAAGCAGATAATCAGGATTAATTTTGCTGCAGAGCAGAGAGTCTCTTATGACTCCATAAATTCTAGTTAAAATCCAGTGAACATTCATTCCAAATACTTTGGTTCCCTTCTATGATCTATGCATTATTTTATTTCTTCAGCAACGCTTGAGTACAGCCTGTGCTGTGCTATAAGATCACCTCCTGCTTTCTTATTCCAATGCTCTCAAAGCTTGAGAGCAAAAGGAGATATCCTATTTTGCAGGAATCCATTGTATTTCATTTGCAAACAGTTTTCTTAATTTCTGCAGCAGCCAGCTCTTTCCCCATAAACAAACAAACAAACAACAAAATCAAATAAAACCTCCAAACACAAACAATCCACCTGAAATGAAGTACTCAGACAGTTTCCTTGCATGGTTGAAGTATGCAGGTTGCTATTGAAGGATGTGTGTTACATTGCAGAATATGTCTAATTAAAAATTCAACTACTTCAGACAATGTATCATGGATCTCACATCTGAGAGTAATTTACTGCATTTTTACATGTAAAGACAAATCAAAAATTAGAAACTGGAGCTAAAGTAGTGCTCTAGTTCTGCAAAAGCGACCATTTGTCACTAAGCATAATTCCTTTTCTGAAAGGACTGCTAATGACAAAATCACTATCAAGTGGAATGCCATCACAGCTTCCATTAACTCTCTGGGGAAGCTGCTAAAAGATTTTCAAAAGTCTTGTAACTTTCAAAAGTAGTGTAATCTTTCAAAAGGTTACACTACTGATGAGTTTCTGAAGTTCTGAGTTTTATCTGAAAATATACACATAGAAGTATGTTTTACATTCAGAGGCTGCTGCTCCAAATGTCCAGATACAGAACTTGGGTTTTCTTCTGCGACTATTTTTTAATGAAAATTTTGCTTTAGAATTAGGTACTTCTGCAGATACGTGGAAATAATTTGGTAAAATTCAGTACATGAAGTACTGTGATAGAAGGTAACATGGAAAAACTCACGTTTTCTGGATATATTTTCATATCAAGCGGGAAAAATCAATGTTGAAAAAAATCCACCTTTTAATTATACATGCTGTTTACAAGATTTTTAGAAAACTGATTTTTTTACATAAAAATTGCCAGGTAATTAGTTCTAATGCTGTTATGGATCAATATTCTTGCAGTATACTATCACAGAAAGACTAAAAGTCAAACAAGAAGGGTATTCATGTGGTGTACTGAGTTAGCGAGGGTTCTTGAGGTATTTCCACTCTGGCCTGAACCTTAACCCCAGAACTACAACCTAACAAACTGTAAAAGATTCAGAGGGAAGAGTACCGCATGTAACGCACACTTAAAATCTTATCTCACTATGCAATGAGGCAGGAGAAAATCAAGCTCATGATGGAAACTAAGGATGAGTCTGCCACAGACACTACAGGAGTATGTACAGAGCTGTATAGAAGATAAGAATATTTTCAGTCATCCATTCTACCTTGCCCTTCGCATGTTAAAAACTGCTGGGGAAGGGAGCACCAGACAGGAAGGGAGAGATCCTAGCAAGGAAATTATATTGGCTAAGGGCTATATGCAAAGCATAAAACACAAAATCCAGATAAAAAGAAATGGAGCAAAATGCAAAGCAATATTTTTGCCATAGGGAATACCACATAATTCACTAGAGAAAATGGATTACATGGCCTGACAACAGTAAGGGGATGCCAGCGACTGTTCTCATAGCAGAACTAAGCTATAATTGCTGTATTGTTATAATTTTTATTGGGCAAAAACTTGCAGCTTTCACTCAGTCAGCTCTCACACTAGTGCTACACAGCATTTAACAAGTAATTTCGGCCCCCATTCTCCATTTGAAAAATCTGGTGTTACTCTCTATGAAAACTTTTGACCTTCCTCATTTAAAGCACTGTCAGACATGTCAAACAAATTGCTGCAACAGTATTTCCCATGGAGTCAGAGCTGCTCTTTCACTACAACACCATGAAAAGAGTAGAGACGTGCATGTCTCAGACTTGAACTACCATTTCCTCCTTTACTCTAAGGCATAAGACTGGCAAGGAAGGGGAGAAGACAAGCCAGAGAAGTTGTGAAACTGGTGAATACACCTGTGATATATCCCAGCACATCTGGTAAAAAACAGCAAAAATGGCAAAAAAAGTTGGTAAGGTGCACCAACCCTTTTGGTCACTCCTTCCCCAGTAATCATAGCCATGTAGGACTCTCCACTGGCCCAGAAGTAGCATCTTTTCAACTGGAAACTTTTTAACTTGTCACTAAGATCATTTGCTTTAAATCACTGAGAAATCAATTGTGTTGACATACCAGTATTGTGTTCCTCCAGGGCCTCCTTTAGTGGCTATCATGTCCTTTCTCTTAAAACACATCATGAAAATAATAATTCAGATAGCAAGTGATTATCTTCCTGGGGTTTCTCAATTGGTTTCTCCTGTCTTTTAAAAACATTACTAATTGACATGAATTTTCTCATTATTATCTCAGCAGTTTATTTGATAGACACTTCACAAGGAAATATCTACAAGAGAATTTTTTGTTTCTTTTTCATGAAGTGCCTATAGTTAAATAGCTTTGGGGGAGTGCCACAGAGCAAAGTGCTGAAACTTGAGAGTTAATGCACTCAGATCACATGTTTGTAGGGTGGGGGTTGTGGTCCTGTATGCGGCCCTACAGCACTTGTCAGCACCCCCAGCTGTGGAAGCCCAGTCAAACAGCCTGTGAATTTTCCCGAGACACAATCTTCTTTGATTATTCCAAAATCTTAGAGTGCTGTAGCACAACACTATTATCGCATATCAGACATCCACCTTCTGTGGGAACAAAGATCTTGGAAAGCTCAACAGTTGATTTAAATCCTCCTTTAGTGTTTCAAAGTATTGGGGAAAAAATTCTGCACACATGATTGTGTCTTGGTCCTGCTTGCTCTCTAAGCACACAGTGATACTTACACACTGTCTCAGGGGTATTCTGCAGTTCAAAGTTCTTTCTGCAAAGATCCACCTCAAGCTACAGCAACCACCTCATGTAGCCTCTCCTTGACCTTACCTTGGCCAAAAGGAGCTACTGAAGAATTTCATTCATGTAGTTCTTTGTGTTATTTGACAATGAAGCTTACATTTATTTTTCAAATATTCTTACTGAACCAGCTTACGTGGTCTCACATTCACTAACTTCTCTAAGCAAAGACATGATCACTGGCGACCTGCCCATAATCAAACCTGGAAGATGGCATCGGAGTTGTGAGCTCTTGCTACAATATGCTGTTCTGTGTTGCTTTGTTTCAGTGGATGACAAGGGTAAGAGCATTGAGAACCTGATGATTTCTGGTTTTAGCCTCCAGCACCACTGTTTCCTGTAGCTATGTCTTTACTCAGTAGGCTCCAAAACGCAGTACAGTCAGTACCCATTTTGTTATCTGAGATAGCACTGCTCTCCGTCTATAGACCATACTGGCATTATACATGAACAAGTGAAGCAGAACATATTCTGCCTGTCTCAAGCCAAGTCTTAAGGCATTAGATAGATAAAACCCACAGAGGGAGCATGGAGACACCCTGGAGACACTGAACTCCTTCCCATTTCAGAGACCTCTGTCCCTTGCATCTTGGCCCCACGTGGTTGTCACAGAACAATAGGAAGTCGTCCTTTTTTGTACTTGTGTCGTTGGAGCTGGAAGAATTTTAGCTTATTTTTGTCTGCTTTTTGGTGGGAGACTTTGAAGTGGGAGATACAAAACTAGATAAGCAGAGAACAGAATGGGTCCATCCCTTCCTTTGAGAGGACTGAACACTTGAAATAAGGAAAAGAGATATTCAGCACAGAAATCTATCTTACTGCTATTTCAATATGCCAACAGGAAAAGGAAACTGTTCTCTGCTCCTTTCTCTTTCCAGCTAAAAGATAATAAAGAATGAATTCACCTGTTCCTGCTTTTACTCACCTAATAGGACTTGAAGAAAAATAACAGGGTCATGCAAGTCACCCTTGGTTGCCCCACCTGGACTGGACTGAGGTTAGCAGCATTTTTACTACTCATGTACATTACATATGCACACAGAGAAAGGAAGATGTGAATTGCAGTGGACTACTTTAGACATGGAAGCTTCTCAAAGATAATTTTGTTCTGTTACATTGTTCCTTGAGCCTTTTCTCCTCAGTAATGTAGCATGACATTGCCATCAAATGTTAGTACTGTGCCAAAAAAACGCCTTTGGGAATGCCTCATCTCTATTCTTCCTTGCTTTTAACTCCTGTGCATTCTAGAGAGTCATTATGGTGATTCTTTCCTACAGTTCCTCTAGTGACTGAATCTGTAAGGAACATATGAGGAAGTTTCAAGCATTGTGTATCTTCTGGGAAAATTTTGGCATTGGCTGTATACCTCATATTTTGCATCCTTAACTCTAGCATAGTAATTTAAAAGCACTCAAACACAAAACCTGGTTTTTTTTAGTAACCAATCTGGGAAAAAAATTTAAAATCTCATCCCACATAACTGACTTCCCATCTGTATAGAAGGACCACATCCTTAGGAGAATAGAGATAACTGCTCCTTGAGTTCATGAGGTAATTGGCATCAGGCATAGCTGTTCCTAAAGGCAATCATTCAGTAATTTGCTGGTACATTTCACAGCCATTTGCTTATACCACAAGAAATTTGCCCCTCAGGCATCCTGGGTTCTGCAGAGACTGTGAACAAATCTCTTTTTAAGAATCTGGTCCCCCTATTTCTTCTCCTTCCAGCTCCATGAATTCTCCATATTTGCCTCCAACTTTTCACACTTTTGTATTGAAGCAGTTTGGGTTCTTTATTTTTCTTGTTTGGGTTTTTATTTTCCATCCTGTTTTTCTATACTACAGCAGCAACTTTATTAGGCCACTGAGAACAAACAAGATCTTGCCACTGTGCTCCACTGTAGTAACTAGGCTGAACAAGAAAAGGACGAAAGGCTCTCCCAGACTGCAAGGCTGGCAAGGCCAGTGCTGAGCTGTGGTGGCAATGCATGCACAGCCCAGTCCATCACTGCAGAAGGCCACCGTGGTGGGAACAAGCCCTTACGTGGTACAGGTTCTTCTTTACCTCAGAGCCCCAGCCACAGACCAGTTTATGACAGCTCAGTCAAATGACAGCATATCTACAGTAACACTTCACAAACCTACCTCTAAATTCTAATGGGAATCACTCTTTCAGTCAATCACCAGCAAGTCCCTGTTTCACTGTACAAAGGAACCAAAGAGGTTGTCAAATAAATGCCTGTGAAACTTTGGGACAGAAAGAACAATGACTTTTTTATCCTTAATCCTCCTCTTCAAAATCCTTCCACAAGACCAAACTGCTTGAGGTAAAGTTTCCTGACTTTTTCAGACATGAACCAGCACATAAAAATTTCAGCTGTAGGATATCTAAATTGCCAAAGTTTTTAGTAACTCAAAACAGGCTCTTAGAAAAGTTTTAGCAGTTACCAGCTCTGCCTACAAATCTAAGTATAGAGGAAATACATTTAAGTGTGGCGAATAACAGCAGTATGGCTGTAGGACAATTCAGTCTGACAGTAACAGTGAAGCTACAACCAAGTAGACTGTATATACAACAGCTAAGATGAACTCCAGTAAAACTTCTATGCCCTACCATAACATCATCATTTTCTTTTTGCTAGATGTGTCAGACAAAAATGCTATCTAAGGCATTTGGAATTCAAGAAGCCTCAGAGATGGCTTTTGAAATGTGAAGGTGTGTGATAAATCTATCAGATAGTTCTGCAATTTTTAAAAGAGATGGATATGCCTTTTGTGCATATGTGCAGGAAAGATTCCTTTTGCCCACCCTACATAAGCTTTCTCTCCTACTAATATGCTGTTGAACACTGGCATCAAATACTTCAGCAGGCTAACAAGAAACAGAAAAACTACTACAGAATTTAGAGACTGAAGAAAAAGCAGCATTTCATACCTGTAAGTGAAATTATAATTTTGCCTTCATCTACTATCAAAGTTAACAGTTGTGATTGTGCCACTAAACAGAGGTGGCTATATTGAGAAGCACAGATAGCAAATACAAATATTTTTTATTTAGCACAAATAACAAATATTTCATTATTTAGATCATTCAAGCAGAATTTAGCTTATCAGTTATTTCTCCCGATAATGTCTTCTATATTGGAAAACATCTCACAAAATCAGAAAGAGTGGAACTGCATAAGAAGAGACAGCTTTTACCTTGCTCTATTTTGCTTATAAGTATCAGGATATATTAAGTTCTCTGTTACAAAACATTGCTGTTCACTTGCATTACAGTTGGAAAGTATAAACAAGCTTCAAAGCAAAAATATTTTGTAGGAATTTTTGTATTACTCTCTTTAATTGAAAATTTTTAACCACCATAGCACAACACAATACATTGTAGAACTCCTATTAAGCATCAACAAAATTGCTTTGCTACAGTAATACAATAGCAAATAGGATTCAAAAGAAGCAATCTAATTTTTATCTAATTCTAGTAATTTGATTTTATCAGACCTTGCTTATAGCTGTGGAAATCAAAGTCATAGCATTTAAGCATTCTGCTTCACAAGCCAGCATAAATTGAAGTACTTCAGATTCTTCCTTGAAATTTTTCAGATGAGAGTGAATAATTTTAAAGTATCCTGACCAAACCACTACTTTCTGTACTCACCCATGACCTTCAGGATTTTTGAATATACAGAACAGCTGCTTCGCTCTTGTACATACAAGGTAATAGAAATGGTTCATCCTATCCTGGGGTATGCTGTGCTCTCTTGTGATGAACATTCAATTTTTGTGGGTGGTGGTTTTATTTGTTTGTTTGTTTGTGGGTTTTTTTTGTTTTGGGGTTTTTTTAATCCTAGGAATACCATGCCAATTCAGCTAGCCAGTCTTTAAAAGGGCTTGACTCTTCCTACCTACTGCACTCTTCCTCATACAGTTATTGTGTGTGTAAGTGAAATGGTCATGAATGCTGACATGGTTTTTTACCAGGAAAGATGTATCTGTCTCTAACATCAGGAGAAAAGTAACACACACAGGTTTTAATGGAGTGAGAAATTGGCTATTGGGAACTGGTTACACAGATAACAAGCAGCCCTGTTCTGGTGTCCGCCTACCTGATTCAGTTCAGGGCAAGCTCCTGGTTTCCCAGAGCATTGCACACCAGTACATTCTCTCTCTCATATACCTGAAAAGTCCGTAACAATATCTGTTGTGGAACAGAAAATGAGGCTCTTCAGGAATTGTAAGGGAACAGGAACTGTCTTTTTAGGCCAGTTGTTCAGCCAATCCAGCTTGCAAAGACCATGAGTCCTGAAACAGGAGGCATGAAACTGCAATGATCACATTACACTTTTCATTCACTCGGCAGGTATTTCTTAGAACCTTACAAAGGTCAGAAATAATTTCAGTGCCTTTGAGAAATTCCACAGTAAAGATCTTCTTGATGAAAGGTAGAAGGGGAAACAAGCCAACTTTTTGCGTTAATGTTTTAAAAAAAATTTGCAACCCGTTAGTCAACAAATTTTAAGGATCTTGAAGAGAAAGATGCTGGATCCACTCTCTAGAAATGGGGGAGCTTATTCATGGTGTCATAACATGGTGTCATATCAGAACCAGGCAAAGAACATGCATTTGATTTCTAGCCTCTCTTGTACCACACAGCATCATTACAAAATACTTTAATATGTGTTTAACCATTTAATAATGTCATTGTTGTTTTGAACCTTAATGGAAAATAATAAAATCTTTTTTACCACAGAACACAGTATTTAGAAACTAAGCTTCAGTAATTAGGTGTAGTGGGTTGACCCTGGCTGAGTACCAGGCACGCACCAAAGCCACTGTCACTCACCTCCAAAGCTGGACAGGGAGAAGAGAATATAACAAAAAGTTAATGAGTTAAGGACAGGAAGAGATCACAAACCAGACACCATCTCAGGCAAAACAAGACTCAAACTGTAGGTATTAACTGAATTTATTACTAACAAAATCAGAGCAGGATAATGAGAAGTAAAATAAAATCCTAAAAACCTTCCTCCCATGTCTCCCTCTTTCCTGGGCTCTTCCTCCTACCCCCCAGAGGTACAGGATGACGGTGAGTGGGGGTTATGGTCAGTTCATCACACATTGTTCCTCCCAGTGCTTAGGGAGAGGAGTCTGTTCCAACAGGGGGTCCCTCCCACAGGAGACAGCTCTCTATGAACTTCTCCAGTGTGAGCTCATCCCCGGGCGACAACAGCTCTCCATGAACTGCTGCAATGTGTGTCACTCTTCCACAGGTGCAATCCTTCACACACAGCCTGCTCCATCGTGGGTCTGTCTTGGAGCTGGCTGGCATTGGCTCTGCTGGACAGGGGAGGAAGCTTCCAGCAGCTTCTCACAGAAGCCACCTCTGTAGACCCCACTACAAAAACCCAGTCACACAAACCCCACACAACATGATTAGCAGCTGCACAAAACTGCAGAAGGCAGCAGCAATCTTGCATTTTGCAAATCTCTCATTAGTTTTTGTCTTTTCTTTACAATACCAGAAGGAGCCCTGACACTCTGAAATATGCCAGACAGCATCCACCAAAACCCAGTGCCTTTAGAGAAAGTGTTATCAATTAGATATACATTCCAATTGTCACAGCTAAGCAATTTCTTAGACTAAAGGGATTCTGAGTGATTTCATGATACGAGAAAAGACAGTTAATGTAACACAGAAAACTTACACTGTCATTTGAGGTGTCACATAGCAATCAAAAAGATTTTACTGCCCACTTGAAAAAATAAGAATAATCATGCAAGGGCTTCAGTGAAACAAAGATCTGTATGCCTCAGCATATAAAGGACTGGGGTTTTGCACAGAAAAAATCTTTGGGTCCATGTATGCCATTTTTTTGCAAGCAGAACCCTAGAAACAGCAGTGCTCAGATTTAAATTGGATTTTGAGAGGGCTCTTTTTCCTGTGGCAGACAGTCAGAAATCCTGCTGACTGTCCAATTTACAAGAAACAGATGATGTCATTTTGATAAAGCTCCCTTCTAGGTTCACATACCCAAGTATTCAGACAAATTCAGACTTTCTGCTTTCTGTGAAACATCTGAAAAGGTCAAGATCCCAAAGACTGAAGAGAAATAGAAAGACAAGAAATTAAAGTACAGTACTTATCAACTCTGCATTTTAAAATTAAGCTATGTGAGTGTCTGTGTGTATATTCTGTTGTGTTCAGGAAAATACAGCACATTCCTATGCTATACGAATCATATTCCTATGATTCCTATAGGTATGAAACAATAGGGTTGAAAATCACATAAACAGGAAAAATGTTGCAATTGTAGTAAAGTATTTATTTTAAAACATTATTACCTTGCTAGAACATTATTTCAAAATAAAAACCATAATATATTCATTCAAAACTAGGCTGTTAAGCATATATATTTAAACTCTAGTTTTCATACACATAGTGAAAGAAATTTATATTTTACAAGTAGGTATTTTTAATAGACTTTATGAAAAACATGTTTAAAAATAACTGTCAAAATCTGTCTCTTTAAATATACAAAATATCCTTGCTGTGCTGAAGATACCTCTCTTAAAAGCCAAAAATATGTAAGTTGATAGCTGAGTCCACATCAAATCCTACTGAAAACAGTAGTGACACAAAAATGTAAAAGCACTGTGCAAATAAAGTACAGCCTTTGTTTGTCTCAGTACTGTACATATCTGGTTTTGTTTTAAAAATGTTTTATAAAAACTGCTATTATTGAACTTAACATCCTTTCCCATGTGCAGAAAAAAGTGAGCCACTGACATCATCTGTGTTTACTAAAATGTCTCCTTCTCAGAATTGTGAATCAAAGAATTCAAAGGGAATTTTACCACTTATTTCAATGAGAGCAGGACTGGAACTTCAGCATATCGTTTAGTAATCTCTCTTGGTTTTCCCCCTAGTTTTATAATGCAAAATATTACAAATTCTTAAATACAGTAACTGAAGAAATCAGAACTCAAGTACTTCAGATTACAAGGCTGGTGCATGGATTAGTTCACTGTAAAACGGAGTGTTCAATTAAATGAAACCCAATTGCAAATAATGCTGCATGCTTTTTAATCAAGAACCCTCTCTCTTCTCTTGCTTCCTTTATAGTCCCTTCTGGCATTTCTTCTGGAATGAGCTTTTTAAGAAGGTGCGGTATCCTGGATCATCCACATATTCATTCTTAAAACGAGAACTCAATACTCTCTGCCTTTTCTTCTCTCCCAAGATAATATCTGCTCCATAAAATGTGTCTTCAAATCTCATGTTAGAAGCTGTAGACTAAAACGAGACATTAATTACACATATGCACAATTTTTACCTTTCCATATTTTGCATGTCCTATTCAGTATTTAATTCTCTACGTCCGTAGTGTTCCTTGGAAACATGTAACTAACACCTGTTAGTCTGGATTTCATCCAGGAATCACACAATCATGCTAATTCTAGGTGAGAATGGAAATGATGCAGCTGTTGGGCAGGTTTGATCCCAGCAGTATCATGTAGTATTCACCACCTTGTGTTATTCAGGAAAGTTTTAAATGCAAGGTACTACATCATGGATGCCCGAAGAGAAACCTGGGCACTGCCTAATTTGCAAAGGATCAGGGTCACAGTTGGTCACTTGTCATCAAATATAAACCAGTTGGGAATCCCCACTAACAAAGCAGTGGGACAAAAAACAGCAAGCCTTTTGGGCAAAGTCAGAGGCAGATACTTTGGACCAACTTTCACTGCTAGAGTCATGGAAAAATACCCAAGATTAAGAAAAACATCATCTAGAAGGAACTGGTGTGTTTTACTTCCATAGACAGAAACAGTATCATAGGCTGTCTTTAACTTGCACTGTGTTCAGCACGGGGAGGGGAAGGAGGTGTTGGGCACACCTTGAGGGCTAACTTACATATTTCTAGAATTTAAGGCACTAGAAGAAAATCATGCAAAGGTCTGAGCAATGGCTATGGTGTGTTTTATTCAGCTGACCAAGTTTAATGTTTTTAACCTATAGTTAACTCCCTAATGAAGTTAATGATGTAAAACAAATAGAATAAATAGAAATAATAAACAAATAAATAAATAGAAATATTGATTTATAAAAAATCGATTTTAAAATCAATAGCATAAACCCCATTATTATTATTATCCTGAGAATGTAACAGTTTGCATTCTTTAGAGCATGCAGTTAATTAGAGAAGCTGCTTCCATTTGGTCTCAACAACAAAAAATGGCAATGGTATGCTTTCTAAATACAATAAAAAACCCCATTAAATATAATCAAACGGTTCTTTTAACATTTGCCAAGACATCTGTCTTAATCCTAGCCAGGACACTGAAAGATTTGTGCATTTATCCCTAATTCACTGACAAAACATTTTCTCAACCCAGAATATCTGACCAGTGCACTTTGCATTAGAAAGAACTGTCTTAAGACAGGTAAAAACAGCCATCTCCTCTAACTAATGTATAGAAGAACATTCCCTTTTTAACCTCTAAGTGTTACGCTCTCTGTGAGCTTCAGCACTTTTCCACTTGGTTATACCTACATAAAAATGGCTAGCTGGTAGATGTGTTTTGAAACAGCAGGAAACTTTTTAAAAGTAGCAAATATTTGGTCTTAAACCAAAGACTAGTGAAATGCTGATAAATTCTGCCAGCAAGTTTAATGAGTTTGATCAGTTACATGTTTCGTACAAGAAGTTAATTGCCTGCTTATTAATGCAAGGCTTTTAAAATCACAAAGCTCTGAGAAGCTGGAAAGTTTTTTAAAAACTATACTTGTAATAAGCATACTGAAAGAATAGAATGTCTGTCAATTTAGATGTTTACTAACTTGATCATTCCTGATCTGACAGATGATCAAACATGATGTGTCTTTTAGGAGAAAAGAATTATGTGTGACAGCAGCATTTGCCTGGAAGAACAACTAACCATCTCACCAGCAAAGGGACACATCTCGTAATTGGGCTGATTTAGACACTCCTAATAGCACAGGCTTCACAAAACATGAGTCAGTTTAAACCAAAAATCCAGAATAAATCCAAGTATTGTGTTATTGGCATTTTGAGCATATATATATATATATATATATATATATATAAAAATATATATAAAAAATAACGTTAGCGTCAGCAAATACTCACTAAACGTGCTTTTACTCTCTTAGGAAGCTCTTCATCCAGTGTATATATTTCTTCTCTCTTCATTACTATTTGAGAACCATCTTCAAACTCCACCTAATTAAAAAAATGGGCATTTGAAAATAAAATAATAATTAACTCTTGCAGGAATTTCCTGTAAATGTTTCCAGATAAAAATACGTATGTAAGCAAAGAAGACTTACACACAGACATTTTGCTGTTCTAGCACAAAATTAGGCTGAAACATAAAAAATATTATTTTTTATGAATTGCAACACATACTTACATTGAAAATAATATCTAAGCAAAGAGACTTCAAAATCAGCACTGACACATGTATAATAAAGTAAAATTTGTTAGATTAGGAATGTTGAACAGTAACAAGACAGGCAACATTATTTTGCAGGAATGACATATTAAAATGTCCTTGTGTCATTTTTATTTGTCTCTAATTTTTTACTTACTTCTAACAAATAAAAAATCAATTTTAACATCCTGTGATTCAAGGTTGAGGAAGACCATGTCAAAAGAAAGTGTGAGTGACAACTAGGGAAATACCAGTTAACAGAATTTTATTGAATCTGATGGAATTTCTTTTAAATGCTCTGTTCAGAAGATGAAAAGCTTTATCATGCTTAGGTTTAGATTTAATCCAATATGAACCCCGTTAGCAGAAAATGAGAAAGGAAATGTAACTAGGTGTGAGGAATGTTAAAATGCTGAGGCTTTGAAGCATTTAAGCTTTTTCAGTAGCTGCTGATTTTTTCCTCTATTTTAATACTTCATCTAACAGTTGTGAATTCCAGCTATTATCTGTGATGGCAGTTTAGCTTCCACAGAAACTATAATTTAAAGTTTGGTAAAAAATTAGAAGTCCCATTCTACATCCTCAGGTGGTTTAATGAGACTATGTGAATGACCACAGCACACTTGACTAGAACAATAAGCACAAATACAAACAAAAGAGAACACTGACTTATCAAAAGTATTATTACAGATAAAACTGAAAAATCATGCATTTGAACTCGTAAATGGACTGGGTTTTTAGTTTCAAATTAAAAGCTTGCCATGGCTGAGTATGCCAGATTAATATGTGAACAGCTGAAAAATCCGATACGGTATATCCATTCTTGAAAGCCAGGATAAAGACTGTGATCTATTAACTTCTTTAAAAACAATTTTTTCACTGCAGCTAACAGGGATGCACAAATCTGGAATGTATTTAAAATGCATAGAGCACACAGATGGATAACAATGTCACAGGAGTCATCCTTACTCCTCTCTGCTCCTCTGTACTAACCCCATAAGCCACTTTGTCACCAGTATGTTCGAGGAACTTAAACGTTGATGTGCCTTAAGCTTTTTCAATTAAATTATGGCAATCCAGGACGCAGGAACAGTCTTTCTGCTATTCCTGCTCCTTCCTGCACAATACGTTTGGTAATGTTTTTGCATAATACAGTTGGTAATAATGTTTTTTGCATCCCTGGTGAAAACACTGGGTAGGAAATTAACTCTGCCACTCCATGTGATAAGAACATCTCCTCTTAAATGGTCAATATATTTGTTTTTACTCATAGTGTGCAGTAGGATGCAAGTGCTTCTTACCAGAGAATCTGTCATGCTTGAAGTATGAAATATATTGCATATTTATCAGAAGAGTAACTGGAAGTTCTTCAGCTATAATCCACCATATCACATTGGAAATAATTTGCCTACACTTGATAGCAAACACAACAAGAGCTTCTCTAAGACTTTCAATAGTATCATGATTCATGCAAAATATAAGCCCACCATCTGTAACAGCTCAAATTCAATTCAGACTTCAGATCCTACATTTCAAATAATCAGTTTTATCAAGTAAATTGTTTTATTTGGATTCTGCTGCCGTACTGAGTCTGCATTACATGTTACTATCTTCATGAGATTTTCTTCTATAAGAATATAATAAATTAAAGCAAAAGCTATTAGAAAGCAATTAATTGAGTGAACAGATAATTTAATAAGCTCGAACTCAATTGTGAACCTCAATATCAGAAATCATCAAGAAATCAAATGTAGATCACCTTAACAATTTCACTTGAACACCTGCTTCATTCGGCAGTTATAGCTCTGCTTAGGGACTGTGTAGGATACTGGCTTACAAATGTGAAACTGTATGACATAAATTCTGGTGCATTGTGTCATAGCTCCTGCATGCTCAAGTACTGCCACATTTGGTACAAATGTCTGATGAACATGAGGAAAATGCACAGATTTTTCCAACGAGAACAGATTTGCCTTATGAGATCTAAGAAAACACACAAAAGACTGGGTAACAGAATCTCAAAGGTGCAACACAGATCACAGCAGAAGAAAATAAACCTTTTGGTATGTGTGTGAGTCTTGGGAGCTTTCAGACACTGTTTATAAAGACCAGAGGAAGAACTACTAATAGGTCTTGAAGTTAACCTTGCACCCTCCCTGTCATAAATTTTTTGTAATCTGTAGCCACACGGCAGCCTCCTCTCTCATCCTGCAGACTGAAATACTTGCTTGTCTATGTATTGCAATATGGAGTCTTCTCATCTTTAAACTTTGTCATTTCCCCCATTCTAGGGGTTGTTAAAGGCAATTTACAGGAATTTATGTTTGTTATGCTGACGAACTCTAAATCTTGCTGAGCCTCCACATGCTTATCCATTTTCCTTAAACAAAACTGGTCTCATCATGTTGCTCAAGAGCTCTAAAATAAGACAAAGTTGTTTGTTTTGATTATGTCAAATTCTTTCAAATACGAAAGATAACAACATTCATCTAATTTACCTCACATTATTCCTCAGAAGACCAGTTGTTCAAAAGATTAAATGATTTGAAGATTAATGTTACTATAGAAAAATAATCTTCATACTTTAGAAAGAACTTACCACCTTCACAATGTAATACAGCTGCTAAATCTAAGGGAAGAGGTAAGATTTAGAGACTAGCTCAAGGCTTTAGGCATTTGAGGACTTGAATTTGATTGCAAGTCATTGGCAAAGTGAGAAGGTCAATGCAGCAAGTAATTTAGCTTCCCTGTGCCTTAATTTATCTACAGATATAATAGTAAATTTGCCATTTTCGTACAGTAATGTGAGGCCCTCTGATGAAAAGAGTTACATAAGTGAAAATGATTACATATATATAAAGGAAATGTATCTAGATTCTCATTCTTTCAGAAGTGCTATTATTGTGATTGTTTTATTGCAGTTTCTACCATTCACTTGGGTACTCAAAGCTGCTGACTGATTTTTCTCAAAGGCAAGCCCATAAAAAAACAGTAATTGTTACTCTTGAAATCAGAAGTCAGCTTTTCAGCCTTGCCTTCACTGTTCAGTTCCTTTTTGCCTTTGCTGAGGATAAAATGCTCCTTAGATAAATAAATTCAAAAATGCCTCAGACAAATGAATGTTATGCTCTTCTTACTGTCCTCCTTTCCAAACACTTATGGAATGCCTCAGGTTCACTGTAGGTAAATACCAATACTTAATTTTATGTCATTAATCATCTAATTAGCTGATATCAAATGAAAGTAAATAACCTGCAGAAAAAAAAACAAATGTTATCTTTCAATCTTAATGTTCCACCTGTTTGCCTGAGTTCTTCGTAAAGAAGTGATTTTCTTGATTTTGTAAGAACAAGTGAAACCTCACACCTGAAGAGTGCACGACACTTGCTACAGGGTTAGAAAGTTTTATGTATTAAAGTGTGGTACCAGTTACAAAAAGAGTACACACTTCAGCCTTCTGCATCTTTGAAGGTGTGGCTGGCCACTCTAATGCTAGAGCCAAACGAACAATTTACAATAAAGACATCCAAAAAGCAAGCACATGGTAATAAATACAGATACTCACCTGATACATGTGAGCTGTATTTGTTCCCAGATACTTTGCACCATACAGTTTTCCATCAGGCCATTTCACTTGGACAACCTCTCCCTCTGCAGGTGGACCCAGCCTCAGGCAGTCTCTGCTCTAGTTACAAAGAAGGATGGATTCTCAAATCAGTGCGTGAGCCACTGAGCTTAAATTACCAGTAAAATGCTTTTACAACTTGGTAATTGGAGAAGATTTATTACCATACATGTTTCAAGTTTTATAATCCTGCTAATGGGCTAATGCTAATGTTAGCCCTTATGAAAATGAAATACTGACCAAAGAAACACTCTCTTTACAGCTTGATGCTGCACTGGCAAGACAACATATGCATAAATCAGACAGCTATCAGCAACTGTGATACACTTCCACCAAAATTAATTTCTAACACACATTGAAAATAAGGATCACTAAAGTGCAATTGCGTATGTGCAACACTTTCTCTTTTGCATATCCCAGTAATTCATGTTTCGTTAACCACAGCACATTTTTGCTTGATGCTGTCTTTGCTGACTGAAACATATGTGGATCAAACCATAAATGGTGAGAATGCCAATGAGATTTTTGCTTAGCTGATGAAGAAGCACTGAAAGAATCCAAATGCTTACAAAATAAAATTAGGGGGAAATATTTTTTTTCCGTAAGATATAAAGCATTTTTGTTCCAATGGTTTGGCCAACTTTTGTGCCTGACTTGTTGAGCATGTCAGAGTATCAGTAACTGTTTTCATTTGTCCCATATGTCTTGGTATGAACTAAATGACTCATTTTCAGAGCACGCCAACCACACACCCATACCAGCAGCTGCTCACACGAGGAAATAAGACAAAGGACCAGAAAATGATGTGTCACATCTGGGCTCACCAATTCTTTGGTCAAATACTCACGCCAACAAAGGCATCTCTACTTCATAGTGACTACATCACAAGACCTGTCATGTAAATTAGTGCTAATTTAGTGGTATTCTCCTAGGTGTGCGAGGACTTATTCAGTGACCACATTACCTGAGCTCACTCATAGAGTGGGAAGAGAAAAGATAAAGACAAGGACTCAGGTATAAGGACTCAGTGACAAGGTCCTGCAGGACCTGGCGCTATCTCAGGCTGCCACAATAGTGTCACCATTTTCTTAGATTTACTTAGAGTAACTTAGAAAAATATTTGTATTTTGAGTTGAACAATTCACTTCCAACAGAGGCCACTGATTGTCATGATAAAGAACTTAAAATGTGAGAGCAAAAATGCACTACAGCGATTCTCACTTGGACATTATCTTGATATAATATCATTCTAGCCAAATTCAACCTTTATAAACTGATTTTAGTCACATGTGTCTTAATCCATGAGTTTGATTCAACACAGGATAAAAGAAATTAAAAGCTGGATTTTCACAGAAACACTTTCCTGCATGACAGTATTGTCTCTGTCACCCCTCAGGTGCTGTGCAAAGGGGACAGCTTTAAAATATGCCCTCTGTGTTTGCCTGGCAAAGGTTGCTGTGACAAACACAGAAAGATATATCCTTTCAATGTCACCATATATTTGGAGTAGGTGGAATTACTGTATTATCCTTCCCAATATTTTCAGGAGAGGCAGAAGGAAAGGGGAAGGGATGGCTGCTGCAGTGGAATAATTATGACTTCACAGGGGACAGGGATTACTAAATACTATCATAGCTCTGACTATAAATTAAATTAGACTGTATTTTTAGTTGCTCTCTCCTCAGTGATGACTGTCAAAACGGTTAATGTCATTATGATACTACTTCTGCTATCTATTTATTGCAAAAGTGCAAAAATTAGTCTTGGCTAAGTGTCTTAAAGCAAACTTTTAAAATGCGTCATGGAATAGAGTAAATTTCCTGAAAACAAACACTCCAACAACAATGTCAAGCCTAACATTAATTTTCCAAGAACAAAAGCCCAGCATGAATTACTCCCTTTGCAACTTGCACAAGAAAAAATATCTCACAGACTCTCTAGGATAGCTAATGGAATTGCTCATTTGGAAAATTAGAGTCCTCATGCAAATAACTAGACAAATAACAACCTCATTCTTCATGTATCATCACAATGTCTTAGTCTATGGAACAATATTTGGGAAATTGGTACTAGTTTTTATTAATTTCTACCAGAGCTCCTACCTTTTATTTTCATAGGATCATAAGCATTTGAGATTCTCTTTTCACTACACAAATAATTCTTACAATTTTTTTTCTTGGGAATGATTAGACCCATTTCTTAGACTGACAAAATGGCAAAAATGCAACCTCACTTTTTTCATTCATATAATGAAAAGTCAGACAGCAGGGTATGGCAATCCTTCAACAACCTCATATACCAACTGTAAATAACACATAGTGTGGGCTCAATCTACATTCAGCTTATGAACCATGTACATTTCCCATACAATTACATAATGTATTTCCTTCTTTATAGAAATGGACAAATCATGCCCATCTGTACTGAAAATACTGAAAATTCACTTATGCGTCCAGTTTCACATTTCTGCTGTTGCACAGCTCAGAGCTCCAACTCCAACCATGACTAGCTATCTCTAAAGATGAATACTTCAAGGCCTCCCTGAGCCACTAATCCAGCATTCAGTAACACTCACAGTGAAAAAGTCTTTTCTTAAGTGAAGAAAAATTCTGTGTTGAGGAATTTCCTGTATTTCAGTTGGTGGCTGTTGTCTTTCCTGTCACTCTGCGTCACCAAGAAGTGAGTGGCTTCATCCTCTTTACTTCCCCCCATCACGTGTTTACACATTTGGGTAAGATCCTTCTGAGTCTACTGTTCTCCTGAATAGTCCCAGTTCTGTCAGCCCCCTCATATGATAGATGCTTCAGTTCTTCATTGACTTCCATATCCTTTTACCATATTTGCTCCTCTATGTCCACATCATTCTTGTACAGGCAAGACCATAACTAGACACATTACTGCAGTTATGGTCTCCCCAGTGTTACATTTACAGCCATTCAAAAAGACACTTTAAGAGCAAAACTTGTAAATAATAACAATAATAACAATAATAATTCTGAAAGTGTTCTTGTTTATTAAAGGTAATACAGGGTTTTGAAACATTTCTTTTGGAATTAATTATATACACTAAACTAAAATAGTAAGCAATTTATTTGCAATAGATTTTGGAAATACATGTTGAAATACTGGGGTTGTCTTCTACACTAAGGAATGCACATGTACAGCAATGCAGATAAAGAAGATATTTTTTCTGTTCTTCCTCTGATATTCCATTGTTTTACCAGAGAGGTTGATTTGGTTTATTAAGGTGGGACCGAGACTTTGTGAGTAACAAATCCAACTGCAGTGGCAGGTGATGGTTGACACAGACTAGGAACTGAGGAGCCACACTAAGGAAATAAAAGGAAGACTGCACCTGAAGCATGCACTGGAATCCAGGAACTGGAAATGTTGCAATATTCCCATAATTTGAATACAGCCACAGACACCTGAAGAGAGTATCTTCAGATACATTCAAATGTTTTCCTAAATCAAGGCTAAAAGGTATAGATATTCTGGTCTAAGGTGAACATATGAATTATTGAGATTATTCTCCCAAGCTGTCAAGAACTGATGTACCTTGGATGCCTATAATTTTATTTCAATAATGTTTTCCCTGATCATTAGGCTATTAAATCAGCTATCTCAAACTCAATAACTAATTTTAAAATTTTAAGACTATAGGAGCCTTTGACTTCTTTTAGATTTGATCCAAAGGAGCCACACTGAAAACAAATATCTACCCCTGAACCTCTATATGGGCTTGGGGGAGCAGTGTTCCTTCCACTGTAAGTGAAGCAAAGGTTTGTGTCCACCTGATAAAACTGAATAGGTACAAGTCTATGGGGTCTGGTGATATGCAGCCTAGGGACCAGATGGAACTGGCTGGTGCTTTTCTCAAGCCAATCTCTATCATATTTGAAAATTCAGAGCAGTCAGACAAAGTTCCTGGTGACTATAAAAGGAAACATCACTCCTATTTTTAAAATGACGAGAAAGTAGAGACAGGAAAATACAGACCTTTGAGCCTCACCTCTGTGCTTCAGAAGAACATGGAGCAGATCCTCATGGAAGACATGTCAAGGGACATGCAAGATAAGGAGGTGATCCAAGACAGCCAGCATGGCTTTGCTAAGGGCAAATCATGCCTGACTGATCTAGTAGCTTTCTATGATGGTCTCCTGGTTCTGGCCAGGACAGGGTTAATTTTTGCAGTAGCCAGGAAGGGGCATGGATAGGGCCTGGAGGTTTTCTATACCACCTTGTGTCATTGCTGGGCACAGGGAAAGGGACTCTTCTGGGGAGAAGGGGTTCCTTGCAGTCAATGTGGTACAGGAAGCTGTCTGGTACTGTCCACTGTCCAGGGGGGCACTGGTCATTGTATCTCAAGAACTTGTTTGAAAATAGGAAAATGTGGCCCATATGGCATCTTTTAGAGGAAGTATAAACCCAGCGGTAGACAAGTGTTTAAAACTGCTGCAGAAAACAATAATATTCTAATAGAAAATCACCAATACTTGTCCATTCAAATCAGGGGTCCATCAGATCACCCGGCTCTTGTTAATGGTTTGGATGATGTGATCCCATCCTGACTCAAGAGAGGATAGATGAGTTGTGATGATGAAGGTCCCCAACTTGATCCTGCAATTGATAACGTAGACTAGCACGCTTGCTTTCAAAGCTGCTTTTGCCTCCCCCTCATGCTTTTGCATAAGCATTCTGAAGAACTTCCCCTATCAGGATGAACAAAATTGATACTCATTTTGATCAGATCACAGTGGTAGATTAGTAAACTCAGTTCTCACATCCGTGCTCTTACAGTGGGCTTATTAGGGGAGAGAAGAATAAAACATTGCAAGGTAAAAGACATTTGCAATCCATAAGTAGCAAATCTGAAGACCTTTCTCTAAAGCTGGTGAATATTCCTGAGACACTTCCCTGAACATAGCCCTAAAAATTCATATATATAAAAAACCCCAATACAATAAAGATTGAGATTTCTTTTCCTATGTATGAAATGATAAGGCCAACAACTTGGAAAGGTGTTGAAGAAAAATAAATTTATGGTACACAGTACTAAATGTGAATATTCTCTGCAAGTGGTTCCCTCTTGAAGACTACTCATATTCACCACTAACTCATCTGAATAAGCATAAGTTTTTTTCTCATATCACTGTTTACAAACCTGAGGTTTACATTCATCAACTGGCATAATTTAAAGTAAATTTTTAGACAGGCAGAATAGCCTCCTCTTTTTCTGAACCATTTCGTTCTTTTCAAACTAATGGTAGTTTTCAAATCTACCATACCAATAACATTCTTCCACCCATTTCCCAGGAGGAGGACTCTACAAAATCCCTAACACAGAGCAGTCAACTGTCATCAAGCATTAAATAAGACAGAAAACAAATCCGACTGGCACCTCTTTCTTCAGGAGTGTCTTAACTGAGTAATCCCAATCCTGTGAACAACCTCAGGAGCTATCATTTTATTTTCCTCAACACTAATAGAACTGTTTAGCTGTTTAACTGGCAGACACAGCACTGAGCTTTGCTATTTTTCAAATCACTCTGGTTTAGACTGTATTCAAAATAAATTATTCTTGTTTGTTTAAATTGTATTAAAATTACAGTATTTTCCTCAGTGTCACTTAGCAGACATTTCTGCATCTCCTTGACACTCCTGGCTTTCACTTTCTGATTTGCTTTGTTTCCAAAACAAGGTACAAAATGCCCCATTGTTTACTGAAATTCTTGTCAAATACCACTGATGGTATAATTGACATAAACAACACAGGTTCAAAGTTTTTATGTGTGGCTCTTGTAACAGGTTTTGTGAACTAGTACATACTTCTAAACTGTTTTTTGCTCTATGGCACTGTAAACATAGCAAGAGAATAAAATACACAGAAATTTAATAAATTATTTCACTTAATGGTAATGAAATCGAATAAAAATACACAGCTGACTGGGATTATTTCTCCTGGGATGCTATGAGTTTAAAGATGGTTCAAATGTTAGTTCAAAAGTAGTATTTGTAACAATTATTTTAGCTGAATGTTATTTCTCATCTATCAAAGTCACTCATTATTTCTGTATCATATGACACCAAAACCCTCTAGGAAGTCAAATTCCAATTACTCAACAGCAGTCTTCCAGAAAGACTCTGTAAGAATCTATTTCATTGTGCTGCTGCAGCTTTCTGTATTAGAAAGTTCTTCCAAATTCCAGTATGCTCTTGTCCATGCAATCAAGCAAGATGGAATGGCAAAAGACAGAGGTAAGCAGAAGCTTGGCTTCAGCCCCACAGTGTGCCTGGTGAAACAGATCCTCTCTGTATTGTTCCATCCCTGCTGCAGAGGGGCCACGGCACAATATATTAATCTTCCTCCTGGTAGACTGAAAGCTCATAATCTAGCCCTGAGGTTACAAAGATCAAAGAGAAGCAGATACTGAAAAGACCAACTAGAGAGAACTCAGATTCTGTAATTTCGCTAAACTTGGCTTTCCTATGTACCTACATATCATTTTTACTCTAAAACATACTGTGTTTGTTCATAAATTTATACATATTGTTAAAATCAATCAGAGAAGAAGAAACTGTTCATTTTTTGTCATCCCATGCATTTCCTAAATGTCTAAGAATAGTTCAGACCTTCCTATTAGTCTATTTAACCACAATTTGCATGGAGCAAGCCATAGTATCAACTTTTATCCTAGAAATGTCATGGTTTCTGAAAAACAACCTAAAATTAATACATGGTCTCCAAAACTCAAAACTCCAAAATGCCTCTGTTCTCTTATATTTGAGAAACTGAAATTCACTTTACAGCAAACTGAATTCATAGCATATTCATTTCAATTTAAAGCAAATGAGTATTCTTGTTGTTAATCACAAAATTAACAGTAACTTCTCACAACACAGACAAAACACACTAAGTACATCTGATTTTCTCTGAAAAGACTTCAAGTGGGTTTCCAGTCCCTAGACTTAAAACATGAAAAAGTAAGAAAAATCCAGGCCTGATTATTTGGCTTTTGCACAGAAATGGTCCTCATGGTTACTCCAGCTGAAATGCAGGAACAGCTTTTAAATTTTCCCTTTAAATTAGAACTTGAGTTAAATTTACTATCCTAGCTCATTGCTACTAGGGTACACATCATGAGACAGTGCTCCCTGTACCGACAGAAACGAGCTGAAGACAGTTTAAGAAAGAGTGCAGAAGCAAGCACAGGGTGGCCATATCGTCAGGAAGTAGCCTTTCCAAGGCCATTCTGCAAAAGAACTTAATGCAAATTTTCTTCTCTGCCTACATTCCTTCAGCTAATATTAACTTTCAACGTGAATGTTCTGATTAAGCTTCTACAGTCCTGCTCACTGGTGATTGTTTCATAAGGAGCATGACTAATGCAATTACAACCAACACCTACAATTTAGAGAAGCTGGCCATACAGACAGATACCACACCACAACTGCAAACATTGAATATATAACACCATTAAAGTGCAAGCGGAGAAAAAAAATTGTGGAAACTCTCTGAAACAACCACTAATCTCAACAGATTGTCAAACCGTGTTTTTCTTTCAGAAACTGATAGTATACACTAGTTGACACAAATTTTTAGAAACACAAAATTAGGTTTCATATGTTCCAAGACAATTTGAATGAAAAGGAGAGTGGTAGCTAATTTGTCACAGTCAGAATTTTATCTAAACAGGAACAGCAATTTACACAGTGCATTAGCATTTGAAAGAGAAGGCCTGATTCCCAGGAGTGCAGTTCTGGGTTTGAATTGGTATAAATTCACTGAAATCACCAGATTAACAGAATAGTTACTGTAATTCAACAAATTTAGCCTTGAATCATGAAATGCAAGTATAAAAATAGTTTGAATTTGTGTATGATATGTTGTCTTTAAAATACCACTGAATGTTCTCCTACAAAAAGAATATATGCTTTTACAAAAGAAAACTTGAATATAAATTGGACCATGTATTCTTATTTTCTATCCAGCTTAGAAAGTTACGATTTTAACCACTGCACTGCCTTTCAGCAAAGTATTAATAACACAAATTCAAGCATAATGCTAATAGATAGACAGAGAATTGCCCCAAAGACAACAACTTAAACCCACATTGCAGAATGCGATTTAGGATGTCCAGGGTGGTACTGGGCATCACAATAAGGTACAGTAGAGAGGACACTAAAGGGTACAATATACTCTTATGGGACAAAACAGTGTCAGCAGTAGGAAGCTGAAGTTGCCAAGGACACCAGGATGTCTGATTTGCTATGAGGAACAATGCTTCTGTAGTGCAGCAGAAAATCCTATCTTATGCTTACAATTAAGTCAGATGAGGCTAAATACTACTGCCTCGTATCCTGCCCACCTGTTTATTGGCTCCCTGTAAACCAATTATAGTCAGATGAGTACAAAGACCAGCTCATGTGCTGCTCACGCCCCCTCCTCAGTACACAATACACACATGAAGGAAAATGCAAGTCTTGGAAGACTTCCTCCACTGTCCCCTGGTAAGTCTGGAAATAATCTGCTTCTGCACAACAGTAGTGTAAATTAACAGATTAAAAAATCTGACAGTTCCTGGATTACCTCAGAAAAGAGGTGGGAGGTGAAATAAAGCTCCTATCCCAATCCCAGCAGTCCTATCTCATCTCAATGGTTCCTATGCAATTCCAGGGATTTCACCATGCTCCACAGGCTCATCACAGCTGTACTCATCGTGGTCCTGGACAAGGACACACATTGTCTTTGCAAACACAAGAAACATTGTAATATAGCTCTGTCTCTCACCTGCCTCACTGCAACATCAGCCATCTTACCATGAACGGCAAAGTAATGGCTTATCTTCCATTCTGTTTCTCCTGCTGAGCTGTGAGGCATTCAACTCAGCTCACATCATTATTGTTAAGGATCCACAAAGCATTTCATCATAAAGTGGAAAGGCTATTCTACAAGGAAATGGTATAAAGATAATACTTATATTTGAGGCTTTAAATTGCCTATGATCTGTTATATATTAATTTTTTTAATGCTTATCTACTAAGTTGCCTGTCTTTCTGCTGTAATAGGAAACAGAAAGCAAGAGCCACAGAAAAATTATTCCTGTTCTCCATAATGGAATAAAGCGAAAGTAACTCACTTAAATCAATACAGTTATAGTACTGTATAAGTTTTAGATTAAAATAAGACTATTGCATCTGTTGATGATTTGTACCTTCAAGAGTTAAACAGTGGAATAAAACCCTTCACTCTGCAGCCTTACAACTTAGTCTCTGATTTTGCAATAGCTTGATTTTAACTTATTAAGAGTACTGTTTTAAAAACAGGAATTAGTTTGTATTAGTATTCAGAAGATGCAAACAATTATTCACATGTAGAAAGCATAGCATTCTGTGTATAAGCACTTGTAAATCTAGTGGAAAAAGTTCACGACTACAAAAATGTGTTAAAATAAATTTTCGCTGTTCACACAAACACAAAGTAAATTTTCCAAAACATATATAAACACTTAACTTATTAGAGTATTTCTCAAAACAAGAATGCAAAACCCTACACAATTTCTATAAATCCATCAAACGAGGAAAAGAAATCCAGGTGTTTTCTGAGACATGTCATGCAGCTCTCAAATTTGCTTTCCAAAATTTTTCAGAATTACCTGTCAATGATCACATCTAGTACAATCTAGCCTCTTGCTACCTTCAGAAATGCATTGCTTTCCTATTTCACATTCTCAGAAATTGCTGGTGATGGTGATACTGGAGTGCATCCAAAATCTATAGATTGCCCAGAAAGTGTGCAAATTCAACTGTTCTAATTTCCTTACCAATTTTTACAGATTTACATGCCATTATAATAAAACTTGAACAATAAGCTATTATTGTATGCCATCAGTCTAATGGATTTTTCACAGATACAAAGATGAAGTAAGCACTACTACTTTGATTTGAACAGGTAGACAAGCAGAAAAGAGTTGTCAGAAGACATAAAGGGAGAAAGGTACAAAGAAGAGAAATCACTAGGAAAAAAATGCTGGAAAGTAGTCAGGAGTTTAGTCATTTATAATGCCAGACAAGGCTGATAGAAGAAAAGTAACATAAGTCGTCTTTGTAGGACAGATTTTCAAAAGAACACAGCATCTCTTGGGAATTACTAGGCCTAGAATCTAAACCTCTATTCTTTTAGATACAGGTGGACATCAAATGGGCTCTCAAAACATGTGCTAGCCCAGTATCTCCAGATGTCTATTGTTCACGAAGTATGGATTTTCAAATGCAGAGGCGAATGTATTAACATAACAGATAGTGTTATGAGAAGCTGACTGAGTGTCACATCTGCAGACACACACTTCCTGCACCAGTGAAAGTCAGTAGTCACGGACAAAGTCATTAGGGACAAGTTCCTGAAAACAAGTAAGATTTTGTTCTTCAAACTACACCTGGAGCACTGACACTCACAGGTCTCAAAAGTGAGTTACATTTTCTAACCTGCACAGGCAAAAAGTCCTACCAAGATAATGGCACATTATGGTTTTCTACTAATATTGCCTTTAGCTGGCCTGGAGGAAATAATTCTTGAAAAACTGTCCAGCTAAATCCCATTTGTTCTGCATCTCAGAGGAGGATGAAGTAAATCTGTTCTGACTCTCATTTGTCTAATAATACCCAATTGTCTTGGGACAATCTGTATTCAGCCTGACTCCTTCACCTGTAATTTACCCCAATTAGTTCACCTTGTCTCAGGTAATTACTAAGATTATAAATGCCTGTACAGTTTCGAACCCCTGCCAGATATCTAGGCCAGGAAGGATCACGCAAAACCTCAGTACATCCATGGCAGATAGGACTGCCAGCTTTATACACACATATATATACAGTACGCATACACAACTGAGTGTGGATCATGGGATGTCGAAACTTCGATTTCCTAATTTTGTAGGATATGAAGTGAGCAGTTGTTGCCTGGAATAGTAGAGGATTGCAAAAGGCTTCCTCACTGAAAAATGCTGTGGGTTATTGTTAGGGGTTTATTTCATTAACAGATTCTTAAACTACATTGCTGTCATATCGGCAGGTTTTTCTTCAAATACTAGTAACTAAAATGCGCTTTTTTTTCTTTTTGCCTTTTTTTTTTTTAACAAAGAAAGCAGGGGATAACAATTTTACATGCTGTGAAATCTAGGTGCACACAGTAAGAAATTGTAGCCTTTGTAATAATTTCATTGAAGTACTTTGGTTGTCAGAGTTCCCAATAGCCCTGTTCCTCCCTCTCCTGACATTAGCAAATTTAAAATACTGATGGACACAGAAAGACAGATATTAGTCTCCTCTTTTTCTCTTCACACTGAGGGCTTTCTTGGGTCCACTGCTGGAAGAAGGTACTTGCAATAAGTATCACAAAATGCCGTTAAGGATTCAGGTATCACTGTTGATATGTTAAAAAATTCACGGCTTGGTGGTGCTTTTCTCATGCTTGAATTTATCTGAAGATAAGGTGGCATACACTTAAAAAAACTGGTAGACAAAAAAAAATCAAGGAAAATGTTGGAGGGAGCAACATGATGCATGCAAAAATGAACTGAAATTATCTCTGAACAGAGAGGTCTAGCTGGAGCTCAGGAAATAAAGGAGAGTTTATCACCTTAATGAGAAGAGGCAGCCAGCTCTGGAGGACTACAAGGATGTTGTGAGGTTATGCAGGGAGAAAATTAGAAGGGCCAAAGCCCAGCTAGAATTTAATCTGTCTACTGCCATAAAAGACAATGAAAAATGTTTCTGTAAACATTCACACCAAAAGGAGGGCTAAAAACAATCTCCATCCTTAACTGGATGCTGTGGGGAAGCATAGTGACAAAGAATGAGGAAAGGGTTCAGGTACTGCCTTCTTTGCCTCAATCTTTAATACCAATCGTTCTGTGAGAACCAGTCCCCTGAGCTGGAAGACAGGAATAGGGAGCAGAATGAAGCCCCCATAATGCAAGAGGAAATTGTCAGCAACCTGCTACACCACTTAGACACACACAAGTCTATGGGACTCGGTGAGATCCATCCATGGGCACTGAGGGAGCTGGTGGAAGAGTTTGCTGAGCCACATTGCATCATTCACCAGCAGTTCAGGCTAACTTGGGAGGTCCCAGTTGAATGGAGGTTGACAAATGTTACATCCATCTTCCAAGATGGGTCAAAAGGTGAACTCAGGGAACTACAGGCCTATCAGCCTGAGTGCCAGAGAAAGAAGCACTTTCCCTCAGTGCCAAGGAAAGTCATGGAGCAGATCATCCCAGGTGTCATCAAACAGCATGTGCAGGACAATGACGCAATGAGGCCCAGCCAGCAGAGGTTTGTGAAAGGCAGGTGCTGCTCGACCAACAGGATCTCCTTCTGTGACAAGGTGACAAGCTTAGTGGATAAGGAAAAGGTTATATATGTCGTCTATCTGGACTTTGGTAAAGCCTTTGATAGCATTTTACACAATATTCCCCTGGAGAAACTGGCCTTCCACAGCTCGGATGGACACACTGTTCCACTGGGTAAAAAACCGTCTGGAAGGCTCAGCCCAGAGAGTGGTGGTGGATGGAGTTACATCCAACTGTAAGCTGGTCATCAGTGATGGTCCTCAGGGCTCAGTACTGGGGCCAGTTTTGTTCAGTACTTTCACTGATGACCTGGACAACACGATCAAATGAATGGTTGGTCATTTTGCAGAGGATACCAAGTTGGGTGGGAGTGCTGATCTGCTGGAGGGTAGGAAGGCTCTGCAGAGGGGCCTGGACAGGCTGGATTGATGGGCTAAGGCCAATGGTGTGAGGTTCAGCAATGGCAAGTGCTGGATCCTGCCCTTGAGTCACAACAAACCCAGGCAGCACTCCAGGTTGGTAGAAGGCCAATGGCATCCTGGCCTGTACCAGCAACAGTGTGGCCAGCAGGACCAGGGCAGGGATTGTTCCCCTGTACTCAGCACTGGTGAGGCCACACCTCAAATCCTGTGTTCAGTTCTGGGCCCCTCACTGCAAGAAAGACACTGAGGTGCTGGAGCATGTCCAGAGAAGAGCAATGGAGCTGGTGGAGGCTCTGGAGCACAAGTCCGAAGAGGAGCGGCTGATGGAGCTGAGGTTGTTTAGGCTGGAGAAAAGGAGATTCAGGGGGACCTTAACACTCTCTACAACTGCCTGAAAGAAGGGTGTAGCCAGGTGGGAGTTGGCCTCTTGTCCCAGGCAACCAGTGACAGGCTGTAAGAAAATGGCCTCAGGTTGCCCTAGAGGCGGTTTAGATTGGAAATGAGGAAAAATTTCATCAAAAGCATTATCAAGCACTGGAACAGGCTGCCCAGGGAAGAAGTTGAGTCAACAGCCCTTGCTGCAGTCAAAAGACATGCAGAGGTGGCACTTATGGATACGGTTTAGTGGTGGCCTCAGCAGTGTTAGGTTAATGGTTCAGCTGAACGATTTTAAAGATCTTTCTTACCTATATAATTCTGTGAAAAATAATTTCTCATTCCTGCTTTTGACAGCTGTAATCTGAATGTCTTAACCTGAACTAATATATATATTTTAAAGAGGATGCTTTTTGGATTTTATCAAAACCTCATAAAATTACCAAATAGGGGTTCTGCAAAAAATCCTCATGAATTCCTGAATTCAGGATCAATTGTCCTTCCAAACACATCTCATTTCATCAACATTTAAGATGCTCTTGCTTTTAAGGAATAATTACAGCAGCATTTCATAAGATACCATGTTAACACAATGTTATTTGATTTATAGAGTCTAATAAGTTCATTTTGGGTTGTGGACATGACTACCCACAGACCAACTTCACCTTCTCAATGGATAACACCAACATTTATATACGTAAAAGCAAACTAAAACACAGTGTGGTTATGTCATGGCATGTCACTTTTCTTCACCTAGTTCTTTTGATAACCACAAGGTGAAACCATGACATCAAAGAATTCTCTGTAAACTCATCACTGAAGGACCAGGGCACTTAATGGGGCAAGTGCCTGGAAGGATGTTTAACCATTTCAGGAGGTGTGTGCTCACCTCTCCTGTAATCAGACCTCTTGACAGACCCAAAGAATGCTTCACTCTGCAATTATCTGTTTTCTTCTTTGCAATCAATATAATATGGTGGTATCTATCTCCCCCCAAACATGTATACTGCAAAGCCTCCTGTTCTGCTGAGATTTTAATAAGGTAATGCGGGAACAACTTAATCCAAATCTTATACGTATATGTATATAAGGCATATTGGCAGCCACAATATATACAGAAACAAATAAATCTTCTAGCTATATACCAAGAGTATTAATTTCTAGCAAAATGCTAAGATATGCCAGTGCAGATATATCCATTAGGTATCAACAGGCAAAAAAAAAAAAAAAAAAGGAAAAAAAAGGAGCTGTATTTGGTCATAGGAACCCTCCCTAAATGATCAGACCAAAGAACTGAAAAATTTCCTGATGCATAATCTGTGAACTGACACCTGGCCTACTGGGCAGAACAGTACTGTTCTTGGTGCTGAGCTAGGGGCTGTTTGACAAGTTACGGAGCACTAATACTTCAAGAAGTGGCAAGTGGCACACATACATGCTGTCTGCTGGTATCAGTTACTCAGGACTGCAGTATATGCACTCCCTACGTGTGCGCAAGCATCATTAAACTAACTGCTGAAGTTGTCATCTCATGTCCTTTAAGATAAGTACTGTCCCCCCTGCTGTACTCTTCCCATGAATTATAAGAGGAATTAGTCCTGCTGTTGCTTCCAGGAAGAGATTGTACCCATATACTCCTTTACACCTCTTACATCTTCTGGGTTGAAGGAAAACAGATTGGTTAGCATATCGAACAGCTAACTCATAGGTTTAAACCCTGTAATTGAGGAGTGATTAGTCTAAGAAATCATGTATTACACCCAAGCAATAAATAATGTTGAAATTAAAAAATCTAAATACGTGTCTATAGCTAACACACTTAAGAACTCCCCACCTAATATATTTAGTAAATGCTAACACAAACCAGGAGAAATACATATGAGAAGAGAACAATGTATACCCTGATTTGGTTGCTATTGAATGCAAACAGTTTTACAAAGCTTCAAGAATGAACTTTCCCTGCTCCCTATTTTCCTCCTTAAAAATAAATCCCTGTGTCTGAACATTGGAATTCTGGTCTATTGTGAGCTGAGCTGAAATTATGTAGTGGATTCAGCACATACTGGAAGAGCAAAAAGCTGCTGCTATCTTTGTGAGCTGGTTGAAAAGTGAAAACAGATTAGAAAAATAAGTTCTTCAATAGGCAGCAACATTGCTTTCACACCAGATTTGATAAATAAGTCCTCCCAGCGGCACTAACACCTGATACACACATTGCATGGATTAGTAAGTTTTAGTCTGAGAAGAAGAAAAAACACTTTTTTTTTTCAGTTCCAGTAACTGCTGCAGGTATATTATCTAATGAAAACACAACAAGATTTCTCTAAGGAATGTGAAATTTGTTTGGTGTTTCCATCAAACAATTATATGTTGTTCATCCACTATCTGAGAAGCACTGAGGCATATCCAGACCTGATTACATTTATTCTTAGCTCCAGATCAGACTCCCCCACTAGCACAACAAGCAGTTCCTCATCTTTGCCTTACCAGATCCTTGATACAGGCATTTACAAAAGGGGTTTCTAATAACAATACAGCCACATTTACTTAGTACCTTGATCATCCTAAATCGGAGTGTCTTTGATCATTAATGGAGCCTTTTGGAGTGTTTCATATTAAAGGATAAATTTTCAAAGATGTGTAAGAGGGATTTGCTGACTGACTTCTATTCAGACCACTGGGAGGTAAACAGCTCAATCCCCACACACTGATCTGAAATGCATCCTTTCAAATACCGTATTTTAAAAAGGTGCCAGACTTTTCAATAACTAAGAAGCTTCTAAGAACAACAGTATTGTTTGCACTGATATATCTGTCAGTTAATGCTACTTTCAGGAAAATATTAGGTCTGCAGAAAGCAGAAGAGCTCAGAGACTTTCTCAGGAGAAAAATATGGAGCGCTCCTAGGAGTTGTATCCCTTGAGCTGCAAAGCCAGTATTCTCTGGCACTGCTGTGTAAGCCAGGCTCTTCCCCTCTACATAAAGAAGAGGACTAAGTGAAAAGTGGTCTTGCAACAAACAACACTTTTGCATATCAGTGTTCCCTGGAGGCTCTAACTTTTAGAGATTATTAGTAGGCGGTTCACCAAAAGTACTGCCTTAGCACAAAAAAGACTCAGAGGATCATGAAGGTAAACAAGGATTAGAGTCACATCATGAGAGAGATGTCAAAGGGCACTCAATAAACACCACAAAGCTTAACATCCAATGTGTTCATTGCAAACATGGAGGGAAACAGAATCTTTCTCCAATTGCAAATTTTGTTCATATATGCCAAGCGCACAATGGGGTCCTTAACAGTTATGAGAGACATGGTAGTTTATGTAAGTGCATAAGGGAAATCAAAATCTCAGCTGCTTTTTGAAAATATAATAAATTATACTACATATAGATAAACTACTATCTTCTCCCTGATGATTTTTATCATTAATAATGTAATCTCACAAAATAAATATCAGGAAGTGTAAATAAGTTGTTAGAACAGATTCTTGAGAGCTATTCTTCACATTACAGCAGACATTTTCTATTCTGCAAGGAATTTTTACAAGTTATCTCTAAGTGACAGAGAAGGATATATAGAATTCCCTCTTTCATATCCTTTATTAAATACATATTTCTTATTTAATTAAAAGATTTTCTAAGATTACTCTTGATTCATTTGGTCAAATGGCAAAGACTAATTAGAACAACCAAGGTTTGGAAACCCATTAGAAAATAATCATTTTCAGCAGTTAAAGTAAGAAACATGAACTGAATATTAAGATGTAATTTCCTCAAGGTCATAAGAATTAATTCAAGAGGTTCCAACTCTCTAATTTAAAAAAGAAAAACAATCAAATCCTGCAAAAAAACCCACCCAAAAACCAAGAAAACAAACCAGAATGAATAGGAATCTGAGAAAGTACTTACTACAATGTCTTCAGGAAAAGTATCCAGACTGAAGGAGCCATCATCAAACATGACTTCATAGAAAAGCTGAGATGTCACTCCTATGACTCTGCAACTATAGTATCGTGTATTTCTATGTTTCGTGATGACTGTCTGCCCAACTGTAATGGCTTTCTCACATGCTTTAGCTCTCTTGAAAAAAAGGAAGAGTTTAAAAGAAAAAATAAATTTAAAACACCAGCTTACTCATAAAAAATTTATCAGTGTAAAAACAGGGTTGATAACAGCTCATCCCTCAATATAAAAACTTCAAATGAAATTAATTCAATCATGATAACATAATTTCTTTTACATACAAAATTGTCCAATTTGTGGGAAAACAAATGACATCTGAAGAATACCAGATCACAGCATATTTTTGCAACTGATGCCTTAACACTATTCTGCATTACATCAATAAGACACAATTAGAAACATTTTTAATTTTTATTTGTAGTATAATTTGTAGAATTTTCTTGAAAGACATAAGATGTAACGAATCAAGAGTATGATTTTTTTTTTAAATGATGGGATTTTGAAGTACTGGATTTCTGTATGATTCTACATAATAGAATGAAATTTTGTCCAGTGAGATGCAATAACTAAATGCATATCCAGTTCTTGCCAGAGCTCTCTACAGCAGTGTATCTGAGGAACTTCTTAACCCATATGGTCCAGAACTTTTGCTTTAAAGCTTCAGATAACACTGATCACTCTTCATCAGTTATTTACATAGTATATCAGCAACAATATTTATTTTTTCACTTTTCACTTGTAATTCTCCAGAGCTAATTATATCAATCAGAAGACTAGCAGGGTTGTTAAACTATGCAAAAATTCTACATCAATTCTACATCTGCTTGATGGCTTCTATAAATATAAAAAGAATGGAACGTTGTAGGAAGGCAATCACTAAGAAGCTCACACTATGCAGAGAACTGTTACATCTCAGTTCCCAACTACTGTATCCCCACGAACCTTCCACTTTAAAAGCAACCTTCTTCACCAGGAAATATAAAATCATCTAGGATGATTCTCATCCTAGTAACACAAGTGCCGAGAAGGCACTTCTTTCCTATGAGCTTGACTATTCAATATCTCACAAAGATACTTTTTTTTTATGCAAAGATGAGCTATTATGAGTTTGGCTACACCTGAACATTTCTAGTTATGCAAGATGCATGTGCACAGGAGTACCTAAGGATAAATTTTTTTTTTTTTTAGAAATGTTCATATAAACTGTAGGAGAATACTTTTATACACAGTCCACACTAAAGTAATCATCAAATTTCCTAGCACTGCTTTTGAAACCTTCAAAAGCAGTGAATTCTTCAGTCAATATAATAGTCTTAAAATTGTCATATGAAAATCTGGAAAATCCTACATCTGTAGGATTTTTATCAGTAGAATTGAAGAGAATGAAGAACAGCATCGGTTCTTTTAGTTCGATTTCAAGTATTATCAGTAATGTGAATGCTTTAAGGTAAGAGGAAAAACCCACCTTGAACTTCAAGACTTCTGGTTTTGCACTGACTTCTTGTCACTATTGGACTTCTTTCTTGGACCTATTTATGGGATTTATAATTTTTAAATCTCTCTGCTCCTGAAAACTAAGAGCGTACCAAGTACAAATTTTCGGTGACATTTTTATAGGCAGTGCAGTAAATCTCTGTGTGTCAGAGCTCTGCCTGTCACAGACATTTGGAGGATTTAGTTGAGGTCACCTCAGATAGTAAAACTCAATGATGTTCCTAAAGCATTTCCAAGTGTATCTAGAAATAATCTTCTGAGCATACTCACAAATTATTTAACTACTACATGTATAATAAAATTATTTCTTCCTCATTTTAACTGTCTACAGTTAGACTAAATATAAAAATTAACTACATAAATAGCAATTGACTGTTACTATCATAGGAGTGATAAAATGTCTATAAGCATGTTTTATCCAATCTTGAAACATATGTAAACATACACACCAATTTATTATCCTATTTGGCTTTTGGCAGGGGCAGAGGTGGATCAGATGTAAACTAGAGACTATTAATTGATTTATTTATATGAGATAACAGAAAAAGTATTATACTATAGAAACCCAAGGAAATATTGCTCTATTAAAAGGTTTAAATCTTCTCTGAAAGAAGATGTAACTCTTCAGAGAAGATGGAGTGCAAATTGTAATATTTTAAGAGATAATACAGATTCATTTAATGATAAAGTTTTCAGAGAAGGAATGCCATTTCTCGTTAGAAAAAGTAATAAAATCCAGAAATGCATTCTAGCTCAAGGAGAAGATAGTTTTTTAGTATGTTATCTTCACAGGATTCTTAATTTATTTCTCAGAAAAACATATTCACAAGTACACTCTGTAATTGATTGCATGTCTCAGAAATAATTCCCCGACAGAAAATCTTAAGAATTTATTGATGTTAAGAATGTCATTTTTGATCAGAAAGGGCAGCTGTTATGTAAGGAAGTCTAACAGAGTAAAGAAACAGCTGTGGTCGTTACAAGATTATTGAGAAAGCTGTGGTTTAAAAAGCATGATTTTCTTTAATGGTACCAAAGCCAAGAGTGAACTAAGATAGTGGCAGAAATACAGAAAACAACCAGATACAAAGAAAAAAGACCCTAATCTCCCCTTCTGTGTGCAAACTTCAAAAAGATAAAGGGGAAAATTACTTTCTCCTTAATTTTCTGTATGGCAGGAAACAAAAACCTTAAATACATAAAGGATGTGAATATGAATTCATAACTATCATGAAATAGGTATATGATGTACATCTAAATATGTAGAAACTTTCTCTGACCACAATTTTTAATGGGGGTTCCTAAAATATCTGAGACTTATTCCATTCAGGAACATAACTCTCATGTCATCGATTACTCCTTGGAATTCCAATTTAGGCATAGAAATTATGCATGACATTTCAAAAATAATCCAGCTCATGATTTTTGAATTACATGACCTTCCGAAGGCATGGCTTAGTCTTTCTGAGATGTTCAGGGGCTGGCAGTAGTTAGCAGACAGTGGCAAACAATGACGCTGCATCACTAAGGTACTCAACAGAAAAAGGATCTTCAGCTTCCATTGGACAGCGTCCCTTCATTCCCTGTGTGCTGCAGAGGTTAAGAACTGGCCGATATGAATAGAAGGTAATTTTAAATAGCTCCAAAAACAGCAGCAGCAGGTATTTGCATTTCCTGTCTTCACCTCTTCTAAAAGATTGTTATTCTTTCAAATGTTACTGGGGCTGTGTAGATAGCCCCTTCTGTTCACAGCTTCTAAATGAAACAGCTGTGAGTATAGGTTTGTCTCCAGCTGGCTTTCTCTGATCCACAGGGCTGTCTTTGCTAATCTTATATGGATCTTTTGGGTTTGGTTCTTTTTCTATTAGAACAGTTGCATACAACTTCTTTTTCTCATTTTCTTGTGTATGAACGAGTTCCTTTAATCAAAACAAATCCATCTGCAGCACCTATTCTCAACTGTACTTCCAAGCATTCTTGTAGTTTTGATGACAAAAATGTGTGAGGGATATGTTTCATGCCCAGAAACAAGCACAGTCAAAGAGAAAAAAAAAAACAAAAAACCCCAAACCAAAACCTGCAAGCAGCAAATCACAAAGCCTTCCTTGTATATTGACAGTCCAATTTACATAAAAATTAACATAGGCAATGACAGCAATAACCCAAAACACTCTGTATAAAAAAAATTGTTCTGTTGGCAAATTTTTGTGTTATTTCTAAAGCTGTACCTTCAGCAAATACAAGAGGCATACTAGTTTTGAGTCCATGAACATGCAAAGAACATATTTTTGAAAAGTCATTATCAACATTTAAGAACTCCAGTTCTTAGTATTTCTATATTTACTTCATTTGGCAGCACCAGATGAATTCAAGGATTATTGCTTTCCCTTTTGATTTTCTCTTCGATGATTTTTCTTCAGAAGACCCCTGTGTTGAACATTGAGAACCACCAGTGTTCTCAATGACTGACAACACAAAAGTACTCCAAAATACTGAAAACAATACAGAACCAGATCCCAGTGAAAAAGACTTATTGAAAGTATGTTGTTGAAAAACTTTGCTTGGGTTCACAGCCATAAATAAGTTGGATGCATACTCCATCACTACAATAAGCTCTTGCCTGAGGTGAAGAGATACACTAACAATAGTAATAATACACATTTATCTATTTAGGTAGACCTTTTTTGTTGAGCACCCTCATAGATTTATATATTAAAACACCACTATAGGTATATGTCACAATTTTTCCTAGTACCCAGAAGTCATTCTTTGATTGTTGAGTTTTTGGGTTTTGAATTTTTTTTTAAACGTGAAGAAAGCATCAAACACAGCAGGTAGTCACTGAGCATTTAGACACAATACTTAAAGACCATACTAATGAAAAATCATCAGACAATTTTTAATTTTTTTTTCCTTGAAATTAGGAAAAGTAATAGTGTCCTTGCTTTATGAACAATGTTTTCTGCTAAATACCATAAGAGGTTTTTTACATACTGACAAGACAATCTATTTGACTCCTGTAAAAATTTGCTAAGTGAGTACAATATTTCAGTCTGAATGATTACCTGTTCTGCTTCTAAGCAAGGAAACTAAAACAACAGGCAAAAAAAAAAAAGTTGATTAGAAGCAAGATACATTGCAATGCCTAATGGTGAAGAGCAATGTTATTTCTGCATGAAGAAATAGCTAATAGCTAAGAAAAGCATAACAAGAAAACCACTGGTGAAAAAACTTCCAAAGGCTTAAAGATGTGATTAGATTAATTATCCAAAAGACAGAGTAAAAAACCAAGCATTTAAAAACATATGGCAATCCCCTTTGTCTCAGGAGTAAGCTAAGAATTTTACAGAAAAAGATTCTTTAACAAAGTATCTGCTCTTTCCAAGTTTTGGCCCAACTGAAAACACAAAAGCCTAATTTTTGTTTCTTTTCTGCAAACCTGAATTTCAGCTGAGCCATGGAAAAAAAAGGTAATAATACTGAATCTTTTCATAAAGGTTAGTGCTGAGTTTCAGGGAAGGATGTAATAGTCTCATTCCAAGATACTTTCAATGTCCTTCACACAATCTCTTAAACAATAGCTACACAAAATCCTGTTTTGCTCCATAGTTGATGGGGTTTCTTTACTTGTAGACCACCTAATACAGGTCAAGAAAATCACTAAGAAAGCATGGAATTCATGGGACTGATGCAAATCTCACTACCTAGAATATAAAGACTTTTTCCAAAAAGATACTAGAAAAAATTTGGGAAATGTTGGCCCTATTTTTACTGGCCATGAATTTAATCCAGTAATTTTCAGCTAATGATAAAGTTTTCAGAAAACCCCAAGGAGAGTATCTTAAGTTGCCTGTACAGATAGAGGTTTGTTTGTTTTTAAAACCAGACTAATTTTCTTTGAAAATGTTTGAAGAAATTAAAACCATGTAAAGTGTACTGCTTTAACATGTTCATTCATTTTGGAAAACAAAAATATTATAAAGTGTAAGAATTCTAAGGAAATTTTAAACAGGGATAAACAATATGTCTCCCTTTTTAAGAACCACCTGCAGATTGAACACTCAGGTCTGATTACTCTAGTTGGGAGGCATTAAAATTTTGTACACTTGAAAGAAAATCCTGCTCTTCAGTAGTCTTGCTAAGTCTTGTCATTAAGACCAAGGATTCACTGAGAAGGTCTTGAAAGAACAATATCTATTACACAGACATTACCTGGGTTTATGTCTTTCATTTCTAAGGTATAAAGGAGAAAAAAATTGTCCAACTTGGCTAACTTACCAAGCTCTTTTAATAAGACTATGTTAAGTCTTTCTAGTTTGCTAGGAAGCAAAATACAGCTTTAAAAGCCCAAGATGACTGGCAAGAGTTCTCTCTTAACTGAGATACCAGCCGTTTATTCAAATAAAAGACATTAAACTAATTCTTCATTGTGTCTCATCTAAAATTAAAGGCTCCTCCTCAGCACAGAATAGAAATAAAAAGGCAGTCATAACATGAATTTTCATGGCATGCCAGTGTTACTTTGCCAGATGACAGAATAATTATAATTGGATGTTTTCAAGAGACTCTTTGGCTGCAGAACAAAGATTTTACATATACACCACATCCATTATCTCACAGGATCTCTGAGTATTTGCAAGATATTGTGATCTGGGTATTTCTAATACACTTCAGGTTAACAAAACAGAGAACTCAGACATTTGTTCTGGCTGTCAAAATACTCAACAAGGACTTTAAATGCAAAAACATGTAAGGCATATCAGGTATCATTTCTCCCAGGTAACAGCATAAGGAAAAACTTTCAAGGTGTAATAGACTGCTAAGCATGAAAATATGACAGACAGAACTATTATACTACATACTGTGGATCCTCTCCTCCATTTTCTCTGGAAACATACTTTAATTCTGCAATTCCATTTTTTAACAAATAAGAAAACACATTCCTTACCACGTTTTGGTTTATCTTGTGCCTGAAACATGTGATGTAGACAACATATGGCCAGTCATCAGGTTCCATCAGCACTCCTGCAGCATGGGCACAGGTAACATGGAAGGATGCTGGGCAGCGTCCATATGAACACTGAATGCAGGCACCAGAGATTTTCTTAACTCTCTGCCTGCAGAAGATACATTTCTGTAGGAACAAAATAAACAGAAAATTTTCCGTATTACTCCAGCTTCACAGACTCCTGCAAGTAACTCAAAGACCAAAAAGTTATTTGTGATCCAGTGATTACATTTTTTTACCTTACAATAAGCACAGCAAAAGGAACAGCATTTATTAATTACAAGGAACTTAGTAATACAATTAGCACATAGCATTTTTGCCTTTTTATATAAATGTGAAGACAATCTGTTCCAATGCTATAGCAAGAAAAACTGATAGATAGATAGATAGATAGATAGATAGATAGATAGATAGATATTTAAAAGTTTGATTTTAAATTCCATACTCTGAAAATTAACCTACTCCTCCTAAAATTGGTAAATCGAAAAACCTATACATGATTTGACAAAAAACAACAGCAAGACTCAAAAATAAAGAGAACAGGCACACTGAAATGTAACAAGGGCTAAAAAGGACTCCCATATATCATGTAACTTAGTTCTCCCTACTATAAAGCTGGACTAAATATATATGTAGACAGTCTTTGTAAAATGGCTAATCTAGCACGTTCAGGAAACAGTTTCTACAACATCCTCAGATAGCCTGTTACAGTGGATAAATCTAAGTCAGAGGTGTTTTCTTTATCTCAAGCCTTTGCATAATTCTACAGCTGAAGGCTCTTCCGATGACCATTTTTATTTTTTAGCCTGGTTTTCGTTGGTTGAGTATTTAATATAATGTCAATACAGTAGGCTGTATTTCCTCATGTCATGTACTCAAACATCACGCAACAGCCTCACTGGTGTCCAGACACACTGGTTTCTTTCCTTTTGACAAAATGAAGACCACATCAAAATAATGTCACTATTTTCTAAGTGACACAAGGAGCCAATAGGAAAAGAAGACGAAGGGATATAAGCTAGGTTAACCAAGTCTGGGGAGTAAGTTGTAATACTAAAAAAGACAATACAAGATGAACAGTACCTTGCCACCATAAGGCATTAACAAGCACACTAGGTATAATAATTATTTCAGTAACTTCTATGGACAACTGTTTTATATCACATATGAGAACTATCCTCTGATAGCTCTCTTCACGACTAACAAAAACGCAAATGTTATTGCTGATCACAAAATTATCTCAGCTATTATAGATAGATTTTATGCAATGACAGAAGACAATGAATTCAGTAAAACATACTCTTGGAATATTGCTTACTTCCATTTGTTCTAAATTTGCTGCCCACCAATTTGTTAAACACACTCATCTGCCTATGTTGGGAACACAAAATTAATTTTGATGTGGTTTTGCTGCATGATTAATAATTCAAAGTATGACTATTAAGTCACGTCTAATTCTTATTCACAGGTGACTAGAGAACTTTGTTCTTCATTGTTTATTGATTTTCATGATCTGCATAAAACCAGCAGAAATTTTATTATTTAATTCAGCACTTAAATAGTTTAAATGGCTTCTGGCACACAGTTTGTGACAGAAATAATACTTTTGGTAAGGGCTAGCCCTGTCACAGTCACTGGTTCTAGTTCCTGTATCATCCTGAACATGAAATACTCTTGAAGTTCTGCCTTCATGTTCACCCTTTGAAAGCAAACTGCCTGCATAGCATTGCACAAGCAGAAATTAAGAGTAGTGCCTAGCATCTGAACTTAGTGAAAAAATTTAGCTATCATCCACTAAAAGGACCAGAATTCAGCTCACTCTACTGTAGCACCATCAGGTTTGAAAGACTTATAAGAGGTAAAGATGATTTTGCCATCAAAAGAAATGTTTCAGAGACTTCGCTCATGTGCTGACATCTTGTTGTGCGTTTGTATTCATGTGCGTGAGGTAATTTTCAGTGAAGTGGACTAACTGTTTTCCAAGGGAGCTTAAATATTTCTTTTATATATACATATTCAGAACCCACTAAGTGGAAATTCCAGATAGATAATACAATTGAAATCTGGTATGTGAAATGTCTAGACACTGAGTTCATACAAATAACAGAGCTCCTCTTGAATGCTTTTTCATAGATATACACATAAACTCACCAATCAGATTAGTGGAAGAAGAAAGACCAAAGCACTTATGAGTATTAAAAAAAAAAAAACCAAAATAAAACAACAACAACAAAAAAACAACCAACCAAAAACCCAACCAACCAAACAAAAAACCCCAAAACCAAGACCACACACAAAAAAATCCCACATGTGTCCTGAAACAAACACCCCAAAAATGCAGTTCAAACAAAACGTAGAGAATGAGGAAAAGGAATGAATTAAAGCACAGCTCAACTAGCATTAACCAAAGAAATGGTAATGTTACAGCAGGAAATGCTGGTCCCCTTTAAATTACTGGTTGCACATGCACAAGGGAGCAAACATGGAAACATTACAGTGTGGTTGTAAATTTCTCCTGCATCTTACTAAAGTATTATAAAAACCTGGGAGATGCAAAAATCTAAAACTACACTAAGTGAGTAATGCTTCAGAAAACAATATGAACTTACAACTCTATTTATGTACAAATGTTCTTCTATATTAATATTTTAAGGTTAATTACCTTCCAGAAGTAGAAAATCTGAGGAAAATAAAAGCCATACGAAGACAGGAAGAAATGCTGAAAGAGAAGCTGGAAATGTAGTCAGGAAAACTGAAAATGGGACACGTTAAATGGCATGGCCAAATCCTCAGAAATTAGAGTAAAACTTCATCCCTCCCTGTAAGAGAGGCTGACTTCTCTGTTCTCTTCCAGCACAGGTTAACTTAATGAGAACATGTCTGACAATCTGGCATGGTGTGAGCAAACCCTTCTCACAGTGTTTTCCAGAGTTTCAACTTGAAAGTACTGAAAATAATTAATTAAAAAACAAGCTGTCCAATTACTATTGTCTATATTCTCATTTCAGTCATATTGGTGTAGTATAATTCTGATGAGAAGTAAAGTTGCTTCAAATTTACTCTTATATAAAAGGAACACTGCTTGGCAATATGTATTTCTGTGAATGCAGACTTAAGCTTGCATGATGAAAGTGAAAAAATTCCTATTTTAACCATGCAATAAATCCACCTCACTGCCAAATACAAGGAAGGTAATTGTTACATCAGTTAACTCCAAAACCACATTAATCTTTTGTGCTACACTCATACACTCTTCAGGTATCAAAAAGATTAAGATCATGGATACGAACAGGAAGAAAAATATTACTGTACATGCAGGAAAAGAAAAAACATCCTATTTCTCCCTGTCCTTAAGGAATACCAGAAAAACTATGAAAAACTTCTTTCAAGAATGCAGAAAAAGAATCAAGATTTGCGAATAAAGAAATATGTTTCTTATTTTATGTAAGATGCTGTGTCCTTTGTCCAAGCATTCCACTGAGAAGGATGTTGCAGATGTATCTCAGCTTTACAATTACTCTCAAACCAAGGCATGAATTTTGAAAAGTACACATAGAAGTCCAGTACACAAGCAAACTACAGCTTGCATAACTATATCAGGCAACATAGCCCCCTTCAGACATAAGACAAAAAGCTCCTTCATATTTGAAACTATACATCGAACAGTCAATCCACTCTAATTGATAAATAAAATCAGAACAAATAGAATAAAAGCAGAGCAAGCTATAAAAAAATCTGTTTTGCATAGACTTCTGGAACATTAGCTGAACTACATACCAAGCTGTATATTAGCTATAGGTAGTAAATTGAACTGTGCTGTGTCTGGCCCATACTGACAATTCTTCTACTCCCTGGCTTGTGAAAAATAATGTATTTCTCATACTCTCACTTGGGCTTTTACAACATATGAATTTAAATCTTTTGTTCAATTTTCTTTTCATATGTTAATACTATTTATTATAGTATGGTGATACATGAAAAAAAAGGGGAGGATGATGCCAATGTACGAAAAATAAAAAATTAAAATAACCCCACTGTAAGCGACCAACGGAAAAAGGCATTAGAATCTCATGAGAAGAAAGGGAACTACTGGCTGTGAAGACTGAGGTTTCACTCTCGCCCCAGGTCTTCCCTGAAGTCTGACTTCCGTACATTTGTAAAATGAAGGAATAGCATAGAATGGAACCAATCACAAACTATTTCTGCAAAAGAAAAAGTCTAAACACCTCTCTGTCAGGGCAAACCTTGTATTTAGGTATGTAGGCATGCTACTTGTGAAACTAACAAACTTGACATACCATGAACACATTTTCTAAAATACAATAATGCTAATTCAATGCCCAAATGACAGTTTTTCAGTAACTTGAAACTACAGCTGTTCCTACCAGCTAATGCAATTCTAGACAGCTAGGAAGAATGTAATTTTGACTTAATGATTCCTAGATATTAGTGCAAAGCAGAGACCAAGGGAAAACTAGCTGAGGATCAATCTTAATCAGAAATCCAGATGCAAAATGAATTGGAGAATAAATAAAATTGTTTATATAACTGGAGATTAAGAATATAGGACAGAACAATGTACTGTAATTTTCTAGATTGTGAAATGACCTCTTTTTGCCCCCCAAAAGAAAAATATTCTGCTGCAAATGAATTTCATCATCACAGAATATCTCTTTAATGTTAATAGTCTGCAAATCTATAAACAGAATGGATTTTAAAAAACTAGTCCGGGGAAACCGGATGTCAGCATATTGCAAAAGACAGCCCACTGGTAACTTTTCTAATAATTTTTATGCATCCTTATTTAAAGATTCCCTCAAAAGGAGTGGTATTGACGAATAAAATTCCAGTCCCTAAAAGGATCATGAATTAATCACAGTAGCAGTGTTTTCTGATTGAAGGATTTATGAAAATAAGCACAAGCTGAGGTTGCAGCAGAAAGCCAGGGATGGATTTTAGGAAACAATTTTGAGTATTGATTTCTCCCAAAATTATCTCTATGCCTTGTCAATCAGAGTGACTTAAGTGAAGGAGTTCACCGTAGTAAAGCCTTAAATACTACAAAAAGAAGCTATTTCAAGAGAGCCTCTAAAAATTATTAGATTTCCAAATATTACTAAAACTCATCCCACAAGAGTTCTGCTGCTTCTGCTGCAGTTGATTAATAACTACTAGTCAGTACCTGATTTGTGTATTCTCCTTCTCTTTTACATATTTGCCGGTTTTTTGCCTTCTAGTATCATTTGAAATATTAAGACAGACACACCATTGTAAAATTCAGAAAATTAATGAAAAATCACAGGGTTTTTTTTCCTATAATGTCTGCTTTATCATATCTTCATTTTGTTATTAATCTACTTTGCTTCAGAATTTATATTACCAGACAAGCAACATTGCTACTATGTATGACCACACACTAGATATGAAAAGTCACCCCACTGTAAGCAACAGAACCCACAGATACCCATAGATTTTTAACAGAGCAAAGATTTTACAGAGAATATTGACAGAAAGAGCTTCATCAGCGTATCAGCTGTTATGACCTGAGACTTACAGTATAAAATGCACAGTGAAACTAATCTTTTCCTTTTCCATTCCAAAGCCAGAACATGGAATAAAGTGAGAAAAAATTACAGCAAGGGTTGGTAGCAAGGTACTGGCACAAAGATTTGTTAATGATGCACAACACAGTCAGAAGATGCATACTAGGAAGACATTTGACACATTATCTGCAGACCAGTGAGCGCATGTTGTCTGCACAGCCATCTTTTAGAATACAAAGTCAGCACTTAATTTTGGCAGAGAGCACGGTGTGTTTCTATGGAAACAAACTCATTACTGTTTTTACGTTTTATGTTTCCTTTTATTCCTGATTAATTTAAACTGAGATGAGTATTTGAGCAATGAAACTGACAGAGCTTAGAACCAGAACATGTGAAGGAAGTCCGTTAGATGATCTATTCTATTTCATTGTTCAGCATGTTTAGGCAATTATATAAAATTAACTAGGAATGTCGTTAGAGAAAGTATCAAGAGACTATCTGGCATCACTCTGGTACTTCAAATGTAACAACCAGTACCTCAGGGGAAAAAGCCCTAGTGCTTGTAGAAAACAATTTGTAATTTCTTACCATTCAGTAAGTCCGCCTATAGGATAGGGCTATGGCAAATTAAAGATGGCAGACATTAACTAGATGTAGGCGAAATTCTTTTAGTTGTACATTTCAGCAGAGAAGTAAACATAATACTTATGCATCAGTAGTAATTAGAAACAATAATCCTATTCTCTAATAACTCTGTGGTAATATAGTTTTGGGTCTACTCTCAATGAGTGAACTTGTAAGTTGTTTCATTTTGAATTAAACATGAAAAGATATTGAAATCGTGGCACATATACATATTGATTTAAAATACAATTTTAACAGCTGATAAAAATCTACCAGGACTTGCCAAAATCACATATAAATACAGTATCCATCTATTATTTCAGTCAAACTGTTAAGGTACTAATAGCTTTTAATTAATAGGAAAGACAAAAATACAGTGCAGAGTTAAGAAAAATCTTGTTTCTCCTGAAGCATGGATTGTGTGATTATAATAGAAGAGTCATTAAACTGTAGGTTAAAAGAGAAAGAAAAAGAATCAAAGAAAACAAAACACTTGGTGAAGAAGTACTTATTTTGAAAGTGCATGAAAGGGTTTGTGCTCCTGTGATACACTATGCAGTCTCAGTAGCTGGTAAAACAAGTGTTGTGAGGCAAAAAGTAAGAAATAAAAGGCCCTGTTAGGGCTTCAGCTGTGGTCTGCACAGTGGTACTCGCAATCACCAAATCTGTGACTAGGCCATTTCTTGGGAAATAAACTGCTGTATATTTATTTTCAGTATTCTTGAAGTTCTCAACTTCATAACCACATTTCAACACCAAGCACTGTCATTAAGTCTCTACTTTTTTTCAGCCTAGAGCAATACCACTAGCATTCTATACTGTCAGAGATACTCTGAAAGTACTCGAGAAGTCTCTAACTCTACCAGAGAGATCTGCTGATAAAAATACCATATAAACATATCTCTACCATCTCCTCAGTCTTTTTTACAACAAGCACTCAAAGGAAAACATTCAATCACCAACTTCTTCAAAAAGAAGAATCCCTACATACACAGGGAATATTCTGCTAGCACATGTTCACTGAACACAAGAATAAACTCTCCTTTCTCCCAGATTCATATACACCACCTGCTTTCAGAAATAATATTATGTGACTGTGAGCCCAAACTTTATAAGCAGACTCTCAAGACTTTATCTTAACTATAGTTTTTACATAGTCACTTTTTTTTAATATGCATTTTTATTAGAGGACAAAACCAATCTTTTTCCCAGACAATGTTTCTTCCCCTGTAGCTTTCAGATGTTGCAGGTTTTCTTTTGTCATTTTTTTCCCCACAATTTTCACCTTCTAGTCTCCAGATTGTACTATAACAAACACACAAGCTTAGAAAGACCTTTTTTTCAGAAGCGCTATGCCTGTATTCAGTGCATCTTTCAGGCATCCTGAAGTGAACAAAAAATGATTGATGCTAGTATTGGAAGGGCAAAATTTCAAGAAGATTAATACAGGAGGTTGGAAAGAATCTCCTTTTCTTTATTCTTCAGGAAGAAAGCCTTTTTATTAAAACTTTCCTTCAGATTTGCATAGACCAGTTTGAATAGATTTGCCATTTACACAAAGGCTAAAATATCTGACAAGCTGTGAAATGCCATTTAGGCTGAAAAGGTGATGAGGCATCATTTCACTGCCTCACTGCTGCAGCCTCCAGGCATCCCATTATTATACTGTAACTGCACTTTTTCCAGCTGATTCCTACAGGCATTACAGGAATTTAAGGCAATGGTCAACTTCAGGTTCTTTTCTGCACTGCAGTCATTCAGTCACACAGTTCTAAACCCCAGTGTGTGGCACAGAGACAAAACAACTATGCAAAACAAGGGCAAAACTATTCCAAAGAAGAATGGAGTACTACAGTGGGGACCTGCAGAGCTCATGTAGACCAACACTGACAAAGCAGACCTAAATCAGGTTGCGTAAGGCCCATCCCAGCTGTCTTTTGAACACCTACAAAGACAAAGATCCCTCAACCTTGCTGGGCACCTGTTGGAGTGTTCAACCATCAGCTTTCATAGTAAAAAAACTCTTCTCACAACACTGGAATTTACCATATTCTGATTTGTGTTCTTTGCCCCTTACCACCATGCACTTCCAAAAGGCATCCATCTCCCTCTTGCCTCTAGCCTCTGATTACCTTGGTATAAATAGCAGTGAGATCTTTGCAAAAAGGTGTCTCTTTTCCAGGTTGAACAGACCCAGTTTCCTCAGCCCCTCTGTCCATGTTCTGTGCTCCAGACCTGACCATCCCAGTGAGCTTTCATTGAACTTGCTCCCATATATCAATAAAAGGCAGACTAGGTGCTGTCTTAACAAAAGTCATATAAAAGGGAAAGATGGATCAACACCTTGGGCCTGATGGGTACACTGCTACAAATCATGCCCTGGATGCAGCTGGTCCCCTGCTGCAAGGGCACACTGCTGGTTCATGTTTAACTTATCCATCATAATCCCCACTGGTTTTCCTGCAAAGTCAATCAAGCTAAATTCCCGTGGCAGACTTTGTATTATTCAATTTCAAAAGAGACAGACTCCCCAAAAAATAGAGCATGGCTATACAAAGTAGTGAGAGAAGACATCTAGAATTTGCCAGCTCAGAAAAGCCTTTAACGGACAATGAATAGAGAATTTTAAGACACTGTATGGCCATTTCAGGCTCCAATTCTTCATGAGCTGCCATTTAATGCAAAGCATTGCTCTGAGTAACATCATTATTTATACTTAGTACAGAAATCAGCACTGTTTCTACGTAGTTTATTTTTTAATAATTGCCTTACAGTACTTCATATAAACACATACAAACACACATAAGTTTGCTATTCTAATAAGAGAGCAGTTAAAATTAGACCACCGAGATGCAGCATTGAAAGGATTATATTCTTAGCAATATCCCAAAAACAATTTATGAAATGAAAAAAAATGCAAAGGCAGTTTTTATCAAAATAAAGGTACCACCATCTAATAAACTATCCTTTTGAGAATGGCTAGTCAGTGTGGTAATATCCATAGACTAAAAATGTATTTCCATACAGACTCGAAAGAAAACAGTATTACTAAAGAGACAATCATACAGAGTTTAAGACACACAAGTTTAAATGCTCAGAAACAAGAATCTTGTCAAGCTCAAACAGAAACCTCTGATGACAATAAAAGCACACATATCAAAATTCCATCTACCTACTAGCATGACAGTAATGTGCTGCTTTGCGTCTTAAAAGATTAGAAGACAGGAATGGACTTCAGTATCTGTCCTCTGGGCGAGAAGGGGTCATGGCCAATTATGTAGGTGAATGCACTTTGCCTCTGGGAAGGAAAATATTGTGCTTGTGAAGTACACTGTATGAGGGCACAGCTGCTTGTCAAGTTGTTCTCTGTTAAGGGAAGCTGCTGCGGACAGAATACACTATTAGAAAATTAGGATAAGTAAAAACATTTAGTGTACTTATGTTACTGGCCATGTTACCCGTCATCCCTACAGTAAATCGAGCAAATGAGAGTCATGCCTTTCCCAAGTACTAACAATAGTATATAAACAACCAAGTAAGCAAAAACTTGGAATAAACAGCTATTTCAGAATTAGAACTGTATGGGGTATTTTTTGTTTGGTGTGGGCTTCTTTTTTTTGTTCTTGTTGTTTGGGGTTTTTTTGTTTGAGGATGAGGTCAAGGCACACATAAGTTTAACATGCACTGTATCATAGAAAGGTTACTTTTCAGTTCTAAAAAGCTTGAGGGACTCCATAGCTTACAAAGTAAAGATTATTTCTGAAGCTTTCAGCCAAAAGTCAAAACCTATTTTTTAGCAGAGTTGATGTTAACATTATACCTAACCAGAAAATACTGTCATTTGAACAGACAAAAGTGATAAGGCAGTACAGAAAATGTATGATATTCTTTAAGACATATTAAAATGTATTAAGTATAAGAAGTTTAAAAAATTCTACAGTCTAAAATGGATCAGTTGTAGTATCTCAGAAACAGAAAGCTATTTCAAAATGTTTCCTTCATTTCTAAGTCCTGTACTACCTTCACTAAGTAAATGTTCAGAAGAATCAGATGCAGAAGAGGGTGAGTCTTGCCTTAGAGTATTTAGCCATCATAAAAATTCCACAAATCATTGTTTTCTCTAGACTGAAACATACTGGTTGTTAATATACTTACTGGTTAAAATTATTATTGGCAAAAAATGCAGAAGCATTATATTTTAAATGGTTTTCCCCGTCCGTCTTTAATTTTTTTTCCTGTTACTTTCCTCAAGAGATTTAAAAAAAGAAAATAAAAGAACAGTATGATGTCTTTATTGTGGACATATAAGAAAATTACCTTTTGGTTAAGAAAGTATCTTATAGTATCATCCTACTTGCATAAACCCAAAAGTATGTGGAGGTAAGCATAGTTGCAAGTGTTCCAAGTTTGCTATGGAAACAACATTCTTATTTCAAAATATTACAACTCCTCACTGTGGACTATTGGCATGAAAGCTCCCAATCCAAGCTCATTGACAGCTTGTGGAGTGGACAGATGAGGCATGGAAAATATTTTAAATTAGTTCATTTATCTTGCTCAGACATGGGAAGAGAAGGAAAATTTTTCATGTTTATAGAAAAAAAGCAGAGAGAGAGAAAAAGAGAGAGAGAAGGGGGGAAGAGGGGAAGGGGGAAAAGACAAGGGTAAAGTTGACTAAAAAGGTGGAGGAAAGGAAGGAAAGAAGGTGGAAGGGGGATAAAAATAGGATAAAGGAGTGATGGGAAAGAGGGCAAAGGTGGAAAGGGAGAAAAAGAGGAAAGAAAGCACCTTTTTATATAAATTATTACCAGTTAAGCTACATTTCACACATAATGTATTTTTTGTTCATTAGAAAATATACACCCCAACACTAGCCAAAATAGCACATGTTTTTAACAGGTTTTGATTTTATCTCCACAGTTTTCCGAGAATCAACACTGAGTTTTATTACTGCATCAAACACATCCAGATTCAAATGGTTTTGTCCTAAGGACTCAGATTATAGATATTTTTCAAACATGCTTCAGGAACTCTGCCATACACATCCAAGATGAAGAATACAATAGATTAAATATTTAGTTAATACAGTGTCTTATTGCCATGGATGCTATTGGAGCCCAAGACATTATAAGGGAAATGGCTTAAAGGACAGACTAATGTTCCAATGCCTCCTAAGAATATGATTCTGACAAATTCAGACAAAGATGGGTTTCCTCCTCCTGCTACGAGCTTGGATCACTCTATGGTTACACCTAGAAAGGCAGCCTAGTACTGTATGAAACAACTAGGAGAACCAAAAATACCTGATGCATACATGGCAAACTTCAGTGAGAAGCTCACAGGGAATCTTGCAACAAATAATGAAGTGCTTGGAAATTTATGTAAGAACATAGACTTCTTTTATATCAGAATAATGAACAAACAGTACAAAGGTCTGCAATTACTGATGGTTTCTGCAGTATCAGTTCTAATTCCTTATATAAAGAGGCTTTGAAATCTCTTTGAATTTAAATGTAACAAACATATCATTCTAAAAGTAAATAGAAAAGTGAAACAACGCAGTTCGAAGAGAACCTGAACAAAAAAGTATGTGTGTCTTGGTTATTTCCAACACGGATACCACCTATGGATAACATTTGATTGTATTTTATACTGCTATTTCGTGTACACAACTCAAATTTTGCTTCATGTGGAAATATGTATGTCTAATGTTTATATTTGTAATTTATTCTGCATGTCTTCTCCTTTAACTAGCTTTTCAGACACAGTGATTAGGCTCGAAGGAAGTTAGATTTTCCTCATATCTTTATCTTCAGTGTTTTTCAGTTTCTAATTTCCCGCTCTGGGAAATACTTCATATCCTTGATGGACATGGAATTGATTTGTTTAGTGTGAGTATTTAGCAATGACTGTTATTGAAGGGCAAGCTGGTCTCTCTTCCACTGTGATGTCCAGTCCAATAAAACTGCATTAGAAAAAGAAAATTTTTATAAGCTAATTACCTGTTCAGTGTGTTTACTGACTCATCTATTTGGTCTAACTGGACCCATTTAGCATGCAAACTATTTCGTTCAATTTTGAAATACCCTTTTTAGCATCTTTGGCATCTGGCTGCACACTTTACTTTCCCAAAAAGCATAATCTATTTACCACTGCAAACAGAACTTCATTAAATCAATAAGTACTAGCCTGATTCACTGGCCCAGCTGTCCAGTTTTGAGAGTTTCTTTCCTCTGCTTTTGTATCATAAAAAATTTCATAATGCAGGACTCCTTCACAGGGAAACAAACTCCTAAGTACAGATCTAATTTTAAAGGTAATTTAAAAAAATTCCCTGCCAAAGGCTATCAGCAACAATATGTATAAAAGTATGTATGTCTAATGTTTATAGCTGTAATGTATTCCGCATGTCTTCTCCTTTAACTACCTTTTCAGACACAGTGATTAGGCTTGAAGGAAGTTAGATTTTCCTCCACAAGTATGAAAGCCTAGTATTTTAAAAATCACAGAACAGGAAGAACATGTTGCATATAGCCTGACTTCTGACACCAATTTTCTAAACTTCTTTTTGACTAGTTAGACTTCTGGAAGATATTCTTTCTCTCCGCACAGTACAAGCAACTTCTTTGTTAATGGACCACTAAAAGATGCTTCATTGTGTCTTAATGGCATAATACATTATAGAAGTCAGGTGAAGAAAGGAATTACACCTCTCAATCTGAAGACATGTCATATAAAAATCCATAGCTGATATTTTCAGAAAGAAATATAACAACAATCTGCAGACATAGCACTGCCAAGTAATTGGTGAATTTTTGAACACTTGTCTATCATAGAAAAGATTTTTTATCACTTATCCAGAATTCAGCTAAACCCTTTAATAAACTAGAGTCTGACTGGAACAACCAACACTGATTTTAACATGCCATTCATATGTCTAAGCAACTTGATAAATATTTAGAGCAGACAGGTAAAATATTTCAGAGCACAACTTACTTGTTTCAGCTTCTAAATAATGCTAAATTGACCCAGTATACTATGCTTGATCCCTAAAAATATTTTAAACATTTATTCAGGAACTGACATAGCACCGAGAAGTCTTCACCCCAAACACTGTCCATTTGCTAAACACAACCTAGTGACTCAAGACCAGGGAAAAAAGACATGGATATATGGATCCCTGAAGTATCACAGTATAGAACAGCCAATACAGTGATATGGAGGCACTCGTGATATCCAAACTTTATGTGTAACTGTGAATCATTAATACACTTATTTCCGCCAGTCTGTGCAACTGACTTTATTAAGACTAATAAACCCCTGTGACTCCTGTGGTGGGGGCACACACTGCATAAATCTTCGTATAGACTGTACTCAGAACAGTGCACCCTTAGAACAGTGTTTGAGAGGGCCCTTAGGACTCCTTTCTGAGAGAGCTCACCGTAGCCTGAGATCACACAGCAGACAACACCGAGAATTTGTATACCACAGAAAAGACGAAGAGATGTCCGGAAGCAAAACTGATTTCTTCACATTCTTGTAGATCAGTCAAGTCTGTAGATGATAAAACTGGTATTTCCCCACTCCATGCTAATGGGGTTGACATAAATCTCTGTAACAACAATTCACCTTTCATTTTTAACTTCATCTAAAAATAGCAGCTTCAACAGTAAGGAGGTCTCATTTGTTAATCATGTTTTTTAAAAGTTGGGTTTAAACATTTTACAGAACTATTTCTAGAAGAACAAAGGAAAGCTGAAAAAGGAAAAGGACATAGAATCTTTGTTACATTTAGGATTCAAAGTCTGTGTTTTATTGCTTTCACTGCTTCACTCTGAAATACTGGGGGTTTTTTTGTTTTTTTTTTTCTCTCATTTTATCTCATTACTTTAACTCATATTTTTAATTTATGATTAAGACAGTTTTTAAGCTTTGAGGAAGTTTGTCCAGAGAAACACAGAAGTTAGCAGAAGATCATGCTAAGTTCTCAGAGATATTTATCACTAAGTCAGAAAAAGGCGACGAACATAACCAATTAAAAAGCAAAAGTAAAGCTGCTTTCTCCTAATGTGAGATTTCAAAAAAATTTTATTGTATTTATCATCATTCATTCTTTAAAACAGCAATCCTGTGTTTCTTTATGCGAATGTTCAGTAAAAATGGAAACTCTTGTTAATTTCCTCTATATCATTTTGCCCTGGAGAGATTGGTTATAAAGACTTGTGTGATCTAGAGCTAAAAATGAATTATTATTAAGTGGAGACAAGTTTAGTTACCAGCAATCAGGCAAATGTCTGTTCTGAACAAAATCACTGAAAATTTGGTTTTTGTTCTAGAAAGTCCGTTCTGAGATCCTGGTGGTAAGTTCCACAAAACCAGCTGAAGCTTCTTGGAAATCTTCACTACCATGACCAGCACAGCATTTCCAGTGCCAGAAAGCATGACTCTATATGAACTATTGTGAACTACTCTAGGCAATTTTGAGACTAGTCTGTATCAGTTTGATTAGTTTTGTTTTATTGCACTGAGATGGACAAAAGAAATGGTGCACTTTCATGTCTACTTATACATATATTTACTACAGTACACTCTGCACACTGAACTGATGGAGTTTTAAAAAGTGGTTTGCAAATGAGTTCCAGACACTTCTTAGCTTCTTTCATTTTGTTTAACATACTTCTGAAAGAGCACATTCAAAGTCATGGTTCCCTGTACCATTTCCAGAGTTGTTTCTTAGCTAATTTTTATCTGTCACTTACTGTTTTCACTACTTGAGGTCATCTCAACCTGAACCTGTTTCAGTCTATAAGCACAGCCGCAAGACCCTTTAAACTTGAGAAGATTTCTGCTTTTATTGAAGTTCCTCTCTCCGCATTACTTTTCTATCAACTATCAACAGCAATATGAGAAAAAAAACTAATAATCATCTTCTTTTGATTTAATGACCTCTGTAATTTATCAGAGACACAAAAACCTCAAAAGTATTAGCTGAAGAAAAGGTGATGACCTAAGTAAATCTTCAAAAAACTTTTAAACTCAAAATAGGTGACATTTTTCAATGGTACATGACCTTATTTTGAATAAGCAATCTTGTCCTGTCAATTGTCAATAAAAATAAAATAAATACGACTGCATATGTGCAACAATCTTTTATCTACTCTTTATGTACAAATTAAGAGTTTGAGTGGCTCATTTCTCTTCAGCTGGGTTTTTCACAATTAACCTTCTATTCTTTCCTTCAAATACCCCTGAGGCCCCCAAAAGATGGTAGAATACGTAAGAGGATGTATGAAAATGTAATGTATTGAAACTCTATACTCAGTGACTACCAAGACTACTAAAGTAGTGGTAAATATCTATCAAGTTCTCTCACTTAAATTCATGTATCATACAGTAACCAAAAGCAAGCAATAAAAGCCTAGCTAGTACAAGAAATGGTCAATAAGGTGGGGAGAGGTATGTATGTTCTATGTTTATGCAAAGTTCAGTATAATTTAATACAGTCTGCTCTCAGTGTTGAAGTAATTTGTATGTATGGTCAAGATTATTCATAATTCTAATAGTCCTTCTATGACCTCTGGATTTCACAGTATTAACTACCAAAAAACAAAGACAGATATTCAAAAAGTATAATAATGTGCTTATTGTGGATCCCATTAGTGAAAACACGACAGTATGTATTTCAGTGCTCTCACTAAAGTCATTTAAATTTCGAGACTGTAGAAGTATCGAGTTTAGAATAAATATGATTTGTCTTACATTGGCTGGGCATTATTTCTGTTCCTTCTACTTGCTGGAGACAAATTATACAGCTTGTCCATGATTAGGTACAATTTCTCCACATTAATTTTTGCTGATTTTTCAATTCAGCAAACGTGAGAAAAAACTAACACGTAGCAAATGCATCCAGTACAACTGCATATAACTTTTACAGCAGAAATTAAGACAGAATAATTTCTCACTGAAAAAAAACAAAACAAACAAACAAACAAACAAACAAACACCAGAAGTAAAACACACTATAGAATTTAAATACTTTTGGGGGTTTTTATTATCTTATTTTTCCAAGCTGCATGGGGAAGGAAATGCATGGAATTGCATACTATTAAGTTATCACTCATTATGAAATGATAATTAAAACTCTTCATACTTAGTTTAGCACTCACAGACGTTTATTGCAATGGAATCAGACTGCTCACTTGGTAAGAGAAGCGGATTTGTTCAAGAAAAGACATGTTTTACTAAATATTTTTGGAAGATACAGTGGGCAGAAGAGAGGTCCCTAAATGCAACTTGAATAGTTCTTCAGTGCTAACTGATTGAAGCCCAGGCAAAGAAAGCAGCACATGTATCCTGCCTGGATATTACAACAAGCAACAAAGCACCAGCTGCCTTTTAGCAGTGAGGCAAGTGTTAGAGCAGGCATGTGAACTGTGAGTCTTGAAACATGACATCATGAATGTGCATTGCCTCATGACTTTTCCAATGTTAGTTTTGCAATAAATTAACCCAATACGTCTGAAACCTGACCCAGGACACTTGAGTTTAGCATGACAGAAAGATCTTCATCAGGGCAGACTGCTGACCACAACATAAACTCATTCAATCACACAATTTCATGAGGTCTCTTCTGCTCACACTGACACTGCCCTGGCACTTATTATTAATGTGTAAGGCAAAATAATCAGGCCTTCATGTAATAAGCATGTACAACCCGAAACACTTGATTTTGCCACAGTGCATGCTTTAAACCACATAGCAGATAAATTATTTTTTTTTTAAATCCACACAGAAAGCTTGTTTGAAGTATGGAGCTTCAACAAGAGCAACCATAATTACTGTTTTCAAGCACTTGACAATATGCAGAAACATAATAACTGATGATTACTATGACAACGAGTATGGCAAAGAATAACTGACCTGTGCTTAAAGCTAGGACAAAGTGAAAGATACTGAAAGATAAGATCAAAGCTACCAGATAAAAATTGAGAACTATGACACATTCCTTACAGGTGCTAGTTACCAGCAGTACAGACCCCAGAGGTCTTCAGGAAGACCTCTAAGGCAAAAATTCAGTTTTCATGTCCCTCCAGAGCCATGCATTGAAACAAAAAGAATCTCTAAGTTTTAAAGAGTAACTCTAGACAATTTAGAGTCACCAGTCATATTGCCCAAAGTTTGTTAATTAGAGAATCTGAAAATGCACACTCACCTACTTTCTACCTATCTGTTTTAATCTGCAATATTTCCACATTCCCTGCAAGTCTAATGCAAGACCCCAGGTGTCCATCTTTAACGCAGTGAGCCAGTGCATCTGCTCAAATGCATAATGCTGTTTTCTGCCACAGTGACTTTCCAGCAAAACATCTTTTCATGAAAACAGAATGCTTTGAAAAGATACTGAAATAAAAGGAACATGCTGCTTTTGCTTTGAAAGAGCTGAGAATATTTTAAGTATCTATTGTATTTTCATGTCTCTTTTAATATGCTGCCTTCATTAATGAATAAAAATTTCATACTTTTTTCGTCCACACTTTCCATTTTTTTTCCCAGAAAAATATTTTCAAACTTTGACTCACGAAATGTCCCTGTAAATCTCCCCTGAAAATCAAAAAGGAAAATTTAAAAGTTCCTACATTTGATAAATCAGTCAGTTTTTCTAGATATGAATTTTGTACATCTGCTATTCCACAGAGAGCAACTGATGGATTTCACTGATTGGTAGACATAGCTTACTCAAACAAAATGCAGTAAGACATAAATGTATTAATATAAACTTATTTTACAAGGATGATACAGCTGTTTCCAGGAGAAAATGCACATAACAACTCATCCTAAATCCTGTTTTTTCAATTATTTAGTACATAGGTCTATACAGAGGATGTTACAAGTCGTCTTATAGTCCATGTTTATGCAGGTCCTTATAAAACAAAGGACTAAGAGAGGCATCACAAATACAATTTTCCAATTCTGCAGCAAATTTTAAGTAGCTGCAGAACACACTTGGACACTGAGCTTGGAAGTATACACCTTTTTTCAGGTTTAGACACAAACTGTGACAATTCAAGGCTCCTTTTAGTTATAGCAGTTTAAACACAAGTTTTCACAATAATCAGAATTATTTTTAGAATATAAAACAAAATCCAAGAATTATCTTTTGAACTTGTCTGCCATGGTGCTCTCTCCAGCCAGCACGCTGCCCTTAGCACTGGGCACTCATCCACCTGCCCCGGGTGGGGGGATGGAAGCTGATCGCAGCACTGGAGGGCAGGTGAAGCTCCGGCTCAGGTTTGCCTTGCCCACCGATGGTAAAGGTGCGTGAAGGCGGCCGGAGTGAGGTGGAGGGACTCCTTCATGGAGACAGGGAAGGGTTTATTGGAGCACGGAGAAAAGCCACGAAGAAAGCCGAGAAAATGAGGCGGGCGTGGGGTTTTATACCCCTACATAATGGGCGTGGAGAACACATAACCAATAAAACATCAGTTATGGGGTGTTACAAGGCAGGAAGAAGGGATGAGAGTGAATGGGAGAAGGAGTGGGGGGAGAGGAGTAACATGGGCCAATTAACTACCGAGGAACATAGAACTTTCTGGAGAAATAACCAAATATGAACCATAAGGGGAGGGGAGGACAGCAGCCAGTGGTCAGCGTGCTTTACACAGCCTTTTGGGTGCTCACTGTACCTTCGAGCCCTTGTGCTGTGGAGGCATCAAACCACTGGACCTGTTGGTCTGCTTGGTCCAGCTGACCATGGCTCTGGCCATGGCTCACCACAACACTTGTCAACAATTTTAAAAAGCAGGTTACAGGTAACTCTGTAAAAAAACTTAAAATATTTATTAACAGCTGAGAAAACACGTGAGACCTCCACTATTTTATCTTTTGACAACCTTCTTCTTGACAATGTTTTCTGTAGCATGTGGCATAGTGCTTTCGAAAACTAAAATGGGTGTTTCAGGTTGAACCATGCTCTTTCTTGCACATCCAAGAACAGGAAAAAATTTCACAACAGCCAAGAAAATGAATATAATTGTCCCAAAAGATGTTTATTACTTTGTGAAATCTTTCCATTCATTGGAAGAAATGAACCTTCTGTTGTGTTTTACTACAACTACACAAACATGTGATAAGTTCTGTTACTGTTAGCTGGACAGTAGCTATCTGGGACACACCTTACAGGGACATGCATATTTCTAGTCTTTTTCTAGAATAATTGTTTTCTCTTTAGTGTGTTCAGAAGTACATCCCAACTGCTAATTATGGAGTAAGAATTGATACTGTTCCTCAGCCCAGAAAAAAATACAATTCCTCCATACTCCTTTTAGGAAGCTATTGTCAGGGTTTAACCCTGGCTGGCAACTAAGCACCAAGCAGCCACTCGTTCACTCCTCTCTACTCCCCAGAGGGACTGGGGAGAAGAATCAGAAAAAAAGGCAAAATACATGGGGTTCAGATAAGAACATTGAACAACTGAAACAAAGTAAAATATAATGATACTAATAATACTAATGAGGATAATAACAACAATAATAACAATGGTAATGAAAAGGAGAGAGAGAGAGGAAGAAATATAAAACCAAAGAAAAACAAGTGACGCACAAGACAGTTTCTTACCTCCCACTGACTGATGCCAAACTGCGATCAGCCCCTGTTCCAGGTAACTCTCCCAGTTTATATACTGAGCAAGACATTCTACGGTATTAATAGCCCTTCAGCCAGTTCAGGTCACCTGCTCTGGCCATGCTCCCTCACAGTTTCTTGTGTACTTCCTCAACTGCTATGGGACACAAAAAAGTCCGATCGATATTACGTTCATACTAAATCCAAAACCCAGCAGTGAATTGGCTACTAGAAAGAAAACAAACTCTGTACCAGCTGAAATCAGGACAGATATAAAACAATGAAAGAACACAGATTTATTTGTGAAGAACACTACATGCAATTATTTTCAGCTAAAGCAATTAACACCTATAGAAAACCTTCAGTTGTGCTTTGCAAAGATAAATGTCTTAGCAATCAATGGCAACCAGCAAGTCCACCCACATACCTAACAAGCTACATAATCATACAGGTACAAACAAAGAGATGTGTCAATTCAAGGAGCAGTAGCTGGAAGAGGAAGGCTTTTATCTTTTCACAATTTCTCAGTGTATCACTAAGGAGAAAGTATTGAATTACTCCTACCTGTTGATTTTCTGCAGCACGTAGCTTGGCAAGGCAAAACTAGGGAAGATACCAGGCTAAGGTAGGGAATCACTGTCCCACTCCTCCTTGAGAGAATGAGTTTTTAAGTTGCATTTGAGGGCAGCACACATTTCAGCACTGCTACAGTTAGTACATTTCCTCCCTCCAACTGCAGGCACACAGTAGACCACGGTAACACTCACCTCAGGTTTACCACCTGAGAACGAAAGGACTAAGAAACTACACCTCTCCATGGCAGGGTCAGAGTTACAGAGTAGATAATTGTAAAGCTGTTTGTTTAAGTTACTGCTGAGGTCTTATTTCCCACCCTATGACAAACTATTCCATCACAACTCCCTTCGTGATTCCCCTCCTTCTCTTTTTCTTCCCTCCAAAATATGAAAGATATACCTACTGTAAGTTACATCTTTCAAGAAGCATTAAGTATTTGACACAACATAAGATGATACTGACATAAAAGATCTCTGTTACAATGCAAGTTACTCCCCTATTTGAATGCACTACAGTTTGAGGAGCAAGGTTATTCAAGATTGGCTCTTCATTGATTTAAAGTGCTATTGATTTACAACATGAATTTCAGAAAAGCAGACCTGTGTACCACTGTGCCCCCCACAACTGAAGTTTATTTTTCATGTTTGGATGGTGAGATAGCAGCAAAGCTGTTCCGAAGAATTGGTGCAATAGGCTAAAACAGGATCTTTTTTCTGCTTTATCATTATGAAATGTATGAAATTTGTTTAAATTTTATAGAAGACAATTCTTAGGGAAATCCAATAGCATCTTCTCACAGTGCTACCTTTAAAAACACTACCTTAATTCTATTCTAAAATCATGCTATTGTAGTACCTTGTACGATGTGAAATATATGTGCCTTAAGAGACCTCAGATTTATTAATAGGATAATTTTTATTACTACTGATTGCTAGTGATTTTGACTTCATGCCTAAGTTCTTAATTAGCACACTCTAACAGAACTAGAAGACAGAAATATTTTCATTAATACTGTGATAAAGAACAAATGCAAAATGCATCCATTAATATTTATAATATTTTTTTAAAGGACTGGATACATTCGATGGCTTGAAAAAACAATCTATCTTTTTACTTTCTTATCACAAATATGAAATTCAAAAGCTTCTTAAAATAAAGGAAGAATTTCACTATTGATTTTTTGGAAAAAAGCTCAGGAACAACTGTAAGGAATAACAGCACAGTAAAAATTGAGTAAGCACATGAATGGAATATAAACCATATGTAAAGAGGTTCATGATCTTTGAAGTGCTAAATGCTACTGTTTCAAAGATCAGGGCTCCTACAGGTTTTAGACAGTACATTTTTACTATCTGCATAAATAAAGAAATAGCGACTGGGCAACTCTGGAAAAAAAATCAAAATAAAACAACTGGAAGACAAAAAGCTGCCATGGATAAAATACATATTATATCCATATGATGCTATTGAAAATAACGAAAAAGACATTTTGAAATGGAGTAACCGAAATTCAATATTGAAAGCATTCATCTTTAAAAAGCTATAAAAACATGGTCAGGCAACATTCAGATGTTACGATTACGCTATATGCTCAGGAACTAACAACTTGTACGTTCCATGATCCAGCTATGAGTGTCAGCATTATGGGACACGAGTCATGGTAACTTGGTTCTGCAAGACTTCTGGCTCTATGGCATGAGGTTTTCTGTGGCCCTTGTGTCATTTTGGCTGAAGTACTTATTTGTGTTTTAATAGCAACAGTATAAGAAATTTATAGACATTTAAATGAGCAACTTTTCCATTATGCCTTCCCCCCGGGACACAGCAATGAAGCCTTTCTTAGTGAACATCTAAAGTTTATTCTTCAATATATGGAATTTTTAATGATAGTGCTCATCCAGGCTTTTACATTTTATAGAGCAAATATGATTGTGGCAAAAGTCTTTTAGCATCTTTTTCACATCAATGTAGCTTTTTAGTATTTTGAGCTTCCAGGGTGGCATGTCTGGTATGCTCATCATGAAGATGCCTGAAAGCTAAGAAATGGATCTTTCTTGAGGTCAAAATTTAAAAAGGTTATTCCTAGCTGATGTGAGTCAAATTGTTAGTAAAAAAAAAATACTCCTTCCAAATAACTTTTAAAGAAAAACTTTGTAATGCTCACAGAACAATTTTACAACATATACTTTGTGTAGCATTTTGAAGGTAAATGCTCTGTGATAACTGGCAGTGTTTTCAGTAACACCAAATATGGATGTATGTTCTGTGTTTTACTCATGGTATGTTTTCTCTTTCTTATTTGAAACTTATTTTTTCCTGTTACTTTTCCTTCTGTTTTGTTGGGTTACTTTACAAATATAAACAATTAACAGTTATGTAAAAGTGACAAGACTGTACAAATAATGAAATTCCATGGACTACACTGCAGTAACTGAGTGTGAAACACTGTTCTGTGACATTAGTAAAATGCAGGTGCATTGCATGTAGTTTGCTTCAAGCTGAATGTTTCATTTGAAAAATAGAACTATCAGCAAATCTTATTTTTCTTACTAAGTCAAAAATATGTCACAGAATCAGAGAATATTCTGAGTTGGAAGGGACCCTTGAGGATCATTCAGTCCAACTCCTGGCCCTGTGCAGAATACCCTAAGAATCACGGCATGTGCCTGAGAGCACTGTCCAAACACTTCTTGAACTCTGTCAGGCTGGTGCTGTGACCTCTTCCCTGGGGAGCTTGGTCCAGCGCCCAAACACCCCCTGGGTGAAGAACCTTTTCCTGACACCCAACCTAAACCTCCCCAGCTTGATGCCATTCCCTTGGGTCCTGTCACTCGTTACTAGATACATTTTTTTTAAAAATAAATAATGTTCTGCAAATCCATCATCTGAGTTTCAAGTAAGTCAGAAGTCAGCCTCAGTTTACAGAAGCCAACTAAGCTTTTTGTCCTCATCTGCTAATTGAAGCTGCATGGCATGATAATTCTCTTGGGGAATTATGAAGTCTTAAGTACAAAAATTATCTACAGTTACAATAGGTTTCCCTCATAAATCAGTAAGATACGTTGCACAAATTCTTGAAGCTTAAAAATTCTTCTGCATAATCTCTGCAGACTGCAGATTCAATTCCACTGCAAAAACAAGAAAGTATAGGGATGTTCAAATCCAGGATTTCACACAACAGAAGAAAAAAAATCCAAATAATTTAGCATTAGCATGCAGATCATTTTAAAAATAGAAAATAGGTTTAGAAGCATTTTTTAACAACTCTTGTAAAGCTTTATTACACATCTCATTCTATTTCCTGGCTGGCTGTGAAGGACTGCCGGGTTTTCATTTGGATTCCAGCTGTATCTGGTATTGATTTACATCATTAAGCATAGTTTTGTCTTCTAGACAAAAGGCATGCAATTCTTAAGAATTATTCTCTTAATTCCCAGCAAATGCAACACAGCTATTATTCAACCAAATTATACTTACTGTCATGGAAGTTTTGAAGATATCTTAGAGCTGCACAGACAGCTCAAACACACAGAACTGCATACCTCTCCAGTGACAGTCTCTACCATAATTGTCCTCTACATATCTGAAGAGATATTTTGTCAGAGTAATAACCGGAATGTGACTGCTGCCTCACAGTTTACTTCACTGCATATATCAGTTTCAAAGTACAACACTTTTTGGATTTGCTTAAGCACTAAGAAGCTTTGAATAGACCCTGTCCTCAGTGGGTCGGGTGATTATAGCGAAGCAGCAACAGGCAACAGGAACTGAACTGTAGAGCACTTTAGTCAGGGCTGAACAGAGATCTATCTTTTGTGGGATTCTCCTTCAGACTAGGTTGATCTCTGTTTTCTTCATTGATTTTTTTACTATCTGTTTTACGTTTAAATGTTACACATAGATGGTTCTCCCTTTTTTACCAATGAATTTTAAGGATTGCAAGAATTTTATGAATCTGGGAAAACTTTACTGTGCAAAATGGAAATGGCTGAAAACAGCAATCTCCATTTATTAGAATAATAATGATAATTGATATATCCATCCATAGATGGATATATACGAATCACTGATTGAATTATATTAGCAGATTATCTTTAGCTTTCTGTTCAGTTTGAAGAGACAAATAGCATAATTATACCAGCCTTCAAGAGAGTGAGAGAAATGTAAGAAAAAAAAGAAATTTTATTTTATTTTATTTTATTTTATGGTAAGTTTTAGTCATTTTATCATCATTGTTAAACCAAAAACCCAGTATTAAATTAAACAAAATGTAGTGCCTATGTGTCACCTATGGTACAATTTTCAATCCCTGGGGTTTTTTTTCTTTTTATGTCATTGACTTGAGATATTTAATTTATAATATAAACCTAACTAACTTCTCTCTTAGAATACTATTAAATGCTCATTTTAAATTTCACCCGGCACGTACAGATGACACTTCCTATAATGCTACTCCTGCTCTAAAGAAGCAATGCCCCCTATATCCTTCAGTCCCAAATATGCATGAATACAGGTCCTTAAGAGTACAAAAATTTTCATAGATTCTTCAGAAAAGCTAGAGAAATTATATTTTTAAAAATTTTATATTTACTTTTAGTAAGGAGGAGGTTCTCCAGAAAAGAATTCACAAAAAGCAGATTTCCAAAAAGATTTCACTCTTTTGCAGCACCACATCTAATAGACTACCACTGCAGCTTTTGAGATGAGATACAGCTGCCAATGTGTTATGCATTGATTTAAAAGAAAAAAAAAATCAGACTCATTGTATTTTGAACACTTAGAGGTTTTGGCATTAAATATGGGTCAAAAATCACTAAACATATCAACAAGTGACACTCATTAAAACAAATCACACAAAATGGCACTTATATGACAACACAATGTGACAGTACTACTGCTTTCATAAATAAAGAATGAAAATTAAACTTTCACAGTAAAATATTTCACGAGGCTAGATTGCAAAGTTTGACATGGTTAATTCATCACTGAAGGAATCAGACAAAGCTCAGTCTGCTGTAGTAAGGAAGCTCATTATTTCATTAAAATTGCACTGCAGCTAGGACTCCAACTTTTATTAAAAATAATCATCAGGAAGTTGAACGGTAATTGTTAAGCTCCTACACTAGAATTTGGTCTCCCATATAAATGAAGACTGAAAAGAAAAAAGCAGTCATGGTCAATAAAACTGCATTGGTCTCATTGTGTACAGAAAGCAGAAGGATAGATTCAAGGAGTAGTTTAAAATTTGTTCAGTAATCCAGAGCAGCAAAAGTGCTCTAAAAAGTACTAATCAACTTTTTGCAATCACAACTAAAACTACAGGAAGGGTCAGTTTTAATATTCTGAATAAATTCCCTTTTGATTGCCTTTGGACTATGCTTTATGGCTTCACTGCCACACAGAAGAGCAGTAATAGAGGTAACAGTCCAAAGGCTGTACCAGCCTAGAAAGTTTCTTAGTGATGTCCTTAACCCAGACCCAAGAAAGGCAGCTAATTTTGCAAAGAGGCGGGCTGATCCAGCATAGGGGACTTCCTGATCCCCTCAGAAGAGAGCCACCTACAACACTAACCTGTCTTTTCTTCCTCATGAAGATGGTCTTGATATGAGGTAGGCCTTTCTGACCTTGGGAACAGCACTGGTATAAATGGACCATCATCTACCTCATCAGTTGACTGAGTTTCCACACCCAGAGACTCATACCAGGGACTATGGCATCTAAAAAGGCAAGGTGGGCAAGAAGGAGGTTTGCCTGCCACCCCAACCATATGCTTGCCTCCATTAACTCTTTTTAAGTTACTGCCTTCTGTCTGTTAGAGGGAGGATACAGGATCCCCTTGATCTTGTAGTTTTTTCTGGTGGCTTTTCCTGTTTCTGTCTCAGACTCCCTAATGGTCTTCAACCTTTTTACATCCTCCCAAAGCTCTGACACCAGACTGAGCAGATACGTGCTTGGTCACACCTCACACCACGGCTGTCACTACTGCCAGCCGCTTACTGGGCAAAGGCCCTGCAATGCTCCAGGGAAAATACTGAAAAACAAAGTTCAGCAAGAAGGAGTGCATGCATTTACTGTAGTTCACCACGGACAAACTTAGGAACCAGAACACCAAAGTAGCTTGGTGTACCACTCCAAGAGAGACATACAACAAAGGATGGTATGACATGGAAGTGTAGACATACCCTGTTGAAAACAATGCAGCTTATGAGAACTCAGAAAAAAGAATGACTCAAAATGGTGACTCAAAGCTGAACTTTGCTTCATTAACTCTACACAAACTTTTTGCTACAGAGTATCTTGAGGAGAAGGAAGCAAATGAGGCCTTCTACAGGCACCATGAAGCAGCCTTAAAGTCACAGGCCCTGATTCTTTTGGGGGACTTTAACAACCCTGACATCTGCTGCAGAACCAACACAGTGAAACACAAACAGCCCAGGAGGTTCCTGGAAAGCACTGATGACAATTTCCTGACACAGGCAGTGGAGAATCCCACAGGGAATGGTGTGCCGCTCAACTCATTCTAACAAACAGGGAAGGCCTTGCTGGAGGTGCGGAGTGTGGAACTCAGTACCTCAGCCTCAGCAGGATGAGGGGGAAGCAGGGCAGTAAGCTTACAACCATGGACTTCAGGAGAGCTAACTCCAGCTTCTTCAGGAATCTTCTTGGAAGAAGTCCATAGAAACAGGCCTGGCAAGGCAAAGGGGTCCGAGAGAGTTGGTTGATATTCAAGGATCACTTCCTCCAGGCTCAAGAATGACGCTTCCAAATGTGCAAGAAATCAGGCAAAGGGGAAAAGAAAACTGACGGATAAACAAAGAACTTCTATCATTATCAAGGGTAAGCAGGAAATACACATGAGCTGGAAGCAGGGTCAGGCCACTTGGAATGAATTTAGAGAGGTTGTCAGAGTAAGTAGAAATAAGAAAAGAAAAACAAAGGCCCATGTGAAATTAAGTCTGGACAAAGACGTCAAGGACAACAAAAGTGGATTCTTCAAATGTATCAATTACAAAAGAAAGGAGAGTATAAAGTGGGCCCATTGCTAAATGGTGGGCCTGTTGCTAAATGAACTGCCTGGAGCAATCGTGTGCAAGGTGCTCTAGGGTGACCCCTGCTTGAGCAGGTTGGACCAGATTACCCACTGCAGTCCCTTCCAACCTGACCCATTCCGTAATTCTGTGTTTCTCTAACTCCAAAAAACATATTATTTTTCACGCCCTCACATATGCTAATGCCTAAAGTCAATCAAACTCCACCTAAACATGAAATTACAACAACCCTAACTTTACCTTTTCCCCTCCCTTAGAAAAACCCATTGTAGGTGTAGCATAAATGGGAGATGGATGACAGGAGATTCCACCTTTGTATTCTGGGATGATCAAACGGCTATACCTATCTCCTCCCCCATAGGGATGCCTACTGGGTAAGACTCGAATAGTCAGCTGTACCGAGTGCTTCTTCAGGAATTCAGAAAGCAAGCTTGTGTTTGTGATCATACTTTTAACACTATATAGCCATCTCAAAATTCAATGTATTTGTTGTTGGCTCTATTATTCATATTCTAGATATTCATGTGTGCTTCTGCAGACAGTGTATTTATCACCATCAATCCAATAAGAACTTGCATTTCTGCTGCTCAGTAAACTGCACTATTTTGCACCTGGCCATGAGAGTTACCGAACGTGACTGCACTTCTAAGTCTTGCCATGACAGTTCATGGGGCGTAACCAGGCATATCGTGTATCATACTATTTGTAAATCCATAACCATGGTAGTTCTCATTGAACCCAACCACTTACAGTGTCACCTGGCTCTCCATTTACGTTGCTTAGGGTTTAATTGGCCATCACTTAGTATCTAAGCCTAGCAGCTCCCAGTCCCTCTGATATCAGAGGAACAGATATAATGCAAGGGAGTTTATTTTCTGCCAAATTTAACACAACAGAAGAATCTGCCCTACTCTTAATGCAACACATGCCCTGCACCCTGAGATGTGAACGGCTGCAAGTTCTTGGGAACTTTGGGTAGCCACATCAGTTCTGGTTAGTGCAGAAGACATAGCTTTCTGCCAGGTGGACGACACAGCAAAACACCTCTTAGGAGGATGATGACCACCAGCTGAACTCACTGTCTGAATTGATAAGGTGTCAACACCATTACTGTGCATCCCTCTGCATTAATTGCTGCGCCATTCCCTGGTAACTTGCATTCCCCAGGCTGCGTTGCAGACATATGGAGGTGGCCGTCATTCCTGTGGCAATGCCCAGACCTTGTCAGTATCTCTCCTGAGAGCCGCCAGATCCATGTGGGTCTCTCTTATGCTCTGGCATTTCCCTACCTCAGAAAACCCTGCTGGGTACCAAGATCTGCCACTCCATTGTGGACCTGGTCAGTTTGGAGAAGCTTGCCTTGGCAACTGATTTATCAAACACCATAATAAGACTTTTTAACAAAACCCACAAACTATCACTTTGGTTATCTAGAGTTGTTCTCTCTTCAAGTTTACTGCTTAAGATGTGCCATTTAGCAGGTATTTGAAAAGTATGAAGCTTTCTGTTTAGATTAGAAGCAATTTCACTGCAAATTAAGTAGAGAAGTCAGATAATTCACCAAAAGCTCTAAGTGCTGCATTTCCAACCCTCCCTAAGTTACAAGCTGTAACCTGCTGTGGAGAATTAGGCATTCACCTTCCTAATTATTTTAGCATAAAGATCTACCAAGGAATTGCAATAGAAATAGAAATATTCTGTGCTTTATAACCTTGCCACAAAATAAGTAAATCCTACTGTCTACACATATAATAAAATTGGAAAAGACTGTATACTGCTACTCTGATTTTAAAAATATTAACTTATTTTTATGTTCACACTGGTGGTTAGTCTGGATAAGACTTTGATTTACATAGTTTATTCTTCAATCCCCTTATTCTTAAAATTTCACTGAATTAGAGTGTTTTGATCACTATTGTGAATTCCTTCTTCATGTTAAATATGTGGATCCATAAAACTGTTTGGTCTATTTAGCAACATCACCTCTTTTTGCTTTTGAAGGATCTCAGGATTATGCAATGAAGTATTCTGACGTTCCAATCAAACCTTAAGGAAAGTAGGAAATTTTTAAATCTAAGAGAAGTTTTACCTAAGAAAACCAAATAATACCAAGAAGTTCCTATGAAACAGAAATCAGTGACATAGAAACACAATAAAAAACAATTCTCGAATCTGACACCTACTGACAACTGTCATTTTGATAATTTCTAAATGAAAGACATGAACCTTCTAATCACAAAAAATAAAAGAAACCAAAATTAAGCTAAATGTTCCAATTTTTTTAAAAGCCTGAAAAAGAAGAGAGGTCGAGTTTTAATTTAAACTAAATATTTCTGTTTCCTTTAAAAATAATCCCCTATTTCCATGAAGCACTACGTTTTTTCATAATATAAAACCCTGTATACATCTCTAAAGAAAATCCCAGGCTTTTAAGAAATGTTTCCATTTTCAGTAAAAACACTAATCAAAAAAACATTAGGTGAGATGTTGGTAAGCTCTCAAACACGTCCAAAAGTACATTATGGGCATTCCTTACTCCTTAAAGTCATTCCTACAGAACAGCTGCACAAGTTTAAGTTCTTTTGACCCCAAGTACTTCCTTGACCAAGGGTCGGCACTGTCACCTAAGCTCAGCTCCATAAATCTGTGCATAGTGGAAATTTTCACAATGAATCTGTTAGCACAGAAGATGGTTTTTATAGGATCAGCTTATTCACGCAAGAATTAGGGTCACCTCCTATCCTAACCACTTTCCACTCTCAAGGAACAACATATACTATCAAAATTTGTTGCCCAGATTGAGTTGATAAAAACAAGAGGGGAGGAGAGGGGAGAAGAAGGGAGGGAAAAAGGAAAGGGGAAAAAGGAAAGGGGGAAGGGGGAAGGGGGAAAAAGGAAAGGGGAAAAAGGAAAGGGGGAA
>VZTI01001977.1:127186-169133 GCA_013397865.1 Struthidea cinerea
GGGGAGGGGAGGGGAGGGGAGGGAGTTACTACAAAAACATACTCAGAATTTTCACCACTCAGAGGATATAGTAGTTCACTTCAGAACTGCTTGAGAGGCTCTGTGATTGGCGAAGAACTACATCAAAGATCTACATGCAAAGAAAACGTAATACAAGAACTCAGCCTAGTTTTAATACAAAATCATCTTACTGATATGAAAGGAAAGGGTCTTTGAAACACCTTTGAGCCCCCTGGAACATCATGGTTACCATATTTACACAAAATTCATCACCAGCCCATGAAAACTTCAAAGCTATGTAATATACCATAGAGGGTTATCGTTATGCAATAGCACAATGACAAAATGCAGAGCAAAAGTGGGTGATTTCTTCAATAGTTTTTCAGTTGACAGTCATCAACATATAGGCAACTATATGACGCATAATAAAATCTTTAGGACACAAAAAATGTGTTTTATATACCTAGATTAAGTTAAATGGGTGATCACATGCACTAGGTAAAGAAAAATATTATTGCAGATAAAAAACAAAGAAGGCTTTTATGGTGTGATCAGTACACAGCGCTCCCTAAGTCTGAATTTCAAACAGCTAGACAAATACAGCAAGCCAAGAAGCTCCCCTATGAGACCCCCATTTTACCACTTCTACTGCTATTCTCATAGTGACAGTGGAAAATCCAAATTACTGCACATACATAGATGTTATTTATTAACATGTATTTAGTTCTATTAACAAAACTAAGTAATACTTGAAAATGTTATGATGATAATTTAAGAATAAAAACATTTCTGGTACAGCTACTTTATGCTCAGATTTTGCTGCATTGAAGAAAGCAAAAAATTTAGAAACTAAACCATTCAAAAATTATGGTTTTGGCCATCCCAAATAAACTACATGGACTGTACTCATTCCTCTCAGTATATTTCTGTTATGCATCTTCTTTCTTTTGCTTAGATACAGTGTTCACTTGCACTTTGAAGTTTTCTCTTGTCTCTCAAACAATAATCACTAAGGTCAAAAATATTTAGCCTTTGGCTGCTTTGCTTACAAAGTGCTCTACAGTTCAAGGTTCTATATTGAGTGATAAATCAATCCCTGCCTTCTGATCTAAAACAAGAAGAAAATCAGTTTGCAACATCAACCCTCCTTTCATACAGATCAGATATTTTGAAAGTCTACCAAGTCTCATTCATAATCCCATCCCACTGAGTGCTCACTAACCATTTCATCACACTCAAGTTGACAAGGATTTTGATCTTAATTTTCCTCTTTTAAAGTAATCTGATAGCAAGGGATAAACATCTAGTATATCTCCCTTATGTCTATGTTGCCTACCTGCCGTTGTAATCTCTATGCTTTCATTTTGTCCCACTTATTTTGAAAATCATGACGAAAAAGGGCTGAATCACATATATCTGGCAATACTGGAACAAATGTTTGTAATTTACAAGAAGCTGTCCAGGACAGCAAGAAGCTCTGAATTATACAAATATTTGGTCAGCAAGTACTCCTCTGACACCTGCTTGTATGCTAGTCACAACTACTCAGCTGTATAAACAAGGAAATCACCCAAACAGACTGAAAGCACCCAAAAAACTAAACTGTAGTTTCCTGTATTAAGAAAGGTATCACTTCAAGAAAGACACTGAGGAGCTGGAGCAAATCCAGAACAAAGCAGGTGAAGTATCCAGAGAGTAAGTCCTATGAGGAGTGGCTGAGGGAGCTGAGGTTGTTCAGCCTAAAGAAATTGAGGCTCAGGGGAGATCTTATTACTCTCTACAACTCTCTGAAAGAAAGTTGTAGCCAACGAGGGTCAGCCTCTTCTCCCACATAACTAGCAAAAGCACAAGATAACACAGCCTCAAGCTGCTCCAGGGGAGCTTCAGGTTGAACAACAGAATTAATTTTTTCGTGGTAATAGTTGTTAAACATTGGAATATACAGCCCAGGGAGGTGGTGGAGTTACAATCCCTGAAGGCATTTAAGGAAAGACTGGATGTGGCACTCAGTGCCATGGTCTGGTTGACGAGATATGTTTGGTCATAGATTGGACTCAATGATCTCAGAGGTCTTTTCCAACCTAAATGATTCTGTGATTCTGGAAGGGATGGCAGACTCATTCAGCAAATCTTCATCTCCTAAGTTTTCCACTAACCTAACAAACCACATCCAGCAGAGAGCTGCAAATTCTCAATTTCTATTTAAAAGCTATCCGATTTCTACTTGCTATAATGAGATAATTTTTACCATGACTAGTTAAAGAACTAGATGGGAATATTGCAAACAGAAAATTCCTACGGGAAAAAGACACATGACAGTTATCTCAAAGGCAGCTTTCATAGTGACCACAGAATTTTTCAGATAGATGGGGCGTCTTGAAACTATGATGAATTGGGAAGTGCACAGGCATTATACGCAGTTCTGAATAGGCTACATCTACACTGCAAACTGTGTTATAGCAGTGAAAATACCCAGCTAGCAAGTATCAGTTATAAAAAGCAACCACCTGTCTCAAGGATAGAAACACTCTTCAATGACGGTCAAAAAGCAAAAGGCTCACAACCAAAAGGACATCTGTGATATAAGTGAAGCCTTCTCAGTCAGAGATCGGAAATTTCTCCAAAATCATCTAAGTGCTGCCCTACTGCGAGACTGTAATTCCTCTATCATCAAGGAATTTATTTTTAATATTGTAGAAGAAAACCAACAAGCTATAGACCACATGGTTAGCTGAATATCAGACAGTATCAGGTAACATGAATTTTTCTGCTGTGTGTTCCACTCTCTTTCTCCAGCCATCATTTCTATGGAGAACATGTTGCCTTAACATTGAAACACAACGTAGATGGCTACCTTCCTATTGAGGGGATGACAAACATGAGACACCATATTAAAGACTAAAGTGCCTGTATATTATCTCTTCCTCAGGATAAGAAGGTCTTTAAAACAAAGTTTGTGTCTGCAATGGCTTCTTTATTTACAGTCAAGTTGATGTAAACTTGCTCAAGAACATCTCCTACTATTGCTCTGATGTGCAAAAAAACAGAAGAATATATAACTTTTCAAATCCAGGATATTTTCTACATTCTCTGCTTGTGTTCATATGCCCTTGTATCTGCCCAGTTTCATAAAGTTAAATTTTCTGAACTAATGAAGTTAACATATTAATTACTCATTCTATGAGCTCCGTGACTATCTATGTATGATTTTGTTAAAGAACCTTTGGACACAGCCCCTTCTCTGCTGAAAAAAGCGGACAGTAACACTGACTCTCCACCAATAGAATTTTCTGTCATAGTGTCACTCTGTAAAATATAGGCTACTGGAGAAATTGGAAGATGATGGAGGCTGACATTGCTTTAAGACTTGTATTTGTCAGACCTGGACAGTGTAGTCTCTCAGCTTGCCAAGTGCCCTGCTGTGATAAGGTGCAAGGAATAAGTAAGCTGCTTAAGTTCAGAGCTGACAAGACAGATGTAACGCTTGCTGGTAATGAAAACAACACACAGCCATTCCTGACGACCACACGGTTAAACATGCTGGATGCCTAGCAAACCATCTCACATGTACAGAGAAAATATGCCACTTCTCCAGAAACAAAATGCTGTTCTCTGTCATTTGGGGCCTTTACGACACTCATCTCTAGTGCAAGCTGTGGTGGCTGTCTAAGAGACCATACCTTCTTCTGGTAACAGTGGGATCCCAAACAAAACAGCAGCATGAAATAAACTGAATGTTAAAAAAGTTACAGCGTAAAAAAAAGGCAGGACAAATCACTAGTCTCTAAAAGAATGTGCCATTTTTCCACTAATAAAATTTTATCTAAAACTGATACCTTATCCTTTTTATTGGAAACTGGATATATAGAAAGCTCCCAGAGAGCTACTTCAGCTTATGGAAAAAAAGGTAAAAAAAGGCAGCAGCTCAGCCATCATTTTTTCTCTTTAAAATTAACATTAACTTGAGTTACTTTAAATCGCCAGAATTTGCTGTGCAAATCAACTTACTACTTTCTTCAGCAGCTCCTTACAAATATTATTTCAAATAGCAGTCAGCTTCCTCAAGGAAAACCAGTATCTCTTCATGTAGACAGGTTCTCAAGCATATAACCTGAACTGGACCTTGTTCCCTTCAGGGAACAGGTCTCACAGTAATGTTCCAAGGATCACCACACAAATGCCTTGTGGCAGAGAACTTTAAGTGAGGAAAACAACAGGAAAAAATTAGTTAAAAGTACTAAAAATCAAAATTTAACCACTGAAAGCTAAAAATTCTCACTGAACTGAGTTTTGAACTATTTCCAATTATGTACAAGTAATTAATTTATCAATTACTCATCATTCTATCCTCAAAACACATCAAATCTATGAAATGGCATGTAGCATGGGTAACAATCAGAAGTTTTGGAAGTGACTGCGCAGATGGAAAGCTATGATCTAATCACAAACACTGAAACTTGGTGGGACAAATCACGTGACTGGAGCACTCCAACTGACAGCTACAAACTGCTCAGAAGGGACAGGCAAGGAAGAACGGGCAGGCAATTTGCCCTCTATGGACTGATTGCACAAACCTGTCTTCAAAAAACAGCAATGAACAGGTCAAGAGCTTGTGATCGAAAATCAGAGGCCAAGCCAAAAAAGGAAACCTCATGGTTTGTGTTTATTACCAGCCACCCAGTTGAGGGGAGCCTGTTGACAAAACCTTCTTACTTCCCCTGCAGGAAGCATCACTCTGGCAGGTTCTGATCCAGCTGCAGGCACTTGTCAGGACAGTCACCCTGACATCTGCTGGAAAAGCAGCTCGGCAAGATGTAAGCGGTCCAGGAGACTCTTGGAGAGCATCAAGAATAATTTCTTAACCCAGGTGACAGAAAAGCGTTACTGCGCCTGCTGCTTACTGACACAGATTAACTAACTGGCGAGGTCAGGATCAGTGGCAGCCTGGGCTGAAGTGATCGTGCCCTGGTGGAATTCATGATCTCAAGCGTTATGGGCCAAAGAAAGGTTTAAGTCAGTACCCTGAATTTTAGGAGCCTGAACTTTAGTTATTTAAGGAATTACTGGAAGGGACCCTCTGGAAAACTGCACTCAGGGAAAAAGGAGCAGAACAGAACTGTCAGATCTTCAAGGACATTTTTCTTAAAGCCCAAGATCGCTCAAGTTCCACCAGTGAGCATTCAGGCAACAAAGGCAGGAGACCAGCATGGCTCAGCGAAGACCTCCTGGCCAAAGTGAAACACAAGAAGGAAAAGCACAGGACATGGAACCAGGGACAGGTATCCTGGGAAGAAAAGAGAAGTGCTGTCCGGTTGTGTAGAGACAGGATTGGGAAAGCTAAGGTACAACTGGAGCTAAATTTGGCAAGGGATACAAAGAACAGTAAAAATGGCTTCTACAGGCATGTTGATCAGAAGTGGAAGATGAAAGAAAATGTGAGGTACTTGGTAATTTTGTTTGCCTTGGTGTTTATTAGTAATCACTCTTCCCATATCTCTGAAGTCCCTGAACCTCAAGACAGGAACTGGGGAATTAAAGTCATTCCCAATGTAAGAGCAGATCAGGTTGAAGACCACCTGGGGAACCTGAACATACACAAGTCCATGGGACCCAGGGAGGTGCATCCCAGTGTCCTGTTGAAATTGGTTGATGTACTTGCTAAGACACTCTCCGTCACATCTGAAAAGTCATGGCAGTCAGGTAAAGTGCCCACTGACGGCAGGAAAGGGAATACTGCACCCTTTTTAAAATGTATATTTATAACAGATTTTTTTTTTTCCATAATCTTGCATCACCTTTGTGTCCAGGGTAAGGTATTTTTAACTGGAGCATCACTGCAATTATTACCAGTTGGATTTATGACACCATAAAGTTGTATTATTCAATCTTCTAGAAATTTATCTTTTTATTTTATGTAAGTCTAAAGCAGTTTTGAATAAATTTTGCTGTGCTACTGACTATATAAACATTATACACATTTTAAAAAAACCCAACAGTTTCTGAGACACATCAGTGTCACCTCATTACAGTTTTATTCCTTGGCAGTCCCCACTGTTTCATGTCCTCCAGAATCCTTGAACAGTTTGGGGTGGAAGGGATCTTTAAAGACCAAATTTCAGCCCCACTGCTACTGGACCAGGCTGCTCAAAGCCCCATACAACCTGACCTTGAACACTTCCAGTGATGAGGCATCCACAAGTTCTGTGGGCAGCCTGCTCCAGCAGTATACAGCTTCCATTGTAAGAAAAAAGATCTTCCCTGTATCCCATCTAAATCTACCTTCTTTCAGTATAAAACACTTGCTGGTTGTTCCATCACTGCACGTCCTGCTAAAAAAAATCTTTCCCTGTCTTTCTTAGAAGTTCCTTTTAAGTATTAAAAGCCTCAGTAAGTTTTCATCAGAGCTTTCTCTTCTCCAGGCTGAAAAGCTTCAGCCTTCTCAGCCTGTCTTCATAGCAGAGGTGCTCCAGCCCTTTGATCATTTTTGTCTTGGACCCACTTTAACAGGTTTTTTTTTCTTGCGCTGGGAACCCCAGAGCTGGATGGTAACTCCAGCTGGGAGTACTCTCACAAAAGTGGGGAAGAGGAACAAAATCCCCTCTCTTGACGTGCTGGCCATGCTGCTTTTCAGGCAGCCTAGGATGCACTTGGCTTGTTGGCTTTTTGGGTTGTAAGTGCACGCTGCCACAGGGGACTGTGTACAGTTTTTTATTCCCTGTACTCCCAAATCATTCTCCACAGGGCTGCTCTCTACCTATTCATACATCAGCCTGTATTGGTATTTGGGATTGTCCCTAGCCTGACAGAGATGTGATATAAAATCATGGAAGAATTTTTCAGTTTTAAATTTACATTTAAAAATATGATATGTATTCAATCACTGTACAAACAAAAAACATGCACATAACTTGTGCATGTAATATCAGAGATAAATTTTCCTGGATTATGGTGTCTGCAAATTCTTTTCTTACAGATACAAACCTGGTGCCAGTTTTCTTACTCCCGGACTTCTAAATTCTGCATACACCGGACACATTTAATCCTTGACAGTTACTACACTTACATCAGCAGACATGTTTATGTCTCTTTCTGTTCATGTCTTCAGACATTATTTATAGTCATGCATTTCTAACATTTGCCATATCTTTCATAAGACGTGATAGTACAGTACCACTGCAAGATACAAATTTGACAGTTTGCAATGGGATCTGCACATTGTAGCAAATTATTCTGACAGTAAGTACTATACAGCCAGCAAACTGTATTATTTTAATATACTTACTAAAAATCTTATGAACACTGTGACTAAATCGTATACAGTAAATTCTATTTTGTACATGATGGCAATGATTCACTACGTTTTTAATAAACTATATATTGCAGTAAGCAACTATTGCATTATTTTTAGTTTAACATTTTTTAAAATCAAGTATACTATAAAAGCTATTTCATTATGAGTTTTAAAATAATTCGCAAATATGTTAAAATCTGGCTTAAGATTTCTATCTATTTTGGTCCCACTGCCTGTGAAAGTGCGCAATGATCTAGTTAATGTGTGATTGTACGTATGGCATAATGATTCTACTCAATGGCCCTTCCAGCAATATTTTTGGAAACACTGAAAGTAATCAATACTTCTTTGTATTACCAGAAACGGATAGCAACACTGGTATACATCACTGCAAGTGCTTCTTTACTTTTTCACAAACACAGCTGCAATAGTTCTACTACCTCACTGTAGTTTAACAAATTAATTACATTACAAATTAGAACAGAGAAGATGAGCAGTGTCCTCAAATGTCTTTAATCCTTTTTAGTCATTAAAACAGAATGACAGGCAGGAGAATATGTGCCCATTCTTTTAAAAGCTCATACAAATTTTTGCTTTGATTCCATTTTTCAGTTCCATACCACTGAGAAACCTCTGTATTTTTAGAATTGATGTACCTTTCAATACTATAATCTTTGGCTTTCAAGCCACTATTATTTGCCTTCAGGGGCAAATTTTAAAGTGTACAGCATTCTAAAAAACCTTTATGGCTTCAGCCAGATACTGAAAGGCTTGTAGATCAGCCATCATCACACTGTAGATTTCTTTTCAAAATAATGTTCTTCACTCAGAGTACACTTGTGGTTATACTCGGTTCACTTGTCAAATACAAATCTGAGGTCATCAAAAGCTTGAGGGCAACGTCAGCTATTCCAAAACTCATCTTCTACCTATAGTTTGTTCAAGAAATAGTATTTCAAATATGAAAATAATAGGAAACTCTAAAGACAGAGAAACAAAGGCATCCTATGTGCATGTTTCAGTACAGCATTGCAGTGACTGCCTATAAGGACAAAGTCAATCCAATACCCAAGCATTTTAAAACATAAAAAATACCAAAAGGACATAATGTATTTCACTATCAAGTTGAGATATACTCTATTGGAAACATGATTTTAGAGTTGACATCTCAAAATACATAGCTCTAGGAACAGATGCTAATGATTCTATTTAAATATTTCTGTTGTAACAGATGAAACATTTAAACACTCTCATTTACAAGGTTTACATTCATTATAAGTCACGTGCCTGGCAAGGGTGAATGACACTAGGCTCAATATTCCTGTTGGCTTGATTTCCTTGGCCATCTATTAGCAAGGGCTTTTATTTAATTCTAGTTTTAAGTCCTATGTTTTATTAAAATAGAAAAACAGACAAGAGAGCACTTTCTTTCAAAGGCTGATTTGATATTTGAGAGGTCAGTCTGAATTTTTCATCTCCAGAGACATTTTCATGCAGCTGTAAATCATATTTATAATTAGAGCTCAGTAATTAACACTCTTTTGAAAACAGAGACTATCTAGGTACTTGGGGAAAAGCTTTTCCCTTCCCAAAGCAAAATTGAGTTTTATCATTGACTTTGACACACAAAGAAATACAGTTTGTTTTCTACGACCCAAAGCTCAATATATATGAACAGTCAAGGAAAATGGAATTTTAAAAGCATAAGCACACACCAAGCTTCTCTTGAAGACTTAAAGACAAATGGAACAAGGCAAAAATAAAATAAATAAAGCTAAACTCAGCTAGAAATCTAAGCTTTGTCTGCTTTGGGTAAACTGTTAGATACTGTTTAACAGTACTAGGATGGAAGCTGACACCACACTCATTCACAGCCTGAATTCTTCTACAAATTACATACTTTTTCCAACTTGTCATCAGCTAAAACTCTGCATTTACATTTAGACGAATTTCATGTGGTGCCCCTGCATCCCATCACTTCTCAGCAACTTTGCCTCTCTTTTATCTGCTCCTAACATTTTCACTGTGATTAAAAGCACTTAAAGTGAGCATTTGTGTATTTCCCGTTCTCACAGTAGCTCATGCCTGCTGTTAAACGTGGAGACCACTGGAACACAAACCAGCTGAACTATGTGTCCATAAAACAGCTAGCATACTGTAGTTTATGCAAAATATTGGTTTATAATGTGTGATATGGTAAGGTATATCCCTTCAACCATTTCATTTTAGAACCTGTACTTAAATGTCCCTATTCAACTTATTTCTTTCCTAGCTTGGTAATTACAAATTGTCATTTCACGTGGCTATTTGAACTCAAAGTGTCTGATGGATGTGACCATTATAAAATGAAGAAAGAAGCCTGACTCTCTGACAAAAGGAGATCAGGACAATCTCATTTCTGCATTCACATGCATTTGAAAAAAAAAAAGAGAAAGGTATATTCACAGACATAACATGGAGAAACTACAGGTTATCGCATCTGTGCAGCATGGTCTCCACACTGAGGTTGCCTAGTAGGCCTTTTGTGTTCACATGAAAAGTCAGCTAAAGTCCAACAATATCATGGGTTTACACCCCGAAAATAGAAGCAATTTCACCAGAGTGTATCACATTCTTTTTTTTCCCCTATGAAAAACTCAGCAGCCAAGTCTTCTATTTATTTTATCTACTTGCATTAAGGAAAAATGTTCAAAAGTTTTAATTTTTAATGAAAGTTTCAATGTCATGTAAGTTTTAACAATGATGGTACACGACACATAACCTACTGAAAATGCTAGAGAAATATGAAAACATGGTGGCACACTACAACAACCCTGTAATTTGCAAACATGAAACAGTTGAATAAAATCATTTTAAAGCTATAAACTACTATTAGTATGATACAAACACGGAGTTTTACTCTGGAAGAAATGAGTATATCTTGACTATTTAATAGTGGAAAGACTGACAGGAAACAGACTGATTTCAACCCAAAATTTCTAGTGAATTGAAACTATGTAACAGCAAGCACTACACAACTAGCAAAGCAATAAGAAACAGCCTACCAATATGTTCATGCTTGCACAGATGTTTTTTTAATTTGTAAAAAAATAAAACATTGGCTTTTTATTTCCTTTGGTGTTTCTTTGCAGATGCTACATTAAAGAAAATGTCAGCTCCTCCTCTACAGATCTCTGAAAACAGTAGATTCTGCTTATTTGGGTTTCTTACTATTTCAAGGGGAGGAAGAGGGAGGACAGGGATGGAAAATGTTTAAAAAAACTAGAACCATTTGTTCCTACAGTGTAGTAACTAATTTTGGTATGGCTGCATGCCAGAACATAATCTATTCCTTTGTAATTTTTTCCATTGTGTTTCGCTCATTTAAAAAAAAAAAAAATCAACAAAAAAATCCTAAATTTTATAAAGGAAAGGTGGCTTAGTAGGGGAGCCCACATTTATTAGATACCTCATACTTTACCACAAAATGGATTACAAACATAGGCTTAAAATTATTTTTTTAAAAGAATTACTGCTTATGAAGACCCAATATCAAGAAATTATGTACAAAGCTTGCCTTTGTTCTAGTAACACTCTGGCTTGAATGATGGAGAGTGATGAACAAAGGTGTCCTTAATCTATCAAATAGGATAGCTGTGAAGCTGGAATTGGCTGCTGAAGAGCAGTGCTGACAGTCCCTACAATTTCAAATGGCAAAACTGACCTGAATCAATTGTTCACATATTTCCAGGTGTGAAACACTCAGTATGCTTTTACAGAAATTAACAGCAAGGCAGATGGTATCACCTGTCTACTCTGAAGTATAGACCAAAAGGTAATGAAAGGTAAGGATGGAAGTGGGGTCAAGAGGAGGGAAGAAGAGGCAGGAATTCCTAGAGAAAGAATAAATTTGAATATAATCCCTGGGATTCCCCTGAGGCAAAATATCCAGTGCCAATGGGTATGAGAGCTTGTTACTCTGTAGCATCAACAGTCAGGAAGTGAAGACTAACTTAAAGATCATATTTGAATCGAGACTAATATGGCAAATACACAAGGCTAGAACACACACAGAAGGCTATTGGCAGCAAACTCTTTAGAAAAGCAGGAAACCCATGTTTCAGGAAACAAGAGAAATACGTTACAGGAAGTATCTGACGTACACTATTTTGGAGAAAATAAAAGTATCCATGGAATTCTACTACGTATATGGAGTACACACACATATTTATTTTTATTTTTAAAATACAGCATGCTATCATATATCATTCAGGAAATTTAGTTTAGCTAGGATATTCACTGTGAAACAGAGCAGAGTAAAATCATCAGATGCAGTAACTTACTTGCAACAAAAGCCAAATTTAAAAGCAGACAGCCTGCTGGTGGTTTTAGGGCAGATTTTTTCTGCTCTTTTACCCAAGGAGCAACATTTTATTGGTCTATTGGCATTACATCATTACAGAGCCTTTAGAAACAGTCAAACTGCCTACTTCCCTTAAATTAATACAAATCTAGCTATTTCATTATAAATTTAATGTCAGAAACTAAATCTTCTAATAGTAAGGTTTAATGAGCCAACCAGGATTGTGGTGCTTTCTTCCCTCACAGAAAGGCTGTCTTCTACCTGCAGCACTACTACGTTTATGAGTGTTATAAAGTATCCTGTCTCTCATTTTTATTGTATTCAGCTGAGTTCCTTCTTCACGACACAGATTCCACACAAATATACAAACTCTTCTTCTTTAAAAAGCAGTGCTAAGGAAGGCAAATACTCTATTTCTAAACATTCATATACTTGCAGGACACCACAGGCTTACATACAGCTTTATACAATCTGTAGTGGTTCAATGTCATTTTACATTGAAGGAGGCATCAAGAACTGAAAAAGCACTAAGGACTGAAAGCAATATTCTATCCACTGAAGGAAAAAAATAGAACAAAATCTAAAATCTAAAAAACCCTCAACTATTTGTAAGTGATTAATATAATTGCTTCATAGTCAGCACAAATAACCTAGGATTGTAAATCATGTAATTTCAGAAATGCTGGCTCCACACCTTCATAATTGTCTTGGGGTGACTTAATAACTTAAAATTAATTCAAGCCTTCTCCAAAAGACTCCTGTTAGTCTTAGACTGTTTTAAATCATGGACGGTCCAGAGAACACATTTCAACATCTGATGAATGAATGAATGAATGAATGAATGAATGAATGAATGAATGAATGAATGAATGAATGAATGAACGAACAAATCTAAATCCAGTTGGTAGCTGGTCATCAGTGGTGGTCCCCAAGAATCTGAGCCACTTTTCATTAGTATCTTTATTAATGATCTGGCCAAGGGGATCAAGTGCACCCTCAGTCAGTTTGCAGATGACACCAAGCTGGATGGGAGTGTTGACCCGCTGGAGGGCAGGAAGGCTCTGCTGAGGGATCTGGACAGGCAGGATTGATGGGCCAAGGCCAGTGGAGTTCAACAAGGCTCAGTACTGAGTCCTGTCCATGCCCTGCCCACGTGGCCAAGAAGGTCAATGGCATCCTGGCCTGTATCAGCAATAGTGTGACCAGAAGGATCAGGCCAAGGATTGTCCCCCTGTCCTCGGCACTGGTGAGGCCACACCTTGAAACCTGTGCTCCAAGAAGGACATTGAGGTGCTGGAGCATGTCCAGAGAGGGGCAGGGAAGCTGGTGAGGGGTGTGGAGCACAAGTCCTGTGAGGAATGGTTGAGGGAACTGGGGCTGTTTAGCCTGCAGAAAAGAAGGCTCAGGGGGAACGTGGAGGCTGGTGAATATACCTTTATATAAAGGCGACCAAAAGGCTTTTCCCAGGGTGCACGGTTCTGTTAAGTTAACCTATTCCACTTTGAATTCCCCGGCTGGCTGCTGGCCTTGGCCCTTCGTCTCTCCCCAAGGCTCTCCCATTGGTCCCCACTCCCTGATCCCGCCTTTTCCCCGGCCCTGGGAAAAACCCTGAGCTAGCCATTGTTTTGGTATTTGCCCTGCTACTTTCGACAGTGAAGATGAATAAACTCTCCTGCCGGAATGCAAGCAAATACCCTTCCTGACTCTTTTGTCACTGACTTAATACTGAACCTGCCCAGGCATCTGTGGGAGCGTGTGGGACCCCATGGAGCCAGGAAGGAATGGCATTAGGGGAACCTTATCACTCTCTACAACTGTGGGGATCAGTGAACATGCCTTTGTGTTGGGGCGACCAGAAGCACTCCCCCTGGGATGCTTTGTTCCTTGGTATGGTCTGTCCTGGTTTGAATCTCCCGGTTGGCTGTCAGCCTCTCACTCCTCCCCGGCATTCTCCCATTGGTTCCCATTCCCTAATCCCACCTTTCCCCCTGGCCCCAGATAAACTGGGTGCCTTCGAGATCGGGTTTCAGATTTGCTTTGGGAGTTCGGCTGTACAACATGGAATAAACCATCCAGCAGGATGATAAACGAATCTCCTTCCTGCCTCTTTGTCACCTGACTGTATTACCGAATATGCCCCAGGTTCTGTGGACTTGCGGGACCCACAGAACCAGGCTAAATACGGTTATTATACAACTGCCTGAAATGAAGGTGTGGTAGCCTCTTCTGCCAAGCAAAAAGCAGCACGACAAGACATAATAGCCTCAAACTATCCCAGAGGAGGTTGGGTTTGATAGCAGGAGAAACTTCTTCACTGAAAGGGTGAAGCATTGGAACTTCCCCAGGGAAGTTGGATGGTGTCACCATCCCTGGAAATGTTCAGAAAATGAGCAAATATGGCACACTGAGATAAGGTGTGCCCAGTGGATTTGGTGTTATTCAGTCAAAGGTTGGACTTGATGATCTTGGAGGCCATTTACAGCAATGTTTCCATGATTTCTGTGTTTTCAATCCTTGAATTAACAATTTTCAAGTCGCCTTACATTTTAATGTTATATATACGCTCTTTAGATATGTCTTTCAAAATTATTTTTAAAAGGACACGTGAAAACCCATTGTTTTTAAAATTCTGAACAAAAATTCAAAACAGATTACCACTTGAAGGACAGGCTATCAATTTTAAACCACTCCAAGCTGCATTTCCACATTTAGACATACAGCTACAAAGACAAAAATAATGAATGGAATAAAATGAAATTAAAGTAGAAATAGAATGAAAATATTAATAGTGTGAAATGAGTGAGTACAAGTTCAAGTAGACCAACAACCACATTGGAAACAGTGTGGAGTGATCCAGAAAACTTACACTTTCTCTGAAACTTTGAATGGGCCACTAATCACTTTCTTTCTATCTGACAACATCACAGTCATGCACACACTGACAGATTAAGTAATTATCATATAACCTAGCAAAAAAACGCATTTTGCATTTGTGCATATCCTCTTCTTGAGTACATCAGTGTTCTTGAATGACACTGTTTAATGTGTGATTTGTTTTACGCATATTTTTCAATACCCTAATGGCAGAAGTACCATGTAGCAAACCGATCATACATCCTTTTACCTTCGTAAATAGTTGAGCTAAAAATCAGTAACAAAAAGACCTCACAAATATGTTATTCTGTAGTATTCCCAGTCTATTTGGGTTTCATCACCAATACAGCTCGAAAAATGAAACTTTCACAGTTGACACTGGTCAAGTTTGCTATTCTTCTTTTGGGGAAGAACAGGTTTGAATTACATTTAATAGAATACCAAACACTGTTACTACTATAACTGCCATTACGTTTCTGAAGGCTCATCTTGGTAAAACCCTGGTTATTTAATTCTTACCTTAAACGTAACTTACTGCTCTTTACCTGGCAATAACCATCACAATTCAGATTTTTAATACATTTCAAATATTGGAACACCTTAATAGCAATGCATATATGGAGCATATATTAATATACTACTCACCAATTTTAATCTTTGCAAAGGTATTCTGCTAGTGTCTATCGGAGTACGCTCTGTGACATTACCAAATCTGACTTCTGGGACGGCAATTGCACATATTACATGTGCCCACCTGTGAAAAGTGGCAAGTCAAAAATACCACCAAAAAAACCCATAGAAATACAAGTGCTTAAGTTGTTGCTTGCTGTGTGTTTGGCTTTTGCTTTTGGTTTGGATTGGTTTTCTTAAAGGTACCTATCTGTACTTACTTCCTTATTAGGCTTTCTTAAGCTTCTTTAAAACATTTTAACAAACCTTCTAACACTACCACTTTCTGTAAATAAAATTTCAGACTGAGGTTTTATTGCAACAATTTTAAGTATGTTTTACTTTTTATTTAAGTAAGACATTTTTGTAGGTGTGCTATTCAGGTACATTTGTAAACACCACACTATTTAGTTCTTGTGTAATTTATCATCTACAGCATTTATTACTCATTATTAACATTATTCAGACATGAGAAACTAGTCTTGATGCAACATACATGATTATGATCAATCATGCATCTATCAAAACGCAAAATGAAATGCAAATGCTACCAAGACTTTCTGTCTACAGATAAGATGGCATACAAGCAGCAAAGTGATCAAGCCACCAGTGCAATGCCCAACATGAACCGGATCTCCTTTAGTAGTAAAAGCACCTGCAAGTGCCTAGGACCAGTGTTACATTTAAGACTTCAGTGCAACTTCAAGAGGTTTGTCAGATGATACTACATGCTTCCTACATCCATTAGAAAGCACTCCAAATCCTGTTTCGATACATGAATCTCAAAAAAAGAAAAGCTAAAAGAAATTTTTAAAAGTCTGAAATTAATGTTGAAATTGTGTACTTCCTGAAGTAAAAGAGAAGCTAATGACACTTTTTTTAACAAAGAGCAGCCTTCTGAGGCTACTTCTAAAATATTTTGGGAGTAGACAAGTAGTAAATCTGAAAAGGAAAACATTTCCATTCTTCGACTCATATTTGCCTTATTCCCTGTCATTTCCCTGTACATCTGTTTTCATTACCCCATTTGCTCTACTTCTGTAAGCTCTGAATGCTTGCCTCACTCCACTTTCTGTACATTTCAAAGAGACACACATTACATGAGTGTCTTAGCAGATTAACAGGAATGTGGGCTGAAGCTGAAGGAGATGGAGGGTGATGCAGAAAACAGAAACAATTTCTCTTTCCTGCACCAGAGCAGCAATATTTCAATAAGTCATCTTTGACAAAAACATCTGCAGAAGTATCATATGACACACAGGGACCAAACAAATTGCTGTCATGTGACTTTAAAGTTGTATTGGTCGAAGTGTAAACTAAGAGCTGTATATAAAGATGACATATCAATTAACAAGTTATAAAGTTCAGCCCAAATAAAAACAGATAAAGCTTGCAGATCCATCCTTTTATTATGGTGACAGTTTGTTCATGTTTTAACTTACAGAAAAGAGTCCTGTTTTGAGACTTTTAAAAAACTTTCTCTAACAGCCTTTTTCTTTTCATTGTGACCTGCTCACCTGCTAAACCACACTGTCTTACCATCTAAGTTTTATGAGACAGAAATGCTATAAATAAAATGCCTCTTCAGTCAATCTTCAACTAAATATTTATACTCTGACATCTCTCAACCTAACAGACTCAAAACAATTGCTGTGCGCTGCAGAAAAGAAGGAATCTCAGCTTTCCTATAGGGCAAACTGCTTACTGCATGCACACATACCAATTTGATCCATTAGCTTTTAAATGTATTTCATGCTCTTCCTGTATCTCTAATTAGTATGTACAGAGTAAAGAAGGAGCAAAGGGAATGCACATGTTAGATTTTACAGTTGTTGGAGAAAAAAGATGTAAGTGTAACATACTTCTCTGAAAACTCAAAATTTCAAAATGGTAGCGAATGCTGAAAGATAGATTAAAACTCCAGAATGTGTAACAACTATAAGGTTCACATCATGGAAACATGAAAACCAGAGCCAAACTGCTTTTACAGAAATCCCATTTCATAAATCTGTAACATTAACCTACAGAGTATTAGAATGCAAACCCAAAAACTTTATATACAATTATACAAGAAAAGTGACTTTATGCAAACCTCTATGGATTTTTATATTAATATATCTTATGAGACATTTGAAAAAAAAATTGATGTACAAAAAAAATATACATATTTTTAAAGATGCAACATGTAAGCTACCAACAGCAAGTACCAAAAGAGCATGATAAATTCTACTGAGATAATAGTTTTGTCATTCTCCTTTTATTTAGCGAGTAAAGCAAGTAGCAAATATAAGGGAATTTAAAACAGAACTAAAAATCAGCTGAGAATTTTCATGTACTGGCAAAAATCTCCTTTAAAAGGGCTACAATAATACTGTTTTCTGAAGGTAAGATATGGCCTGAGTTAAACAAAAAACTTTCTCCTAACTGGATGATTTACAAGGGTCATGAAATCAGTTGCAAATCACTGATAAATAAATTCTTTCCTGGTTAGTGAAAAAGAATGTTGTACCTAGATCATGTCTTACCACTGCATTCCAAAGCATCAAAGAAAGAGATCTACATGATATTGCTAAGCTACTAAGAGAAGCTAATTAATTATGAAATAATTCAAAATGTATAAAGACTATTCTACTATTGGGCTTGAAAATATATCAAGCTGCAACATTTTCCCCTTTAGCTGTTAGGGTTACTTGCTATAGTGTTCTGTCACCCAGATACAGAGAAAAATCCTGACACTGTTAATAGCATGATGTCAGCAACAAGACTATTTTTGACAGTATGTGATAGAAGTGCATTTGAAAAAAGCCCCCAACTTCAGAATTGAAAATTATTTCAATATGATTAAAATTAATTTGTTGCAAATACTGGGTTTAGAAGTTCAAAGGTATTGCATTGTAATTTTCAGGAGCAAAGAAGAAAATACACTTTGCTGTTTGATAAGACTTGCCCATGCAAACAATGATAAATGAGCTCTCATTTGCTTTCTTTGCACAAAGGCCAGCAGATTAAAATTTGAAACAAGCAAGTGTGTGCAAATACTAAAACAAATGTACGTTTTAGTATCTATCTATTTAACAAAATGCCAGTGCTACATTTCAATAGAAGTAATTTTAATTCTGCAACGATTCAGCTTAAAGGGACACTGTCAAGTAATTAGGTTCACAAATGCTTTCCACATAGGAATGGACTCGGAATAAAGTCTAAAATAAGTACATACAGTCCTGAAAAATGTATTACTTACTTTTTCTGAGTAGTTTGCTTTAATGCACCACCTCTCAAATTGCAGAGACAACATTCCTAAAAATAAAAATAAAGTAGAAAAAAGTGAGCTTTAATGATGGTTTACAAATCAGTTTTATTCATCTGATCTTGAGGATAAGCAAACTGCTAATGCAATTAATTACTGGGTTATAAACTGCCACTTGAAAGCATAGCATTTCCTTACGGGGAAGAAAAGGATACAGTAACAAAAAGAGAAACAACTCATACGACCTAAAGAAAAAAGATATTTGAGTATTACTTACAGACAAAGTGATGGAATCACTTTGAAATGTAACAAAAAACCAAAATCAACACCAAAAAAAGGAAACAAAAAAATCCCCAACATTTTTAATCAATACTGCCATAGAAAGGCTGGAAACTGCCATACATTTCACAAAGATAAAATGAAATACTATGGTATATCATTAGTTTAATAGAAGTTACTGAGAAACTGACCCATAAGCTATTGATCCAGCTCAAATTATTGTTTTTCTTTTTCCTGCAGTATTCCTTCACTGCTTTGATCTTCAGTACTATTCCATCTCTTTCAGGGCAGTCAGCAAGGTGTTCAGTGGTTCCCAGATAATATGCCAAAAAACATGGCTTTTCCTACCTCTACTTAAACCTGAGCTTTTGAACAGATATAGCCTTTTCTTCTTTCCAACCCTTCACTCCTTCAGTGTCCTCCATTTCTGAATCTATTCTTTCCCTTTTTTCTTTTTTTTTCTCTTTGTCCCGTGAGAGGAGCTGATGAGAAATTGTTTCCAACATTAGCTATTTTTCTTCCTGCCTGTTTTTTCTCTACAAAGAACCAAATGCACAAAATAGAGACAAGATATTCTGTGACTGTATACCTATACAATGTCTTTTGAACCCCTATATTTAAGTTGCCCTTGCAGGACAAACAAACAAACCAAAAAAAAAAACAGAAATAAACCAAAAAAAAACAAATAAAGTGAAACCCCAAAGAACTTTACGTTATACTCCAGTCTGATCTTATCTTAAAAACTTCATTGATGAAGACTACAAACGTATTCAGAAATTCAACTGAATGCAGTATTACATTTCCTATGAAAAACACCTTTCCTAACCATAAAAAAAATGGTTTCTTGTGACACTTGGATCTTCTTTGCTATTTAAGCACACATTTTGCCTTACCAACCAAAACCATGGGGAACAGAACATCCTCTTATGGAGCATCCTTTTAAATAGTTAATATTATTGTACAATTTTAAAGAAGAGAATTGAGGTTCGTTATTCTATCCACAACAACTTTAGGATGGGACCTAATACTTTCCAGATCACATTTCCCTTTCTAAAGTAATCACTGACTATTAAATCAGGGAACCCAAACGCTCAGAACTATACAGCTTCCAGTAGAGTACCAGTACATTCACAGAAAATTTTATTCTAATTGGCATTCAGTTCTGAAAGGCAAGATGTAAAAAACACATCTCGAAACTGTCTGCAGATCCTTAACATTACCTGGGATTTTGAAAACTACATTAGCACAACCACAGAGTTACCTTACAGTACTGCATCATCTTCAATCTGATTCACCTTTGAATCTTGCTTACAAACCAGCAGAGGGAAAACGTGTTTCTTCGGCTCTTTCTTTGACTGATTTTATCACCCTCAATGTTACCTGTTGTTACCAGTGTTATCTATCTTTATAAACACAGCTTGGTCACTGTCATAGTGAGATACTAAAAGACTGGGTCCAATATGTTGATTTTATATATGACAACTGGGGATGAAAGATAAAAACTGTAAAAATGGATGGGCATACATCTCCATGACTACATGAGAGTAACAAAATAAATGACCCAAGCAGCATAGAAAATTATACCTAAAATGGAACAGCCATTCTGGAAGAGGCAAATACCACAATCTCCTAAAAAAGGAGCCATGCGAATCTGATCCCAAAATCATTTGCAGTTGTCAGGGTAACACAAAATGTTATTGTATTCCAGATGTCTCTGTGCCCACAATTTGTTACTGTCTCTTTAAAACTCTGCAGCCAGAAAATGGAAATGATGGGGAGGGCATTGCCAAGGTCCCATTTAAAGTCAGAGCCAGGAGGCAGGGAGCTCTCTCTCCTGGCAGCCTTTGCTGAAGGCAGAGGCTCCTCTTTCTGAGGAGGTTGCTTCCCAGGGTTGGTTTTGGTTTGTTGGATTTTTTTTTTTTCTGGGCTTGCAACAGTAGCCACTCAGCAAAACGGCATTTTCAATAAAAACTGTTTCAGAGTCACCTCTGTAAACCTGTCCCGGGGCCAGGTCACCCCGCATCTGACAGACTGGTTCTTGCCCCGCTCCCAACACTTGTGCAGTGCGGCGGACATCAGCACCAACACCAGCAGAGCCCAGGGGGCAGAAGGAGGAGGCAGCAGGTGGCAGTGCTGACCCCACACACACCGGCACTCATCTGCCACTAGAGCGGCTCCGTAAGGTCCTGCTTTCCCAGGAAGGTTCTTTCTGTCCACTGATGCCTTACGTTTTAACTTTTATATTTTTCAAATCCTGTACTGCCTAGTGTGTAACTCTGCAGTTTCTTGTGGTCTGTTAGCTGCTGTTCTCTCATGCTGGTTAGATATAACAAGCCTCTCTAGGTTTCCACCTCAAGGACACCAGCCCCAAAATGTGTAAACTAAAAGCCTCTAAATGGGGGGCAAACTTGGGGTGATTACATCATAAACTGAGGTTACAATTGGAGAATTAACCCTGATATGCAAATGAACCAAACTTATAAAAGTGTGAAGAACCCATGACCAGTGTCCATCTTGGGTGGAGCCTTTTGACTGCCCAGGGTGTAGCTTTGAAGGCCCTTCAAATAAATACCTACCTTTATTCTCTTATTCTTGTCTAGTCTCTGTTTCAGGTAGCCAACCTCAAGGCATCACCACCATCTTTTTTTCCCTTTGTCCCCTGGACAGCGTGGTCGACTGGACGCACCATCATGGGGTAGAGAGCTGATGCCATTTTCCCTCTGTCTTTCAAGCCACGTGAGCACCCTTGGTGGGCACCATTTTGGAAATGCTATTTCCACCACTTTGGGTCTCCCTTTGTTTCCCAGGGGTTCATGAGATCTAGCCATTTTGTATCTAGTGATTATTTACTGTTTTTTTGGTTTTTTTTTTTTTTGCTTGTTGCTGTTTTGCTTGTTAGTAAACTGTTATTTTTTCACTTGTATCTACTCGCATTCATTCTTTGTGGGTGGAAAGGGATTGGTTGAAACTAAAGAGGAGGTAACTCATTTTAGAGCATCCACCTCTTTAAGGGTTGTCTTAAACGAAGACAGCAGTTCTGCAAAGCATGAATCTTTACAGTTTAGACACAGAATAACATCTGCAGACTGGGGAAAAGAGCATGAGTCTGACTCATCAGAAATCTTTGCAGGGAAAAAGCTTCATTTCCACTTTCAAATGTAAAAGTTCAGGGGATCCCTCATAAATTCTTTTTAATCTGACCACTCTCTTAACGCTGGCCACAAACATACTTCAGCTGACTGACTTTCCGCTTTGCAAAACAGTGAGTTTGCTCATATTTTATGAGCTTTGATGTTCTTACGCCACCTTACTTTGAAATTTGTTATTTGAAAAATGATTACATTTTCCTTCTTCTGATGGGTATTTTTCACTTTTAAGGAAAATTTTCATTAGATCATCTGCTGTGTAACTTACTAATGCAACCAGACTGAGAATCCAAGGCCCTAAGGAAATTTTACAAATAAATTAAGCTAAAATAGCACAGGAAGAGACAGAAGTCATAATCTTCACATATTAAGTACAGAGCTTTGACATTAGGTTAAAAAATAGAAAAAAAATTATAAAATGAGGGAAAATTAAAGCAGCCCAGACAAAAGAGAAGGTGGCTCTAAATACCCTCATTACATGCTATAAAAAGATTACCCTTATGCAGGACCTACAGGAACCAAATATTGTCTCCTCTAAAAAAAAACCCTAAACATATCTCTGGCGAACAGAAAGTGATGGTGGGCACTTGTTCACTGTCTCCTGGACCCAGGCTATAACAAATTAGATCCCTAAGAACTAGAAAATTTTACCAGTGTTCATAACAGACCTGTGTGGGTAGGAACACAGGTTTTAAAGCCCATTAAAACTATTTTGATGATCATGTCTGCATTGCAATATATTGTCCTATATCCAGGCAACATGGCTATTAAGTTTAACTTCTGTTTCAACATACTACAACTAATGAAAACTTAAGAGGACCTGACATTTACAAAGATTAACATTCCTAATAAGTGTGTATGTGCCATGGATGGCAATGAAATCACCTGGACACTAGTTATTACCCATGTTATTATCCATGGAGGACATAGGCCTCTTGAGCTAGTCCAGCGCTCCAAAAGCACTTCTACAAAGACAGGCTGAGAGAGTTGTTCAGCCTGGAGAAAAGTAGAGAAGGCTTTGGGGAGACCTCATTGTGCCCTTTCAATACTTAAAGGGGGCTTATAAAAAAATGGGGAAAAACATTTTAGAAGGAGAAATGGTTTTAAATACACATGAGTAATAAGGAAAAAGTTTCTGACAATAAGGGTAGTGCAACACTGGATCAGATTGCCCAGAGAGGTGGTGGATGCCCCATCCCTCGAAACACTCAAGGTCAGGTCATACAAGGCTCTGAGCAAACTGATCTATCTGAGAATTTGGACTGGACGACCTTTAAAGGTCCCTTCCAACAGAAACTCTTCTATGCTACTGTGATGCTGTGTTCTCACAGAGAGAGAGTGTCTGTGCATCCCTGTGTGCCTGCTGTCAGCCTACAGGTAAAAATCAGAAAAATGTATTTCATTACCAAGCATCACCTTAGAAGGTATCCAATCTCTGATTCATTATTCCTTTGCAAATCCTTTAAACAAGTAATTTTGTCATTTGTATTTGCATTAAATAATAATTTCATAAGCATATTATTTTACACATATCTAAATTACATCTTAGACCATTTTAAATTGCTTATCTCCTTAAAAAATCTCCGTAACATTCTAGAATTACAAGAGAGTTTTCTCTCTTCTGGTATCTGTATGAATTAAGACATCTCCATATAATTCGCAAGCTTTATACACTAACGTTCATTTAATCTTTCAGCTTTTTTGTGGAGATCATGCTTTTTTTTTTTTTTCATAACAATACATATCATATTCACTGTTTCTGGACTAAATGTTTCCCCTTGCTTTCAAGGAAACATGTTTGCAACTAGCAACCCTAATCTCACTTCTCTGCTTCAATCACTTCAAGAAGCTGCAGGAAAAACCTCAAGTCAGTGTGAATTAACCATGCTTCCTTTGGTACATACATCCAAAAGATGGATCACCTTTTTTGGAAGGGTATGTCGCTATTCAGGCATAGCTGCATATTAATTATAGTTGCATGGATAAATATTACACAAAACCCAAGACTGTTCACGCTTATATTTTAAAATTAATACATTTGCTTATCTTTGTGCATTTTTTTAGTGTCTGCCAAAACTCGAAGTCATATTCACAGTAACGCTTACAACAAGCAGTTTTCACTGCAGTTTCACACTTCCATATTTCCATACTTACTTCATCAGCAATAGCATTCCTTGGGAGACAGGAAGGTGTCTGACACAGCAAGGCAGTAGAATTCAGCCAAGCCATAGCAGAGGGATATATATTAAGTCATCTAACAGTTATTTTTATTGAAAACTATGACCATGCACAACACAAACCCCTTTCTTTTTAAACTGCTATTTCTCCTTTACTGAAGTCCTGTAAATTACAATAGCATCTCCAAAGAATTACATTTATCCAGTCAAATGAAAAAAAAAGTTAAGCTTGTATCAGTGGATGAAGACAGAGTAAAATAAAATATATGTTATTCTTAATGAATTGTGCCTGACACATTTTCAAAAATTTCCTCGTAAAATGTAGTTTCTGTAAGCAACCTAATAATTTCTTCCAGCTCTTTGGCATCCATGCCATTAGGGAGCTTTTCATTACAACTAACATGAAGATTCCCTCCTTAAGCCTGTTCCTTTTCACTTTAAGCATGATAAACATAAACAACCCAGATTGTCCCTTTCTTTTTTTGACATTTTCCATTTGTAGACCCTTAGTCAGTCAAACAACCACAACTTTTACACCTACCTGACTTCATCTGTGGCCACATTCTCCCCTCTGAAATGCAATGAGAACAGATCTTCAGTGATGTCAGGCAAAGTATGTTTAGTTTTTATCCCACATCTGGGGAGATGTGATTACACTGCCATGAGTTGTGTAGCACATGGACAATAACCTTCAGGACCTCTTCTACAGCAATGGCTGACATCACTGCTCCACCCACAATCCTTTGTCTGTATTCTAGCTCCAGTATCTTGCACTTTTCTCCAATTACCTCTTGTTTTCCAGGTTATCTCAATAATTTATCAAGATCTTGTTCATTTCTGATTGCCCTTACTTCAAAGGCCTCACTAAAAAAAAGCCAAAAGCTTGTCTTCAGCTAACATTTCCAGCATTTCCAGCAACAGTTTCTTGCACAAGGGATAACTGTGCAGGCTGTGGCTGGTCAAGCCAGTAAAAAGATTGTTGAATGTTTGACAGATGCTACTAAAAAAATGAGACTAGGAAAAGGGCTTGACTAGGTACTCCAATAAGAAGGTAGTTGCTATTGAAGGAAACAGATTCAAAATAAACAAACAAAAAACCAGACAGATTCTTCACACAGTATGTGTCTGTTTGCCAGATGTGGGTGCTAAAATTTTACACTAGTTGAAAAAGAAGCTGCATAAGTTCATGAAAAAGAAGTCCAACAAAAGTTACTTATTACTAAGTAAATAGAAAGATACTGCCTTTGGCTAAGACAATTTCGTATTTCCACATTGTAGGAGATTGAGAAAGCATTAGGAATGCCTGTCCAAGACACATATTCTTCACCAGGTATTAATTTCTTGCTGTGAAAGAGAGGATAACAGACTACAACAGACTTCAGTTTAATTCTTATAGCACATCTTATTGTTCTACATAACCTGCAGTTTTAAATGTTCATATGTAGAAACAATACTTAGATATCAAGGAAAATCCAAATGCTTGGCACTAAGCACACATTGCAGTATCTATTATGTATAACATACATTTAATTTTCCTAATTTGAGAACCCAAAAATTAAACAAAATGCAACTTTACTAATACATTATTATCATTCATATAATAAGTTATTGTGGTAGCTTTATTGTCACAGCTTTATTTAGCAGTGATTTTACCTGAAATAATATTTTCAAGTAATTTCAATACATTTTGGCGAGTGATTTGAAGCATTGCAAGTGTTGATTATAGAATAGTTTGGATTGGAAAGAACATTAGAGATCATGTAGTCCAACTCCCCTGCAATGGGCAGGGACACCTTTCACTAGACCAGGTTGCTCAGAGCCCCATCCAACCTGGCTTTGAACACTTCCAGGGATGGGGCATCCACAACTTTTCTGGTCAGCCTCAAAGTAAAGAATTTCTTCCTTACAGCTAATCTAAACACTCCAACAATTTAAAGTCACCACCCCTTGATAATGTCTTAAGCACCACGTAGGACACTACTACTCAGTAAATAATGTGTTTCCACCCTTTTTTATCAGCTATTTTCCCTGTCAATTGACTTTGACTAGTATCTAAAAACCTAAGAAAAGTGGTTAGGAAAGGCTTTGGGTTTGGTTTTTTCCTCTGAAATATTTCTAATAAGAGGTCAGAACAGTTTTAAGAGTCAACTGCTCCAAAGCTGTGTCACAATAATACCTATTTACTAGTCTCCTTTAAAAGCAACTAATTAAAACAGGCATCTAATGTTCAACTCTGCCACAACTAGCCAAACAGATACAAATTGTAGGGCTATGGCTGTTAAATATATTTTGTTTACTTCAAGCCATGCAGGCTGCCTTTTTAGACAAAAACCTTTGAACTGAAAATAGATATCCTTAGTCTTCCACCTTTTCTCTCAATTGCATTGTAATGCCCAAGGTGAAACTCCTAGTAGTATTAACACAGATGTGCATTTGGATATAGCACTGCTGCATTTTAGTTAACTCATTTTGCCAGCTCATTTATATTTGTGTCTATATTTATCCTTGTGTAAAGAGAAATGGGTTGGTGTTTCTTTTGACACATTTGAAAATGTTTTTTTCAGAAATGGTCCACTAATGAATATGTTAATCTTTCTACACCAAGGGAATAATTTTCACTTGGAAAATAGCTTTTGAAGTTATTGAATTTCAATTCAAAGTCCACTACTGTATCCAGTTCAAGCTATTACCTTCAGAGACAAACTTCCTTTTTTTAATGACAAAATATTTGCAAAAAATAATAAACTGCAGTAAAATTGATGTTTATCTTGTAAAAGATTTTGTTTCCTGACAAGGAGCACCGCTCTTAGCAGAGTTGCTACATGCTACCAGTGTCAATCACAACCTTCATTTGTACTGTAAGTGATTGAAGTTCACACTGATTATGGAGGCTGCGTAATTCCATAAAAGAGATATCCACCACAGGCTAAAATTTCTTTAACGTGTAGAAAGATCTTTGGCTGCAAGATTAAAGCAGGTTTTTGAAAGTAGAAGGTGGCAACACTTCTTTCACGGATGAACATTTCACTCTTTCAGATGCATCCACGTCTGTTCAAGACATCCACCTTTGGGAATTTAAAGTTCACAAATCATCAGGTATGTAATTTCCACATTTTAGTAACCTAATCCTGCCAACATTCCGTCTGCCCTGCCCTTGGTTTAGGGATAGCCAAAAATTTCCTTGCAGTTGCAGCTCCCATATCATGCCAGTCTAAAGCAACAGTATAAAGAGCAAGTAGAGTTTCACTACAATGTCCATAGCATTATTAACAGCGATCTCCAAGAATGCAAAGAGCAGGAGAGAGCTGGCTGGAATAAGAAGACTTTTACAAGGACAGGAAAGAGAGGTGAGATTGAAAATGGGAATATGGAGAGAATTCCACAGCCAGAGAAGGAATGAGAACTGAGGCTGAGACTGAAATGAGAATCAAAATACTCATTCAGGTAACTGGAATAAAAATAACTCTCACATTTGACAGGGGTGGGTACTATGCGTCTTTTCTCCCTAGAATGCATACAAAGTAAAACACATCCATAAAGTATGAAATGGAGACTATCAGATCCCTGAATATGAAGTATTTTCTGTTATAGTGGTTATTGGTCACTCAAATGTAGCAAATCCTTAAAGTAGAAGGAGCAGCTGTTCCCAAGCAATTGAACAAGAAAGATTACATTTTCCCCTTTGAAGAAGAGTCAAAAGGAATGAGATTAGCTTTTTAAAAACATTAATAAGTAACCCATTGAAAATACAAAACTGATCATTCTTCCTGCAAAATATAGAGACTGCAAAAATCACTTTTACACAGAGGAAAACACCTGGGGCAATTCCAAGCACAAATACAGGCTGGGTGGAAAATTGATCAAGACTAGCCCTGATGAGAAAGAGTTGGGGTTGTTGGTTGACAGGAAGCTCAGTGTGAGCTGGCTCGCAACCCAGAAAGCCAACCACATCCTGACTTGCATCACAAATAGTGTGGCCAGCATGTCAATGGAGATGATCTGCCCCTCCAAGAGACCCCATCCAGAGTTCTCCATCCAGCTATGGGACCCCAGCAAAAGAATGACATTGACTTGCTGAAGTGGGTCCACAGAAGGCCAAGAAAAACATCAGGAGGCTGGAGCACCTCTCCTGTGAAGACAGGCTGAGAGAGTTCGGGTTATTCAGCCTGGAGAGGAGAACACTTCAGGGAGACCTTATAGCACCTTCCAGTACCTAAAGGGGGCTACAAGAAAGATGGTAAGACAAGGCTTTGAACTGAAAGTGGGTAGATCTAGGTTAGATATAAGAAGGAAATTCTTATCTAACCTAGACATAAGAAAGAAATTCTTGATTATGAGGGTGGTGGGACACTGGAACAGGTTGCCCAGAGAAGCTGCAGATATTCCTGGAAATTCCAGACATTCCTGGAAATGTTCAAGGTCAGACTGGATGTGGCCCTGGCAACTTGGTCTAGTGAAAGACCCTATCCATGGCAGGATGTTGGACTAAATTTTCTTTAAGGTCCCTTCCAATCATTCTATGATTCTATGAACACTGAGACTAAATGCTTAGCAAACAAAACAGGAATGATGGTGTATCTAATATATATGTACTATGATAAAAAGTATGTAGGTTTATTCCCATTATTATAGACAGCAAATATTAGATTTAAACCTGAGTATCTTCAGAAGAAAATCTGTGTCTTTAAGAAAGCAGCATAGCACCAGCTGGGCAGGTCAGGATATCCTGCTACTGGCTCTTTTTAGCATGTTTTTCTTCTCAATGACTTTGCAGCAGCACCTCTAGAGATTAGATATGGTCTTTGAGGATAAATTAAGATTGGATGAGATTGAGGGAGGTTTTCTGGTCCAATGCCATCTCCAAGCAGGGCCAGATTCAAAAGTGCATCTGGCTGAAATCATAATTCACCCTGCAGGGAATCCCTTCCTTGTAATATGAGAATACCCACACAGCTGGAGGTGACCAAAGCCGTCAAGCCTTTTGACATGGGTATCAGTAGCAAAGCTTGACTTGGCAAACTCCAATGAAGGGACTGAAAGGTCAAAATGGGCTTTGGGTTTGAGCCTTATGGAACTTACAATAAAAACATATTTTCTGAGTTTAATGGTCTTCAATTTGGTTTCTGTGACAGTATCAGAGAAACCCCATATTTACAAACCTGTTAAAATATGTTATTTCAAAGACTGAGTTTTGCAAGCAATAAATATCCTGTTACTAATATAATACCAGAATCAGAAAGAAATATAATGCTCCTTACATCTGAGTCCATACATGGTTACCATCAGCATTTACAAGTAATTCTCCCAGTAAGGCACCTGTTTTGTAGAGAAGGTTTGTGAAAATACAGATTAAATAAATTTTTTAAAATAAGTATTTTTTTAAAATAATCATCAGGTTTTATTTTTCTGAAAACAAAAAACTGCAGAAGTATTTAAGTTTTTACTTTTTCTATTATAGCCAGATTTTCCTGTCCAATAGTTTCTTTTATTAACAATATTCAAATGCATTTAAAGCTTGGTAGAAAAATCAGTCTGAAAATTAAGACACTGTATAACCAACTCACATGTATTGAGTTAATTTTGGCAATTACTAGGCTCTGAAAACACCAGTTTATAATGGAAATGCTGACTCAGTACCAGTGAGAAAGGCACCACTACAAAAAGAACATTCAAAACCATTATTTTCAGTAGAATGAAATAGGGCAGTTTCTGAGCTGGAATGTGGAAAGCTGTTATGTGCCACTTTTCTGATGCCTTTGGGAAAAAGAAACTAAAAATCCTTCAAATTACATAAAGGGCTACTCTAATCATAAAATGCAAATAAACCCAAAGGCCAATTATCAATAAGTAATATAAAAAGCATGAAAAAGCTCATCTACAGAAAAAGGAATTCTGCTAAGCTATTTAAACATACGATCTGTTCTCAAAATCAGTGCCAGCTAACCAGATTAGGTACTTAACAGTTTCTGTAGTGCTGTGGAGAACAATGTAATAATCACTTGTGAAAAGTCATGCAGCATCCTTAGTAGCCTTATGAACAGCTACCTGATTATGAAGCAAGCCATTAAAGTGTATTTACCTACTCTCTTACTTCCTCTTCTTTCTCTTTCCTGTCCCAAACACTTTGTCCTCTAAATAACAAAAGTACTCCATGTTTATGTATTATAGCTATTAGATGACCACATCTTTGCTCATTGTACAGTACGTTGCATTCTCTATAATGCCAGTCATTATTCTTCCTGACTTCACTAACATTTTCTAGCTGAAGCATTTAAGATTAATGAGGCGTTTGTTCTCAATCAAGGCACTTTGTATGAATACAGTTACACTTTCAGGATCCATGCAGATGACTTATTCATTTGATTTTTTAAAATTGTTTTGGGCGATTGATTTATGGCTATTTTTGTCCATTAGCATAGACAATTCTGTACCACTCTTTTGTCAATAACTGTTATCAAACAGGACCTACTGCCTAATAGAATATAAAGATGTATTATGTATCATGAATGCAGGTATATCATAGAGGGTGAAAATTTGACATAAAATGTTGTAAAGCATACTATTTCAGCTACTTAGAGATGCCGAAACTGCAAGAAAACAGTATGCTTCTGAATCTCAAAATCTGTTTCCTCTGATAATATAAAATGGAATAGCCATCAAGGAAAAGTCTGGCTCTGTCAATTTAAATCCACAAAGACATTTTTCTATTTCCATATTTTAATGATGTTCATAGTTGGGATCCATATATAATAAAGTTTGATTTAGCTGTTAAGACAACTCTCATTCCTATAGTGCTCTCATGCTTCATTGCTTTGCAAAGTCATACTGATATACAGAAGCCTACTAGAGACCAAATTTTTCATAAAGTTAACATAACTGCTGTGATTTTAAGAAAGTATAATTTAACAGAATTTAAAACAACTTTGTGTAAGCAGAGGAATGAGAAGGCATTTTCCCTCCTAAGAAATAAACTCTGAAACAAGGTTGTACCAACGCTTCATAACTTCCATTATATTCTTCATTGCACCAAACTTTCTTTATCCTTGTTTTCCAATCAACCTTCTCTTCAGGATTTAATGCCTTAGCCAGAAGGGAATTTCTCAGATGGGTCATCTTCAGCTAAATCTCCTTCTTCTAGGAATCAACATGAAGTGTAGGGAAAGCAATTTCAAACATCCAGGAAGCTGGAGTTTCAGGGAGTATGTATTTCCTAATAACTAAATCTTCCCATTTTGTGCACTTTTCTGATACAAAAAACTGACGTTTTGGAAGGCATGTGTATATATAATCCCACACAGAGCCAAATCTGTTTCAGATGTTCTGCAACAGCTGCAGTTTTTTAGGAATGATTATCAAGAACAAAAATTTAGATGACTATTTTTTATTTAATTCATGTAGAAACTTGAAGTCTGAACTGTATCAGTTGGAATGTAAAATACACTCACTCTATATTCCCTACCATAAAAAAAAAAAGGTCATGCAAACAAGGAATTTTCTCTAATTTCATCTCCCTCTCCAGAGAGATTTATGGTACTACACATCAATTTAAAATACAATTAAAATATTAGATGTAAAACAACAGATACAGAAAACACATTCTGTGTTCAGTTTTGGTCAAAAAAGGTGTGGACAGGTTAGAGAGGTCCAGAGACAGGCCATATAGATGGCCAAAGAGCTGGGACGCCTGCCAAATGTGGAAAAGCTGCGAGAACTGAGTTTGTTTGGCCACGAGTAAAGAAGGTTTACCAGACACTTGATCATCAGGTTCCAGTATCTAAAGGGTTGTTGGGGCTTTTAGGAGTTCTGTTTTCTTTCTCTCTTAAAGATTTTTTCCCATATATGTTGCCAGGAAAACAAATTACTGGGTGCTTAAGAAAAACAAAAAACCTGGCCACAGAGGGAGGGGTCCAACTGGCTACTCTTTTTCACCTGGGGGTTGTGTACAGCCCAGGCTGGCTGGTGTTCTCGGCATTCGGAGGGAGAGAGGCTGCCATCGTTGTGGAGGGATTTTGTCAGCACTGCAGGCTTCTGGCTTTTGGGCTGCCTTCCTTCTACGGTGAGTGGAGCTTGGTCACTGGAGCGGCTGTTGCACAGGGACCACAACACCCCACCTTACTAAAAGAGGGACCTTCTCACCATCTGCTCGGGTGCCTCAGGGAGAAAGCCCGGGATTCCCAAGCCCGGCTTTCCCTGCCCCGCCGGGAGCCGGGCTGCGGCCGCCCTGCTCCTGCCGTTGCTTTGAGCCTTGGCTACATCGTAGCCCGCAGGCCCTGCCTGCCGACACCTCCCGAGGTTTCCTGCTCCAGCTCCGGAGTTTGATACATCTCGTCTGCCACCCGGGATCTGTGCTCGTCCCTGCTGTCCCAGCCTGCTGTTCCCGAGGGTCCGGCCGGGCACCGGGATCAGCTGCCCAGGGTGTTTGTGCAGCCTTTGTTCCATCCCTTCCCGGCTCGGCCGAGCCGCCATCACCGCCTGCTCCCCGAGCCCGCTCCGGAGCGCCCCCTGCAGCCGCGGGGGAACCATCGCACCCGCCCCGCTCACCGGGAGCCGCCAGCGCCCCTGCCGGCTGTGAGCGGAACTGCACCCACGGGGAAAGGGCCCGACAGCCGAGAGAGGCCGGCACTGGGTTTGTGGTGCTGTTCGCTGCTACTGCCAGAGTTATAGCTGTTTATGTTGTTATACATATATATATTAGTAAAGAATTGTTATTCCTCTTCCTCATATCTCTGCCTGAAAGCCCCTTAATTTAAAAATTATAATAATTCGGAGGGAAGGGGGTTGAATTTTTCATTTCAGGGGAGGCTCCTGCCTTCCTTGGCAGACACCTGTCTTTCAAACCAAGACAAGGGTGGCTTCGAAGAAGATGGGGATTCCCTTTCTTACAAGGAGTCACATGGAAAATATGAGGGATAATGGGTACGAGTTATTCCTGGAGACAATCTGATTAGACACAAGAGGAAAGAATTTCAGAATGGCAATTGCTTATGTTACTCTTAGTCATACACATACAATTTTACATGACAGAATATGACTTTTTTCTTTCTGCCTTCCCCTGGCTATACTAAGAAACTTGTATCTTTTGAATCGTCCCTTAAGAAATTACTGACATCTATCACAAATGATAAAAAGAATTTTACTTTATTGCAATTTCAGTTGCAACTCTTATTTTCTTCCATCATGGTTTTTTGAACATTGTATATCCACTGTTAGACGCAGTTCTTCAGCTGGACTCTCACCAAAGCTGAAGAGAGCAGAAAGATTGTGCCATGTTTTTTTCCAGGCTTTGCTTCCAGTACAAAGCTTAAGCATCCTCGTGTGATATTTCAGATTCTACAGAACTGATGGCATGTTCAGTTTGTGACCAGAGTGCTCACAACTGCAGCTGCCAACAGGAACTACTGCTTAGGTAGTGTCTGCCATATTATGTGTACATAGCTGACAACTCCTAAGTACTCTCCCTATCTCTGTTGAACTCCATATGATTTATTATGATTTTCAATACAGTTTAACACTTTGGTAGCTTCACATTATGTTAACTCCCCCAGCTCCTGTGCAATCATCTTAAACAGCTTAAAGTAGACCAGTCTAGACTTCCACAAATGCTTTGTAACGACATGAAAAGTAATCAGCAAATGATGCCCAGAAATTTATTCTCTTAATGGTTTTAAAAGTCTTACGAGAATGACGGCTGGTGGTCTGAGATATTAGGGGTAAAGAGCAAATCCATATTGCTAAGTGTTTGGCAACTATTATTTTCATCATCTCTCTACTGCCACTGCAATATCAGAATTTAACACACCATCAAAACCATCTGTAAGTTAGGATGCATGAAATTTTTTGCTTATTCCTTACTCCCATGATCTGTCACAGCAAAAAAAACAGTGGCCTGTTCTCAAATAGGGATCTCTTCATATTCTGTTATTGTCTAGGTTTTTAGAAATTGATAAGATTCAGCAATTGTTCAGTATTTTTCTTGGTATCTGAGATAGGCTGACTGCCACCCAGTTCCTTGAGTCACCCATTTCATGCCTTTTTAAAACATAACAATAAATTTTCCAGGCTAATGTCACCTCACCTAAGCTCTGCAAACTCTTGTAATCACGAATAGCTCTGCGATTGCTATTAGTGCAACATCTGCATATCAAGATTTTTGAAAGAACCTATTATTAAAAAAGTGAATTTGGTATTATTCATGTGAAAGTATCTAACAAAGCATTATTCATATCCTTGAAACAGCTGGATTTCTGCTATCTAACTTGGGTAACAGATGCCTACTACCTATTACTCCCACATCTTTCAGGTGAAAATTAAGAGTTCACATTTACATGTGAATCACACGTAATCACAAAGACATAAGACAGCAGACAAGAGGACAAGTTTTTAAGTAAACATAATACTAAGTCTAGAGGTCTACTCAATCTTCAATATTTCATTATAACTTTCCAAACTTAATGATGACTTAAGGCATTAAGAATGGAATTTTATTCCACAAGCATGTCCGAATGAAGGACTCTCTTGCGGTACAAATTCATTTCACTCAGGTTACCAAAACAGAGCTACAGAAAGATGAATTTGTAGCTTTAGCAATTCAACTGTACAGTAATCAATATACACATAAAATTATAGCAATTCAGTTAAATATATAACAGGTAAAGCTTACATTAAAAAAATTGTCGAAACGGCTAACGCATATTGTCTAGTCTTTGCACAGTGAAAATGGTGCTTCATTTCATCTATTAGCTAACTCAAAAAATACAGAAATACACTGGGCCTTCTCTCCAGTTTCTAGAGTATGTTTGTGCAAAATCCAATTCTAAAACCTCATCACATAAAATTTTCATTCAGCTCTTTCCCATATGGTTTTGATATCTCTTTCACTGCTTCATCTCATCCCTTTAAAGAATTTGGCTAAAAAAGTAGTTTCTCTAAAATTCAGATTTTCCTTATTTTCAGAAATGTACATGCATCACAAGAGAATAACCCCAAACTTATTCAGTCAAATGAGAATAATTCTTCTCAAATTAATGTTTTCCACAGGTGTTAATTTTTCCCCTAAAGGTCCGCCAAAGAACAATTCCAGTCAAGTTAAGTTTTAATCTTCCCACCAATACTATCCTTTCTCTATCATCTGTCCCAAGCTTCCCCCTTAATTGACCCATAGTGAATGTAAATTAGTTGTTAGACACTTCACTATTGTTCTTATCATTCCCTTAACTGCTGCCATTGAAATGTCCACTTCAAGAATATTTGTAACCTTAAAACCTCAGAAGAATTTTAGAATCCTTTCTACAACACATAATTAACAAATTTTAAGACTGGATTTTGTTTTACAATTTTTTCAGTGACTTTGCTTTTAAAAAATATACTATAATAAAAAGACAAAGACTCCTAATTTCCACTCAAATGTGTTATTTTTATATTGCAGTTAACATCAGGTCCCAAGGCAACATCTTAAATTTTTCAGTGTTTTTAACAGAAAATATGTGATTTAGTCACACATGGTATTTTATTAATAAGGATGTTCTCCTTAGAGCTCTCATACTTGCCATCATAGCTGTAATTTCCCTGAAAGAAGTTAACATTTTTTGATTTTTGATAGAATAGCAGGGATTCTAACCCTGCTTGTTTAACTGATAATTAAATTCTGAGCTCATAACAACAACTTACACTTTTCCCCTTGATACTCCCCTGAATCTAGAACAGGAGTCACAAAAGTATTTCAGAAGATCCTCCAATTATGACTGTCTGAAAAGGAAGCTGTAATAGGGTATTCTGGTAACCAATGAAAGAGGAAAATCAGATCATAACTATTTAGGAGAAATCTCACTTTTTCTCTCTTTTATATGCATTTTAATTTTCAGTTGTTTGCTTGAACAATGTTTTTCACAAAACTATATCCTGTTAGCCAATTCTTTTCATGGGTCTACGAAACTGTTCCAAGTTTGTCTATCAAAATGCCATTACATTTTACATTGAAATCTACTCATATTTAATAAATAGTTTTTTCCCAGCAAGTGTGATCAGAAAAAATATGCAGGCTGCATTCCACATGAATTAATGCACATGCTACCTATTTTTTTCTCCCTTAATCTCTAGTGTGTTATATAGCTAAACAATGAGTGAAACTTACAGCTGTCCAGGCTTTTTTTATGCATCGCGAACACAACCACTCGTTATGGATTTCATGAGAAGGAACACCGTAGCAACCTAAAATAAGAGAGCTGGATTGATTATTATATTCTGCCTTTCTGTCAATGATGTCATACAATTCAATTATACATAAACCTTAGTAAAACACATGTCTATCCTGTGACAAAGCAGACTTTTACAATCTAGGCTTACTGCTAATTTCATTGTCTATGAAATATATCTTCCCAAAACTCAAAAAAAAAAAAAAGAACCCACAAAAATCCCCACAAGAAAAACAAAACAAAACAAAACAGCAAACCAAACCAAACAACAAAAAACCCAAGCACCCAAAAAACAAAATCACAGTGGATTTCTCATTTTTATCAGTGCAATATCATATCACCAACTCTCCCTGAAGTAAAAATTTGACTTAATGTACTGACATTTATTCTGTGCAAATATACCACATTTCCAAATATCTCATGGACTTCTTAGACTTAACTATTACAGTTCTACAGTCTTTAGAAGATACTGCAGAAAAATCCATGCATGCATCAGTTACTCTTGCAATGAAAAAGAATGCTAAGTGAAGGAAAATACGGCATCCCCAAATTTAATAGCAATATTCACAAGTACTGCAGGAGAATTTCACTATAACTACTCAATAAGGACATACTAGCATTGCACAGTGATTTAAAATAGAGAAGCAAAAAATCACTCAGAACAGAAAAAAGAGTCAGAAGTTTGCGATTATTGAAAGTTTACAAGAAAGTTAATTCTTCAGTATTTTCACAGCAACCTTGAAAAAGTTACAGAAAATGTAACAGTTTTCAAAAAGAATTAGACAGTGATTGAAGCATTACAAATGGAAATGTTCTTCAAGTACTTTTAAAGACATGCAAGAAGCCTAGCTAACTATTATTTATCAATAAAGCAAAATTTAAAATTGCATTTCTGCCAACAGAAGAATTAGATTATTTACTTGCATGAACCCGTATGCAACACTTTGCACATGAAATCAGAAGACTTGTTCCATCTTCTTCAACAAAGGCATTTGATGGATAGTTTTCGGTGTTTTCTTCACTATAAATAAAACATATCTCTGGAATAAGAGGTTTAGTCTTCTCATTTTCTGCCATCAATGTTTCTGCTGAGTTTGCTTCACTGAAAGTAGGACTTTCTTCATCATGATTGTCTGGCTGGAAAATAGATAAAATTTTATTTAAGTACAAGAGTCTTATTCTTCCTTTTGACAATGATGGAACTACTCCACCCCTCCCAACTTTCACATTAAGTGTAACAGTTTCATGAGAAAATTAACTGCTTCTAGGTATTTATCACATTCTACCTTGATTGTTCCAAATAACTGTAACATTTAGAATAGCACTCAGCCTGCAAACCAGTGTTATTGCAGCAGTGTTCACTGGGTCCAGTGCAATAAAGGCTTTTTTCCTCGTTCCCATGCTGAGGAAATTCCAGTTTAGCAGCTTCAGAATTAGCAACATAGTACTGTAATACCACTGTTACTTGCTATTTGACACAGTAATTCCACAAGACAGTATCAAACAGTGCTCTGTATTAGACTGTTTCCAAGGGAATATTTTTCCTGAGAAGGCCTGAGTACTGTTAAAACACTTATTTCCTCAACACTGAAGGAAGGCAGCATAAAAGAGGCTCTGATAAAAAGTATTTGGAGATGGACAAGCAAGGAAATAGCTAAAAGATACAAACCTATTTGGGTTCACCACATCAAAAAGTGTAATTTCAAGAGGAAATACACACACACTAACACGACTCTTGCATAAATGGTAGTAGAAGGCATACACTGTCTGCAGCCAAGGGTAGATGCAGGTGAACAAAGTTCTAACTTTACAGTAGTGAGTTTATTTACCTCTCTTAAAAATGAAATGCATAAGCGTATCTTTTTTATAATTTTCTGAAAATTAAGTAGCCAGGTAGCTATTTCACACTTTATCCAGAAACGGAGCTGTGAGAATCTTGCTTACCTTATAGTACGGCATGAGAAGAGTGCAAATGGCACAGTGAGGTTCTTTTTTTGCACAAGCTGCATTGTATTCTTTTTCAGCGTTGAAATTGGGTTGTCTTGTCTGCCACAGGTAGACCAGAGGCCTGGCCCATGCCTCCGACTCTTGAACTTTCTCTTCAATTAAGGTAGTCTCAGGCAGCTCTAAAAGAAAGCAAACAATGGCTATATTGCAGTCATGGAATTAAGATAAACAACAATGAACCTGTTGTGTGCTAACAAAGATGATCAAACAATGTTACAAGAAGTCTGTGTGCAAATATGGGTGCAGAAGTCTAAAAGAATGTCGAGTCAGGAAAAACCCACAATTAAGTGCTTTGACATCCATGTCATGAGCTCATTGCTCCACGTATAACATAAGAAAGTAGCTCTACTATTTACAATTGGCATTCATATCAACAACATTATGTCTCACTCTCCCCACTGTCTCCTTACTCCCTCCACACTCTATCTCCTCCCACTCCATGCACTCTGCCCTAAATTCCTTGTGGATGGAACACATTGCATCCTGGCAGTAGCATCAGACAAATCACTCCATTCACACAAGATGGCACCTCACAAACTCTTCATGGAAAGTGACACTCATTTTTCAAAGGGGGAAAAAACGGCAAACATTATAGCGAGAGAGTAATGGGGATCAATCAGATCTAAGAAGCAGAGAGACATGCATACTGGCTCATTGAGACAGTGCCTATTAAATAGTTCACAAAATAAGAAGGCATGTTGGTGTCAATCAGAATAATTATAATGTGAATGTGGAAAGGAAAATGTGAAAAGTTTTGGATAAAACTTTCAGATAACACAAACGGTCTATAGCATACAGTCCTTTTCTAATGATGTATTTAAGAAAAACTGTTTACTTCACAAGAACAAAACTCCAACACAGAGAAACATTTAAGTACATTAAGCTGATTCATCACATTCCTCCAGCCCATGACTGCTTTTTCCACTTTATGAAAAAGCAGAGGCTTTATGGGTCTCCTATGATAAATTGTCACACATTGCTACAAAACCACTATAAAGTCGGCAACATTTTTATCAGTGTTGAATAAAATATCCACTAAAATATTTGTCTACAAGCAAGCCAAATGTAATAAAAATAAATTAATACATGCATCCTGCATGTGATTTTTAATCCATTTTTTATAGTTTCTCAAAAGAACTAATATCAATTCAATAAACATTTGCCAATAATGTAGGTAGAAGAGCACAAAGAGAACAACTGCAAAAAAGCTGTCAATATTTAGCAGCAGAGCTTTCTGGTGAAAAACGTAGTTTCCAAAGAACACCAGTGAATAAACAGCTGAACACAAAGAGAAGAAGAACATACAAATTGCCAGCATTACTTTTATAACTTTTTGAATTACTCACTTTTTAAGTTAAAAGTTTAACAAAGTTTTTGCTTAAAAACAGTCTGTCCAATAGTATTTTTTCTATTGCTTGCAATTTTAAAGAACTGTAAAACACATAACTCTGAAAGTTATTTCTCTAGTTCTCTTCCGATTTAAATTTTTCTCTAAAGAGCCATCTTACAAGTGGCTTCAGCCTTACAGATATTTTTTTTAATTCTTCCTTTTACATTATTTTCCTTAAGGAGTATGTACTCCTTATCTGAAATATTTTCATTATAGCTGTGACCTCACAGAAAATTCAGAGCTTGATTGTCCCTTATTAAGAAAATACAGAGGCACACAGAATTTGTTGTGAAGGTTTGTAGTATCTTCCCTATCTATTATCCACCTGGAAACTGACATCCTTTGATTGCACCACTCCTTATCACCACTGAATAATTCTCCCATGATAGTTGAAGCCTTTGCCTGGAACGTCAGCCTATAATGCTCTTCTTTATTCAAAAATCTATCTTCAGAGTTACAGTCCTGGAACCTATTCTAGGTTGATTACTGTAGTTCTCTCATACAGTGCTCTGCCTTTCCACTGGCTACAGCATATTGCTGAGTTCATGACTGTATTGGTTCTGGTTTTAATGAAAACAATATTTACATCATAATTCCATATAAACTCCATAATTTCAGTTCCCTCTTGTGTGATCTTTACAAATGCTTTCCCACCCAAGAAATTGAAAAGAATGCAAGAGACAAGAATAATGCTGGCTTTTAACAGCCTTTTGTTGCTTTCAAGAGTTCTGTATTTATTTTTGAACCTCATTCCAAAATAAGCCAGGGACAAAGTGTCATATGCATATGTACAAGACTCCATCTTTCATACACTCATAAAAATTTAACACTATTTTAATAAATTTATTTTCTCCTTTACATTATGTTTAGAGCACTTCCAGTTAGCTACTGACTAGAAGCAAAAACTCCTCATTTATTTGCCTCTGATCTCTAATGTCTGTAATTCTGAATTCTATGTCCTTCGAAGTGCGACTGTCTTCTCCATGATCCTTACTGCAGTCTTCTATCTCTTCTATCTCTGCACGAACTACACCAGCTCTCTGATATGATCCTCTGGTATATTACACCATGCAACCCCTCACTCTTCTCCACCATGACAAGAAAGGAAAAATACCTGTCCTCTTTTCAGAGGGAGGCTGCCTAATCCAGTACTTAAAGGAATGGTTCATTAAGAGGATACAAAATTAAGAGTAGACAGAGTAGATGTTCCTAAGGATTACAAGCTTTGTCTGATACTGTATTATCACTACGGTAAGGCTAGTGAATTTCTGTTCTCAGGAATTTCCTAGGCAACCTTGAGCTATCATCTTTCAAGGGCTTCAGAAATATTAGTTCATCTCCCCATAATCAACATTCACCCAGCCACGCTGAAATAATCAAATGTCAAAAGAAATGGGTATTAAAGAGTTACAGAGTACACAATCCCATTACAAAACATGACAACAATGCTGCCTTAAACAACTTCCCCACCAGGGACAATATGCAATAATCTGTGTAAATATTCTGCATCAGTAGAACTTGGGCAGTTTCACTCTGTGTGCTTTATTTTTTTGTGTGTGTGTGCACACCAATATCAGTGAGAGGAAGAATTTCTATATAAGCTTCTCTGGTAGTACAAGTGGAGGTACCTGGTAGTCAGAGAAGTTATGCACCGTACATAAAAACTGAGAATCTACTTAACCAAAAGAGGCAAGGAAATTTAAAAAAAAAAAAAAAAAACAGCTCTCCAACTGTTTGAGAGAAAACACAGAGTATATAATTACTTGATATAACAAACACTGCTGTCTTGGCACAGTTTATAGCCTTTCTTCCCTTATTTATTTGATAATACCAATGTCCTATTTATGTCCAAAAACACCTTGGAAAACTTGAGGGATTTTTAGATGCTTTTTTTTCTGTTTATCCAGTGCTTCTCACTCTTCTTATTTTCTTTAATTACTCCTTTCAGTGTTTAGCTGAAGAGCAATCAGTGGCTCAGCCTAAAATAAATTTACTTTCCTAACTCACACTGCTGCATGCAATTTCAGGGTAGACATTCCGGGGCCTCATGTGAGCTCAGTGTTTCTTTGATCAGATGTGTCTGTTACAAGGACACAAAACAACTGCAGCCTCCAGTTGGCTCCATTCAAAATCCACCTTAACTGAGGATTCTCAGAATAAGAACAGAGAACAATTTGTAGTGTTCATACTGACTGGAAGATCTCAGAAACTCCACTGTCATAAGCAGGCATGCTTTTCACTTCAACTGTGTATCAGTGCCAATCGCAAGTACTCAAAACCTGCAAAAACCGTGGTGGAAGCATCTGTTCCTACAGTGAAAGATACACGCCCGCC
>VZTI01001977.1:169243-198338 GCA_013397865.1 Struthidea cinerea
CCCCCCATACATCTAATTTATAAGACCAGTACCTAATGTTCCTCATGGTTCAAGAAGAGCTATGAACATGATGTTTCACTCATAATCTTATGCACTGGCATTGTACTGAAAGAACATGAGAATGATCTCAGTTCTGGTAGAGCAAGTTTTGATGAATAGTCACTTATGCAATGCTGCCAACCAACAACACTCGACGATATGCACCATTATACAATCAAACCTTCACTGTGATAACTTGGCCTTGCTCTAAGAGCAGCTACCAACGGCCCAAGACAGGCAATTCAAAAGATTCAGGTCAGCCAATGCAGTGATATGAAACATAATAGATGTCTATCAGGGGCATTTTCTTTACACAGCACATGAAATGGAGCTAGGGAATCTACCTTGACTGCTATGTCTGCTGTAACTCAGATCAAGTCACTGACACTTCCTTACAATTCACTGACAGTAAGTGCATGAACAGGACTCTGCACAGGTGCACAACAGAACTCCTTGGTGTGAACTCCGCTGTGCCTTTTTTTTTTTTCCCCAGCTTCTCGGCTTGAAACATACATTTCAAATTAAGAGGTAATTAAGGCAAAAGTGAATAAAGAATTCTTGGTATTCTTTCGTACATAAACTTCAACTCAACTGTAGTACGAAATACATCTCGCTGTCAGAGACAATAAAAGAAAAATACAGGATTTGAACCTGCTAGCCATGGCAGGGAAATTCAATATATATATATGCACCTCAATTGACAGCACTGTTCAACAGATTGCACATTTACGCATAACACATAGACACACTGACAAATATCAAGGAAAGCTTATCTTGCAAGTCTGTTAGTATGCACATGGTTTTTAAACACTCTTATATGAATGACGTCCATTTCTTGTAACTTCTGTTATGTTTCTGGCTGTAAATATATCACATATTCACGCTGAAGTCTAAAATGGATTAATACCAGTCAAAAAATATATTAACTGGATGATGTAATGCAATCTATTCCTAAGTATGTCAAAACATCTTACTGTCACCAGTAACAGTGGTCACAGATCTTGAATCCCCCTAAACCACCTGGTCATTTTTACTTCACTGCAAATATAATGCTTTTTTTGTAATATTACTTTACCAGATACAATTCATAAATAGGTTGAATACTTTGTTTCCTAAGGGGTTAGACCAAGTGCTCTTTTCTCCTACAGAAAAGCAGAAACAATTGATGATACAATTACAACTTTAAATAAATGCATAACAGTTGATATAAATCTTACTGTATCATATTGTGCTGGTTTTGGCTGGAACTAATTTTCTTCACGGTAGCTAGTATGGAGTTGTGTTTTGGATTTGTACTGAAAATGGTACTGATAGTATAGAGATGCTTTTGTTACTGCTGAACAGTGCTTGTACAGCATCAAGGCCTTTCCTGCTTCTTGTGCCACCCTGACAGTGAGTGGTACAAGAATATTCCAGTTCTCTCCCCCATCCGGTTGGTGGGGGAGTGAGTGAGCAGCTGTGTGGTGCTTAGATGCCAGCTGGGCTTAAATCACAACACATATAATTCAGCCATAGTATTATTGATATTACAAGGTGGTTAACAATGCTAAACTTGATGATAGTCCCTGCTATCATATTCGTACCTGAAAAGAGTATTTATATAGGATCAATTAATCTCTGTAATGTAATTTCAGAAATATCAGTTGTCAGGAATGTGATTATTTATATGCATCTGTACCCCTTCACATATTTAAGAAAAGTGAAACAATTCATTAAAACAAACTGTGTAAACAAAAAGAAAATTATAGCCCAGAATCTGTTTTGATACAAAGGAAACTCCTTCCATAGCAAAGTACTTCTAAACAGTCACTATGCTGTTTTCCAAGTGAGTAAGTGAATGTAAGGTTTTCACTAATGTTACTGGTTTAACAGTTTGTGGGGAAACTTGCTCCAACATACAATGCTAATGCTCTGAATGGTTTTTGCTTACTAAGTTAAACTCAAATTATCAGGCAGAAAACATTTGGGCCATTTGCAGAACGGGCTGTTGCCAGCATTTGCTGATTTAACCCAGCAGATGTGAAAAGCCATAGACACTAATACAGTACAATTTGCTTTTGCCAATCTCAACAATGATTTTGCTGCTTGGGGTTATGTTCCACTGATGTTTCCTGGCTTCGTACAGCAGCATTCTCCACTATGAAGAGCACAGAAGCATCTGTTATTTTTCAGGTAGTTGAGCATAATCTCAGCCCTGGGAGGCATTATCTATAGTTTCAAATGTCCTGGAGGAAATAATAATAATACAAATTTAAAAAAAAAAAAATTAAAAAAAAGACAGTCAGGAAAAAGACTTGTACTTGAAAACTTCACTGTTCCAGCAGTGTATCAGCAAACTCAGTTTCAGAAATATTCTTTTTTTTTTTTTCAGTAATGAAAGACATAGATTTCATAGTAAAATAAGAAAATAAAAGCTTTTTTATTTATTCAACTGTTCAAGAAATTTCATTTCTTGTATGGGACCATAGAGTAGAAGTACAGTGAAGTATGTATATATTTTTTGTTAGAGAGGCTAATTGCCAAATTATCTATAAATACTTCAGTTCTCATAGAAATTGCATGTAAAGATAACCAGATTGAATCAGAGTTCCAGAGGTCAAGTCAAAGAGCTCCTGGATCAAATAAGGTTTAGCTGCCAAAGCAAACTAATGGGGTGCTTTAATAAAAAAAAAGTTAAACATCAAAAAAGTATTACACATTAGTTGTAGCAGATCTCAAAATGCTTTGAAAAGTTGGAAAAATTCAGCATACAAGAAAACATTCTTAAAAGACAATTTGACAGCTTTGAAATATGTGATACTGGGATACTCTGATTTTCCTTCAGCATACTATTAGAGCTCCACATGAAATGAAATTCACATTTGTTTCAAGATTGAACTGTGTGTTGTGATTGCTACACTTTGCTCAATGTAATTTGTACTTGTATTGTGACTGAACTGTATATTACAATTCAAAACCTTGCTAAACATAATTTGTATCTTCACTGTGATTTAAGTGCATTGCTGTATCACTCTGCTAAATCGAAATCCCATGTAATTTGCAATATTCTGTATTATTCACTAAACCATCCACGCACAGAGTATCTAAAAGAATCTGGTCAGAGTGTATTGTACTCCTACATTAACTGGCATAGTCAGCAGGCTTTTCCTGAGGGTGAGCAGTACTCATTAAAACAGTAAGGATTACTTTGGCAAAAACATTCTTTCTGATTTGGTGTTAGTCACAAATAAGAACCTAGTAACAAAAATCTCACTGTGATTAAGACTGGCTGCAGACAGGACCACTACCATTTAAAACAGTAGATAAAATTAGTATAAATACTAGCAAAGGCTGGAAAAATCTTACCAATAACTTTGAAAAGGAGGGATGGGAAAACCCTAAGCATGATTTTTCATGGACAGCAGGACAGAGCACTGATCCCACCGATACTTTGGATGAATATGAAAAACTGAAAGGTTCTAAGAAGTTGAAGAAAGGAGAGAAAAGCAGGGCTTCACAGATTGCTGGGTATTTACTTGTGAGCAGTAGTGCATAAGTTAGAAGAGGAGAAATTAACACAGCATATTAGAACAAGTAAAAGAAACAGTTAAATAGCACAACTTAAACTAAGTAAAATTTCTATTGTACTGTATTTTCAGTATCTGGAATATGTAAAATGACCCTCTCAGGCTGTACTGGACCCCAATCTTTCTCTCTAACACATTGCGAAGTAACTAAAATGTATTTGATTTACATTGCTATGATTCTGATAACTAACTTAGAGAAAGCTCTGAGGACTCATAGCATAGAGATTCAGTTTACATTTAAATGACCTGTAAAACTAGTTTTACAGAACTATAGCATTGCTATTTTTGAAAATTACCATTTTTGTTTGTTTACTAATTCCTGCAACAAAATAATTCTCTATGTGAAACACTAGGTCATAAAGGCACCCAATAATTACAAGGAGTAAAAATCAATTTTTCATCCACAGAATTCCCTAAATAGCTGCATTCTATATGCACAACTTTTTTGTGCATATGGAATGAAGAATTTAACCCTAGCTGTTAAGGTTCAAATTGTCAAAGATGTCTACTTATATCTGGCTACCTAAGCTGAAGCACAAGCAACACATTCTTACTGATGCTAAAGTCTATGAACTATCTAGTGTCTCCAGAAATACAGCTACTTACCATGCCCAAAAACCAAACTCAAAGGTGACCCACTAGTCAGGCAACTTTTTTAAAATGTGGACAGGAGGCCACAGAAAGGCAGATGTTCTTATATCTGTATGAACTGCCAACATGAAATATTTACAACGTATTGGTATTATAATTTCCATTACTGTATAGATGTTTATACATATTGTGTATGTTAAAGCAATCCCAGTAATTTCACCTGTCTTTGCACCGTGTAAATTTCAACAATAGCCTCTATATTTATAAATCTGTTCTCAGCAAAATCAAAACAGAAATGAAAGAAGATCTGCTGGAATCTACTGCACAGCCTATCAACAAAAAACATAGTTGTCAGTAGAAAACCATTACAAGCCCAGACTACAAGCTGAAGATTAGCACATATCTGCTCTATTGAAAAGCTTTAATTTATAGCACTTATTAGCAGCTGCTTTCTCCATTCCCCTTCCGCATGTAATTCTTCACAGTTTTTATTAATAAAATTCATATTTTGCATTCTAATATAATTTGCTTGTGGCCAATGTACTTACCACAAAAAACCTGACCAATAATTAAAATTACATTGGAATTTTTAGGAACTGATATTGCCATCCATATACATGATTACTGATTTACTAATGAAACACCATAGTCTTCCAGGGTACGCATCTCTACAAAAGTGGAAAAACACAGAAAGCTTTCTCCCAATCATCAGGCATGTCTTGCCTACTTATAAAATGAGTCTCTCAGATACAACAGAATTACTTGGTGGTACTTTCTTATTCTGAAATTAAAATGTATCATCATTGACCATACCGCCACAGTCAAATAAATATTCAATTATTATGCTGTTAGAGGGTTTCAGAAGTATTACACAACAGAATCACCAACATACTCCTTTTATGCTACACGAAAGAGAAAAAACAGTACCAAGTGAGGAAAATATATTTTAAGGTTATTTTGTATCTCTCAGGTGGCTCAAATCTAACCTATGTCAATATATTATTTCAGCACAAGTTCCTCTGGACAAAACACAAGTGAAATTTCAGGAACAAGGTTACTTGAACGTATTCAGTGAAGATTGTCCAGAAGTTTTTCACTGAACCAAGGCCTCTTCATAAGTTAAGTATATAAGTTAAGTACAGAAGATGCGTAAGAGACTCAATCACAGATCCAAATTCATGACAAATCAATGCCCAAATGAGAATTATAATTTTGTATCTTCAAGCTACAGTTCCTGCAGATCACTAAAACAAATGTCCCATAAACGCTTCATACATTACACAACAATTGCATTTAAACTCCTTCAAGAATCAATTTCTTAAGCCTAATTATTTTGTACATTAAAATATATATATTATATACACTTCTCAGACATGAAAAGACAGTTAGCAAAAACCCTTTAATCCCTTTGGTATTAAAATTAAGTCACTTTCAATACTAATGGTTTACAAAGCAGCTTCATATTTTGACAAAGGCAATGATAATTCTATGGGCTAGGGTTTTTTTAATTTGAAAAACAGAAGTTATTAATAGAATAACTTACTAGGCAATACTCTGCACCAATACTTCAATGAATTAATCCTTTTTATGGATTATATGGTCATATGTTTTTGGTGTTTCTCTTTGGACCACAGCTACAGAAACAGAAACTCAGCTCCAAAAGATCACCCTACAGCAGGGGTATCTGTCTCCTTGGTAAACTTCACATCTAGTTTGCCTACCAACTCCACAACTACCCTTGAGAAGGCTACTGAGAGGCTGCACTAATGCAGCAGGAAATCCATTTTCATTTTGGCACACCTGATAATGAGAAATTATGCATGCCTTTCTATACAAGACTGCAATTCTATCCCATACTCTATGAGGTAAAATACCATATTTTAAAGCTAGGAAAGCTGCACAATTAGAGCTGCAAGGTTCACCTAGAGAACCATGACTCTTCAATGATCACAACATATATCACCATCTAGCAAATGAGGATAAATGTTAAAACTGGTTTGTATTACACACTTGATCAAAATAGTGGCTAGTCTTAGATCCTGTAAGTGTCCACTAAAAGGCACATAACTGCTGCTCATGAAAGACGTCAGGGGACAAAAGCTGCCAGTGGTAATAATCAAAGATGTCAGTTCTTGCCATTTCTGGAGATCAGCTGCTGGCCCACAAGGTTCACAAGACTACTGGAAATTCAGGAAAAGCTTTTATTTGACCTTTCAACACATCCCTTTCCTAAACACCAACTAAAGATTATACCACATTTTTACAAAAAGTTTCTTGGGGTGTTCAGAACACCACATGCTTCATAAGTGTCAGAACCTTACTGTAATTATGGCAATCGTACCTTGAAAATTGAATTTAAACAAAACAGAAGTAATTTAGGTACCAAAGAAATGGACAGAAAACACATTTTTCTAGCACACTGATACTGTTGCACGTGGTAGAAGAGTGATGGACTCTTCAGTGCTAAATGATGATGACTTATGAAAAAAGTAAATTATGTACTTGATTAACCCACACTCACACAAAGGCAAAGTATTTTAAAGAAGAAAAATTTCATTCAACAAAACAGTATGGGAGGGAAAGCAATACTGGGAATTGTAATACTAACGTGGTAAATATAAACATGCCTCTATCAATTGGTTACCAAATTCTTATCTACCTCCCATGCAACACAAGGTAAAAAAGTTAACATTTCTTTCCGAAGTAAGTGAAAATCTTCAAGCAAAATCTCCCATTTTAAGATCTGAAACAAAAGAATAGTAACTGCATCTACAAGTGTAATTTTCCCCTATTTAAGCAGACTTAGCCTATTTATCATGTTACTGAACCAGCCTTAAATGGTTTGACTTCTAATATCAAATCAAGCACATCTCACAGAATGCTGACAGTGAATGTAAAAACCAAGGCTTTATACTATGACATAGCAGAAGCCACTGTTTCCATTTACAAAAGTTCTCTCTTTCTGTTTCCTTATCTTACAAACTAATGAAATTCTAAATCATACTTAAAATGCTAAAAAACATATACAAAGAGCCCCATAGTGAATTCAGTCTGTATGCTATAATTACATCATTGAGGGCAATGCGAAATTTTAGTCAACTTGAATCTAAAAACAGTTTCTAATGTTGCATGACCAAATAGTGCTGGAAGGAAATCTCTGGGACCAATGAATGTGCATGCAAAGTTAGTATGCTTGCTCCTTCTGCTGAATTTGCTTTTTTATTGCTTAAGTGAGCAGAAATACAACTGTATTAAGTACAACAGAATATTATTACCACAAGTTAATATACTGCATTAAGACCAAGGTTCATTACGTAAAAATTGTTAGTATGTTGCGTGTGACATACAGCCCACACTGTACTGCTGCACTTATTTTCTTGAACTGGCAGCTGGAATTACGATTTCTAGGATTGTTTCCCCAGTCCCTAGTATTTCTCAGTGTATGTCTTTCAGGCATTAATTCCATGAGAAGTCAGACATACACAGGGAAATGCTTCAGGGAGAGTGAAAAAAAATAATACCAATAGACAACAAATAAACAATTAACCCAATTATTTTTCATAAAGAAATGCACGCACATATAAGCATACACAGAGATAAAAAGAAAGCAAAAAACTCAAATGTCCAAGTGATCCTGTGGGGGGGAAAAAGAAAAAACTGACAAAGAACTCTGTATTAAAAGTGAATTCAGAAAGTCTCTGCCAAGATTTAAGCATGCTGTTCAATATGATAGTATTCTATTTGCAAAATTATGATTCTGAAACAGCTGACAGTGTCAAAGAATCCTGCCATCCTGCCTACATATTATTAACAGCCTCTGATCACCTCTATTCACAGAAACTTCTTAATAGAACCCTAGTATCTGAAAAACTTCAAATACATTAATTTGAATATATATTATCTGTATCAGAAATGGCTACAGACTATCCAACTTGTGGAAAGTGATACGAGTTGCAGATGAAATACAAAGCCTCAATTTCATAACTTTTCACAACAGCACTAGCCTGCATCTTCTTCCTTCATTTTGTTTGCAGTTATTATTTCACTGGACCCAGAAAAATTAAAATATAATCTAATGTACAATACATAAATCCCCCTTGTAAAAGAATAGATTAACTCAGAAATTACTGTACCAAGAGACTATACTACCATAGTCTCAGCTAGCATCATTTTTGCTCAAAAACACAAAGAACAAGAACTGAGTAAGTATGAATGCTGAATTACATTTCTACTAACTCCAGAATATGGATGAAGCACCTTCATAAAGACAAACACAGATGTTAGCATGTTGATGTTGATTACTTCCCTGGTATCTGACACAATCTTGAACAAAATCAGAAAATCATCTAGCCACACATCTTTAACCCACATGCCTGCATGTGTCAGGCAACTTAATGAGGCTAAAGTTTGCCAGTCTCCTTCAGCAGTTCTTTAATCTTTGTGTTGGATGTAAACATTCTGCTCGCCCAAACACTACTGTTTCTCTTCTGGTGCTCTTACAAAAACCAGCTGATAAATTAGATTACAATGAGAAAGAGATGCATGAAAATAATAATAATTCCAGTTCCAGCTAGGAAATAGCAGTAACTGCCATGTCCAATAAAACTCTTAATTACTTCCTTCAAACAGTAAGCACACATGTTCTTAATGGCTACTGATTCTAAGACAGCTCTTACTTTCCTAACAAAAATACATCCTTATATATCAGGAGAACAATCATCATGCAAAGAGGAAAGACTTTAAGGCTGATTTCTTGTCAGGATGTTGCTACTTTCACATAAAATTAATACACCAGGAAGCTGGCAAACTACTGGATGAGATGGAAAATGTCTTGGTACTAGAAAAATCCGTGACTCAAAACTGTCATCATATCATCATCTAGCCAGATTATATCATGCACAATCCATGCTTAAATAGGAAATTCACAATATGTTTCAACCATAATGTTGAAAAAGCATCAGTAGGCAAAAGGAATATAATCTCTAATTAAAAAAAGAGCATTTTTACTGCAACCTGCCCCATATTAAATCTTTAATTACTTTACTAGATGAAACTTAATATTAATATCATCCTGTAAATTACCATAACATTTTCTGTCTAGCCCTCAAGGTATCATACTCATATATGATACAGATCACGGGTCTAAGATGTCTTTAATTCTCAGAAAGATGCTTAACAGCTAATTGAAGTATCATGCCTGGCAAAGCTGCGGCTCAGATCAAAACTAAAAGAGAGAGTATAGCTTTCCAAAACTAGTGAAACAGAAGACACAAATCAATTACTTCAGGGTTCAAACAAGGAGGGAGATGTATTGATGAGAGTTCAATTGAACTTACAGCAGTCAGCTCCACAATGCCTAACTTGCCAACTGAAAGTATAATACTGCTTAGTTACAAGAAGAAAAATCAATTAACAGGTATGCTCTCTGAAGTCAAGAAAATTTATCTGCAGCTGTAAGAAACAGCTACTGTTAATGAGAAGTAACTGAGAGGGAAAAAATTGAGGTAAAAATTGCAGGTAAACAGTGAAGTATCCAACAATGTTGGAATCAGACCCGTAGTCACAGACATAGCATCAGCTCCAGATTATCAAACTGTCTAAGGGAGTGTGAGAACTAATCTCCAGTTCTGACAACTGAGGAGATTCTGGAAAACAGCACCAGAAAAGTTTGTGCTTTACAGAACTAAAATGGTACGGTGATGTGAAAAAGGAATGTATTTGTATTCTACTTTGATCTATACTTTTGATGCACGTTTCCACAAGCTTTACAAGTCACATTTAATAGAATAAAGTAGCTTTATTCATCAACTTTGGGTGGCAGTATATGTGATTTCTGGGTAAAGCAGATTTACTTTTTATATTTACTTCAGAGAAGGACATCTCTGTGTTGGGTACATTTCTTAAATTATTGTAGCCTATCTGCACAAGGCAGTGGCTCTCTAAATGCCTATATATATGGTCTCATAGAACCATAAAATTATCATCAGAAAAATGTATCAAATAGTCCACTCACCTTCATCACTAATTGCTTGCTGTTTAACCAAAGTCATTGGAGATCTAGCCGGGGGTTTATGCAGTGGATGACGCCAACTCTTAGATATTTTCTTTCTTTCAACTTCCTCCGACTAAAAGGAAAAAATGCAACTAATTTAGTATGTAATTCTGCATATTTAATTACAACAAATAAAAACTGTATTATTCTTCTGTACAGTTTATTCTTAACAAACTGTACTTACTCTTCTGTAAACAAGCACAGATGTCAAGTCTGTAAATACTACCACAGCATACCTGAAGGACCTTTAGTGTACCAATACAACACTTGTCTCTAATTAAGAACATATATTTTAATTTAAAAAGTGCAATCCTTGCCATACACAAATCATTTCAGGTGTAAGTTACTGCAGCCCTTCCCAACTTACAGAGCATAAATCCTGTTTTGCTGAAGTGATGTTTGAGAGGAAGAACAGCCCAAATAATTCTGCAGACCTGAAGTACAAAACAGCCACTAATAGTGGCTAGAAAAATGAAGCAGAAACCCACTGGCTTAATTTGTGAAAGACTCCAAAATTCCTCAGGAATAAAAAAAGAAGACTGGAGTTCAGATAAGAAACCAAGAGTCCTGACATATGATTAACATGTTGATTTAGTATATGAAGAAATTCTTTCCTCCCTCAAACACCCCTATGTACACTCAGCTTAAAGTTATTCAAGCTTCAAGAACTAAGGCCAACACTTTTAAGTTTTGAAGTGCCACTGGGAGAATCCCAACGTAAACAAGCTGTAAACTGATGGCGTCTGGAGGTTCAGGACCAGAGGAAGGGCAAGGACAGTGGCAGAGGTGTGGGAAGGACTGAGTTTCACACAATTCTTATGGACCACAGCACTCTGTGCCTCAAGACCCTGAATCTAACCTAGCAGATCATACACATGCCCCTTGAACTAAATTACAAAACATTATATTTACCATGATAAGCAGAGGGCAGAAGACGTGATTAATGCACAGGACAGGTTTATGGTCTAAAACAGTTAGCAATTAAGTAAAAAGGGAACCGTCAGGCTTTTTAAATTGCATTTGTACAGTACATTTCTTCACTTAAAAGAGAGAGTCTGCAATAATACTGCAGAAAGTCTGAAACCGAATATATAAATGGCTGAAAGGCACAAGAAGAGGTAAATATAATCTCTAATACATTTATCTAATATATTTAGAGATAATTAAAACACGAGATGTTTATACTGCTCCTTATTACAGTGGAAAGGCTGGAGTCAAGATTATTAAAACTCACAACACTGAAAAAAATTGTTAGATCACAGTTCATGTATGTGGAAGGGGTCAGCATGACTTTTAGTTTGGCTTCTAAAATATATTCCCCATGAAGTCTGGCAACTTCGCAGTAGATTTCCTGCTTTCTCTCTGCCAAACTGAGATTTAACTCACCACTCAGAAAGCTATTGTGACAACCACCACAGCTTAATTTTTCATTTCGCATCCCAAAGCTGACCATGCGTCATACCATGCCAGGAAGAATAAAGAAAAGGCCATGTGTTTGTAGGTCGCCCAAAGAGAAAACATTATTAAAACCTACTATTTAAAAATTGAAAACATATATTCCTTTCAATCGCAGGATCTTTTCCTTCAAGTGTTTCCTCTACATACATATTTTAGTTAATTTCCAAAATCCAAGAATAGTAAGTAGGTGAAGCTCACAGCACTGCTCATATTGGCAAGAAGTGAATGTGGGAATAGCTTTGAGAATAGTTGCTGACACTTCAGATTCACAAATATAAAGTGAAATTACTAGACATATAAAATAACAGGGAAAAATACATCAATAAGCAAACTCCAAAGTCTGCTTTCGGATCAAAATTGCCACTCTTGCCTGAACACTTCAAAACATGTTCAAATTATCATCTGATTAAAATCATGCATATTCTTAAAGGCTTTAATATGGATATCAGGTCTCATCAGAAAAATGCTCATTCATATTTCATTAAATCAAGAATATATTATTATTATGATGCAATTTGCTTCACATACGCAAGATGTTTCCATGCCGTCTTCTTCATCCTTTTTTACAATGGGCACCTCTCCGTGTTCCAAACCACTTCCAGAACTTTCAACATTGCTGGTATTGCCCTCTGTGAAGACACTTTTGTCTCTATCTGGATTTTCTGCTTCAGAAGTTTGTCCCTCTGCTTTATGGTATGGAATGGATGAAATATATTGATTCTGAGGTTTCAAATTATCTTCTTTTCTGCAGTTATCAGAAGTAGGGTTGCTGGCCACAGAATCTTCAAGTGTTAAGGAAGAATGACTGGAATCTATCTTGTCCTCATCTCCCATTTTTGTTTTCTCTAGTACAGGAACAGGACTCAAAATTGAGTCTGAAGGGATGCTTCCTACAAATCAGGAACATTATTTGTTAATAAATCCCACTTTACATTACCATTTTGAATTTCACAGCAATCTAAAATATTCAAATTCAAAGCATGGCTCCTCATTTAGAAATCATACAGAAGAGCATTTGGTGGAAGAGCATACACAAATGTGGAGCATAGGTTTTATCAATGAATAAATTAAATGTACATGGTTTGAGTTTAGAGTACAAAATATAGTTTTGATCATTTAATCAGTATTTTGCATTCTAATTATAACAGGTCTTCATTTAATTCAAAATAATCAATATTCATGTAGTTTCCTTAGTCTTTACTCATATTGCCCATATGCACTTTGAGTCAATGGAAAAAAATATAAAAGGCCGGTATATTGAACTTGATACCCTGCATTTTATACCTATTATGCCTGTTTAAAAATGAAAATAACCAAAGATTAATGGTTTATAATTACAAAGACATATTTCAAATAGATACCAAGAATATTTTAAAAACAACAGCATCAGTCTAAAAATGAAAAGCTATTAGCATAATTTTATTTTTTTAAAATTAGCATAATTGTATATTCTAGTGATATTGAAGAGTGAAATTGCGTGGATTTTACTTTACAAAAATTCTTCCTCTGGAAAGACAGAACAACGGGCTAGAGAGGTCACTAAAAAAACTTATTCCTGAAGAACTCTAGCATGCACTGCAGTGAATTCTGATTCGGCAGCACCTCCATGATATTAAAGAAAACAGTTTCTGTTAAGTCCCTTGCCATTCTTTCTTTATAAAGGTTACTTGAACTTGTTTTTTCTGAAAAATTTCCTTTTCAGGTAAAATGAACGTAGAATTTAGTAATATAAAGACAATACTAAAATGTAATCTCTGGGCACAAACAGCACTGCCTCAACTGAGCATAATGGACATACTAGCCAGAGACAATGCAGAACAAACTACCTTCTTCAACAAGAGTACTGGAACTTCTGTCATATCTAAAAACATCCTTTTTCCTACAAAGGTCCAGGCACCACCCTTTAAGAGGACAAAAGAGAGAGAGCAGCTCTCCACTCTTCTCTGCTTTTCCTTCCCTTGACAATAAACACAGAATGGGTGATAATTAAGTATTATTTTCTCTGTGATCATGAACATTCCAAACCTCTATTAAAAGTTGTGGGAAAATGTAAAGCAATAGCATCTTTAAAAAAAAAAATTATTAGAACAGACCTGGAAATGCTTTGACAGAGCGCCAGATAATTTGTGCAGAGGAATTTCTAACCCTCCATATTGCAACACCTTGTTATCTTTATGTGAATTGATCATGGTGATTATCAACTCCAAATAAGCATTAACACAACCATTAATATTCACAATAATGAAAATACTCTCTATATGCAATTTGAAAGTAAATTTTCAGTAGCAATATAAAACAAAACGGGACCACTTCTAAACTTGAAGTTAAAATTGCAGTTTGCCTTATGAACAGGAATGGGGAACTATATTGGAACTACAATGGAATGTGAAATAGAATAAATTAAGCCCAGAATAGACCAACTACATTAGTAAAAAATGGTTGTGACGGGAAAAAAAGATCTTTGCCTTGACAAGAACTTTATAACTTGTACGGTCAGCTCCAGAGGAAATGAAAAGAAATCTGGTGTCTCAAAATAGAGCATGTTTGTGTACAGAACAAAAATATAGGTATAGGTATAGGTATAGGTATAGGTATAGGTATAGGTATAGGTATAGGTATAGGTATGGAACACTTCGAATTTGCAGGTGCATGATGCAAATACATGTAGCATACTCGCAAGCATATACATTCTGTAATGTTTGAGTAGTGTTAACACATTCTGCATCATTTCCATATCAAAAACATTTTACTTCAACACATATGAGTCCACCGAAGAAGTAAAATTAACAAAACCTCATTCTTTCTGCTCCTTTAAACAACACTTAATTAAAAGAGTTTGGTGGTATTACACTCAACTCAGAGTATTAACTTTGGTCTTTTCTCTTTCTTACTGAATATCAATCTTCTCTGCATAAATAACTCTCTATGTAAGTATTTTAGTACGCTACTCTAAATACTTTAGTTTAACATCCACTAATTTGTGGCATAAAACAGGCTACAACTTACATGTGAAAGTCCTTATCTCACCTGCAATCTTGACATGATCCAATAAATGTTGATCCAGATGTATTCTACTACTGTTTTCTTCTTCCCCAGAAGGCACTCCTGTGTTTACCACTCTCACTTTTTTTTCAGGTTCTTCACTGACCTTGAAGCCATCAGTAGCTGCTTCAGTCACTATGATTTCTGCATCAGCTACTACAGCAGATACTCTCTTGTCCTCTGGAGTTTTAAGCTTCTTAGATCGAGATCTGGTGTGCTGGAAGCTGTTATAGGAGATATTGCTGTCAGAGTAGAAAGTCTGTCTTGGATAAGATAAAACATCTACCAATATACGTCCCTTTCACCTGCTTAAAGTGGTAAAAAACTGACAATTTTTCATCTTTTTGTGTTGAGATAGTGCTACAATTTATTAAGTGATAGATTAACAATTGATTGGATTTAACCTTCTAATCTTCTATCACCATTCCATAGCAAAGTTGTTAAATTCTAAAAGTAAAACAGTCTTTAAGTAACTATTACTTAACTAGCACCCAAACAAGCTTTTTAATAAATCATTCTTTTGGATCCAAAAAAGAACTACCCTTACAAGAGTAATGAAGACAAAACTCTTTCAGTAGCAGTAAAATCAGGTGGTATTTCCAAATCCTAATGCTAATAAAACACTAGTCTGAATAACCTCGTAAAAGCTGATCTGTTTGGAAGTTTTCAAATGAGTTTTAACACAACCAATAAGCATCTGAAAAAGGTAAAAATTATGATCACCAAATATTTTGAAAGGCTACAACATCAAGCAATATATATAATTATTCTGTGTTTAAAAAAATAAAGTTGAAATTAAAGATTCAGCGTAAGTTTTTGCACCCTTGGAAGTATAAGGGAAAGCTTAAGGCAGGAGAAATGGCAAACCCATTAGAAATAGGCTCATAATTTATGTGCTCAGAATAAATACAATAGGAAATTAGACCAGTTTCAAATTCAACTATGTGACACAAGAGGAGATTTTAAAGTCATTATACAGCAGGTTTCAAAGCTCATAATACATTAGAGATAAAAGCACAACTATCACAGGTGAATTTTACAAAGTTTTAAGTGAGTTTTACAAAGGTCTCGCATCTTAGATTCTACACATCTCCAGAAATATATTTTGCTACCACTTAAATTTTATTCTGTGTCTACAAATGTATATCTTTCAACACACTCTTTATAAAATAGTAATTTCCAGAAAATTTGCCAAAGTATGAGACAACCATCAGTTCACATTGTAAATAACAGAAATCATTACTATTTACATGCACTCATTAGATGTTATTTAGCAGCAACGTATTTCAGCCATAAATGTCAGAGTGAAGCTCTCCCTGTCACTATATTCACGGATTCCCATTATTTTCACTTTGCTGGAACTTGTACTAATCCCATAATCAAAATTATAATTTCAATTGACACATCACACTAGAAACGAAGCTGAATAAACATGTTATGCTCTGCAATGCACACTGTTACCATGCGTGAACAAAAGCTGATTCAAGATTTAAACAGCATTGGAATTGTGTTTATTAGTTTAGCAAAGTCCATATGTCAGCCTATGTGTTCCTGTAATAAAACTTCCAATGCAATTATTAGAAAATCTTTGTTTTTACTCAGAACCAGCTACCCATAAGGGTACTACAAAATTAATCACTGCTGGTACAAGTGGGAATTTGCATTTACACTATACAATAGATACAGGGAAACCTACTACAGGGAAAAATGGCATTCACCTTGTTAAACAATAGAATTACTCTCTCTGTGAGTCCAGGTTAGTATTACACATGTACTTATAAACTGGCTGTTCAGCCGCTTCACTGGTTGTCTTCAGAAAGTGATTCTACCTCACAAACTACCCTTACCCAGAACAAACTCAATGTTCTATTTTCAGTAACAATGTTCCACTCCAGTGCCAGTAGGTCCTTTACTTTATAGGTTGACTTTCCTATCCTTTCCTCAAAAAATACATTAACTTACAAAGAAAATGAGGAAGTTTAGTTTAAGACCAAGTTTAAAAAGCAACTACACCGCAAAATTATTTGAAGAAGGAAAAAGATCTTTAAAAAATCAGTATTAACTCCAACTCAAAAAAAACTGCACTATATAAGTAAGTAGATACCAAAAGAACTGCCCACCTTTGGCTAGAAATTAAGTAGATCTTTTTTAGCTAATGAAAAAGAAAATCCATAAAGATCCTGTTAAGTAAGACAGGAAAGCACAACTGTACAAAAAATGTTTGTGCAATGCAAACAAAAACCATAATGCATCTCAAGAAAACAGCTATGGAACTGCTTTAATAGGTCAAAGCTTTTATAGTTTCAGTGACAAGCTGAGAAAGTTTATCCTCCTAATTTTCTTAGTGGTGTCAGCACCACCAACTGAGATTTAGACCTCATTATCATCTGCCACTGACCTGTGGTAGACAAAGACAGGTTTTGGCTGCAGCACTGCGAGAGAGCAACAAATAGGCAGTGGCATCTCCTTAAAGTTAAATAGGCAGTGAGGGCTAAGACTATTACTAGAGACTTCAAACAGCTGAAGGGATTCTGTTACAGCTTTATGGTAAGATTTTCCTGTTTAACCTTTACCTCAGCTCTTAGGAGTCTTCTCCTTTGTTTTTTGGTTGCAGTGACCGCTAGAAACAATGGCAACCATCCACACCTTAAAAATTTTACTGGAATAACTTTTACTACAGAGAGATTTTAAATGCAACACTTGAATCCATTATGTTGTTCTCCATAATCATTAACTTTAGGTATACACACTAAATTAATTTAACTTATAAGTTAATTTTTCACAATCACTCTAAAAAAAAGACTGTCTTGTGCCAAAGTCCATCTTAATACAGAAAACAGAAAAACCATTTTTGTCTAAAGTAATTAATTAAATTAATTAAAAGACAATATGTGACATGGTTTAAGCCCAGCTGGAAGTTAAAATCCATGCAGCCATTCCTCTCCCTCCAGCCCCTCCAGTGAGAGAGAGAGTCAGAGAGAGAGAGAGAGAGAGAGAAAAGACAGAGATTATGGCTTGAAATAACAATTTACTGAAAACAGCAATGAAATAAGAAAATTAACAGTAACAGCAACAATACTAATAATAACAGTTTATATAAGTGGGTGACTACACACAAAATGCTCATTGAGTCCAATCAACCCAACACAGAGCCATGAGGCTTTCCAAAACAAAGGACATTATGGCCCCCAGGCCCACATCATACCCCCTCCCTTCTCAGAAATGAGAATCCCTTAATTCTGTGCCCCGGCAGTGATGCGTGCAGTAGAGAACAATGTAGGCACACCCACACAGCTCCAAGCCCCACTACCTCATTGCTACTGTGAGAAAATAAAATCTGTTGTGGCCAAAACGAAGACAGTGTCAGGGGAAGAGGCCAAAAGGAAACAAAAAGGACATTGCCATCATATTAAAGACAATTAAATAGACAGTAAAGAAACATAAATACCTCTTGGGAACGTTCTGTATTTTCCTTCTTCTCTGTAGCCAGATCTTTACTTCAGGTGTTGATTCAGGAGTTGGTTTTGTATGATCAATGGTATATAAATCCTTGCCCTGTTTCCACAGCTGGTATCTGTCTGGTTGAAACTTCCTCACAAAGACATCCATGGATATTGACACCATGTCTCTCCTACAAGTGCACTGCAAGACAAGAGGAATTTGTAAGTGACAAGTACTGGAATATGCCACAGTTTGCAGTTTTAAAAGTCCAGAACAAAAATTCCACATGTATAACCCAATTCTACTTTAATCAATATTTCCGTTTTTCCCTTTTCTTTAATTTTCGAGAGGAAAAGATTATTCAAGAGAAAACACTATATGAACAAATGTGTCACACTAGGATTCCCAAAAGTACTTAAGGACGCTCCATTGTTTCGTCAACTCCTAAGGGTTAAAACCAAAAAGAAACTATAGCATTTCTTTCTGCTCTGTTAGCCGGTTTTGATAATTTTAAGCAAACTGCTGAATCCAGAGACTGCACATTCCAGAGACTGCACATCCAGAGACTGTCCAGAGACAGTGACATCACAATTTTACTTCTAAAAATAGCTCATATAGTATCCTGTTGATCCAAAGGTCTTTACAGGCATTTACAGTCCCGGCACCTAACTCTTCAAAACATAAATGCATACAAGTACCATCAAGTTACAGTTCTGCCCATTCCTTTTCTACAAAGAGTAAAAAGGAAGCAAGAGAGGGGAGCATTATGTCTAAGGTCTGGAAAGGTGGGCTATATCCATGTAATCCGATCCACTGTACAGTGTAGACCCTAAAATCTCATGTAGTACTTTCCTCATCAACTTTAATCTAATCCCTGATTTTAATCCCCCGAAGAATTTTTGCATAGTTTTTCTTATGCAAATGAGTGGAATATTTTAGACCTATTTGAATAGAATTTTAATAGTCATGGAAATGCATAGGAGCCTCCACTAGAAATACTGTAGATGCTGAGTCAATTTTCAGACTAAAGTCATTGTACTTAATACTCAAAAATATTTAACAGTAGGAGACTATATTAAGTAAACCAATATGTCTACAGCAGATAAACTATCATAGTGGGTTAACCCTGGTTGACTGCCAGGAGTCCATAAACTTGTTCTCCCATTTCCCTTCCTCAGCAGGACAGGGGGAGAAATAAGATGAAAAATGTCATGGGTTGAGATAAGGACAGGCAGATCACTGACCAATTACCATCTTTGACTTCTCTTGAGGATATTATATTAATTTAATGCCAATTAATAAGAGATTATGACAGTGAGAAATGAGAAAAAAAACTAAAACCCTTCCCACACACCCATGTTTTCAGGCTTTACTTCACTCCTCACTGGTGTCTGCAGGGATGTTTCTTTCACATTTTCCTCACTCCTTTCTCGCACAGCTGCTGCAGAGAGATTTTCATTCATTCTAAATTTGTTATCATATGAATGCCACCAGAGTCGCTGACAGGCTCAGCTTCAGGCAGTAGTAGGTTCATTTTGGAGTCAGCTGGATTTAGCTCTGTCCAGTGTGTGGACTCCTGATCTGTTCTGACATTAGCAACTGCTGAAGCAACCCTATACTACTAAAACCTTGCCACAAAAACCTTAGCCATTTTTTTTCAAATTGAAAGCAAATTGATTGGCTAAAACATAGTCTTACATTAAAAAACTTTGAAAGAACTTTGCTATAGCTAAATAAGTCCGTTAAAGCACAAAACTGAGACAGTATTTTCTTTCAGGTAAGAACAGATGTATAGAAAAACCTGATAAATGCATGGCCTGGCTTCATGGTTTACTACAACTAGTTTTATTACATTTTTTTAAACAAGCTGAAACACACGAAGGACTGAATGCAACTTTCCTACTAGCTAGGTTTCTGTGAACTGAATGCAAATTTCTTTATCTACTATTTCCATCTATCATTTCTAGTTCACCCTTCTTCCTCTTGAAATTCATAAGATATATAATGAAAAAGCATCTGAGATGTGTTAAAAATGCTTGCTTTCCTTTCAACATGTCAACATTGATATGCTGCATATTCACAACACTGCCATCTAATGGAGGATGGAATGGAAAGAAGGAAAAAAAATTCAACACAGAAATTGTAATTTTATGCAGCTGCCTTTAATTATAGTTTTTATCCAAAATACCATCTGAATGCTCCCTTTTCAAACAACATGCATATACACACTTATATATACACTCTGAAAAAAACTCAAACATATTTGAAATAGTACGTTTCATTCAGAGAATCCTCAATTGGTCACAATGAAGAGTAAAAAAAAGCAATGAAGACACTTCTGTATACTGGAAACGTGCACAGAAGTCCACAGTAATATTTTTAAATTTTAAAATTGAAATTTGTAACACAAACACGAGCAACAGTGGATTTTCTCTCCCTCTGATGCACAAAATATTTTCATATTTAAGCCCCGTTGCAACAGACCAATAAGAAATGATGGTTAAAGCCAAAATTTTGCTGTTAAAACACCAAGACTTCCAGTGCCTTGAGAGAAAATAATTACTTAAGTAAGCACTGAAGCATTAAGGAAGAAAATACATGAAGAAATAAAATGTATTCTGTGACGGAATGATAAGAAGATACTAAAAGACAAAATAAATCACATCTAAACGGGACACTATTTCTATCTTCAGTAATCTTTGATCAGTTTCCCCTCCATTTTAATAGAACTACTGCAACAGAATTAACAAACCCAGGCAGGTATTAGAAATAGAGTAGAATTTTTTTTAAGTTTTCAAACCTTCAAAACACACTTCGGAGTAAAAAGCAATGGAGTAACATCATGCTCAACAGTATCACTGCCCAAAAAAACAGAAGACAGGCTTCTAGGCACTGAAGGGTAGAAATACTTGGAAGTATCATATCAGACAACATGAGCGGGTATGTTCTGAAAATAATTTCTACTCCTATTTCCCTGAATGATTCAAGAAAAAAAAACACCACAAACACAAAAACTGTTGCTTTGATAAATAATCTGGAGGTTCTTTCATTCTTCTTGGTGGGGGTGGTGGTGTTGGTGGTGATGGTTTTTACTGTTTTTAATTCATTTCTCTTTTGACTGGCTTGTAGCTGGCAGTTATGTCGCTTCCTGCTCCCAATTTGAAAAAGTGACAGAAAGATTCTCTCTAAAACAAAACTAAATGTCATTCTGTTGAAGAAGGCTCCCAGGACAAACACAAAACTGGCATGTTCCTGTCTACTAAAGTACTCACAGAATTTTTTTTTTTAAAACTTGTGATATTTTTTAAACTAAATACAAAATCGAAGTAGTTGGACTACCGTGCAAAAGGCAGCTGATGTTGCCATCAATAAATGTCACAACCTTTGTACAAGAAACAATCATTTTCTATATGCAGTAGAATTTGTTTGATACTTACTCTTCAATCAAAGGGTAGGATGACAAGCAGAATACTTAAGAAAATGAAACTCCTTCATAATTCTTACTATTAAATTCTTACTATTAACATCATCAGTGATACCACTACTATGATTATTATTTATCCTGCCATAAATATACAGCTTGAAGGTAAGCAATTCAACTAAAACTTATTAGTAATGGCAAACCTTTACAGAATGAATTGGAAGAAAAAATATTTTAGCAGCTTTAAGCAATTGGCATAAATACATGTTAGATATATTTGTGATATGAGAAAATCACCTAGACAGAGACATATGCAGCCAAAAGAATTTTTTCAAACATGAGCTATTTGTGAATGGAAAAGAGAATAAATATTTTATAGTTTAAAAAAAATATTTTTTTTTTTCCATTTTGGACTCTGATTCAGGAAAATAATAAAGAATATACAACAAACTTCTAGACTTATACCTATTAGACACAAACTTAAGTACATTCTAAAATACCTGAAGTACCTAAGAACAGTCATTATAAAACATTTTATTTCATTACGAACCAAGTGCATGACTTATGGGTCTTTCTAGCTTTTCATCGTTAATATTTAATATTAATGATGAAAAGCTCTTTCATAACATGAATTACTGGATTTTTAAAACTAACATAAGAATACTCCATCTGTAGAGTATATCATATTTTGCTGCAACAGAAAGCAAATAGATGGTTTATTATTATTCCATTAGTAGTACTGGAGTAGTATTTCGTAGTGCCATAGTTTTAAGCATGGAAATGTATGTCCAGAGTCAAGTCTTTGTGATCTGCATTTTTATATTTTAGTTCAATGAAGTGTACCTCCGATGTACCTTGTAAGATATGAACTGATGTCCTCGTTCACAAAAGCACCTTCTCCACCAAAACATTAGCTGTTATACTACTTAGTGTGTTAAAATATTTAACACACAAAACTTAAAATATCTAAGGATTTTGAACATTTTGCACTAAGTATTGGAGTTTGTTAATTAAAATGTGATTTTCATTGTATCTGGAACCTATTTTAGTTAAAAGTCTTCCAGCATTTTAATTTGAAGAACAGTAGTACTTCATTAAGCTATTTTTTTTCCTTCACTTACATAATCACTTCAGAAAGAAAGCATCACCTAATTCACATTGCAACTGCACAATGTAGGTAAACTACACACCTGTGGAACATCACACGGAGACTACCAGTCACAGGAAACCATGGAAAGTTCTCTTCTTTGTAAAGAGAGAAAGGATTTTTACCAAACAGTTACAAAAGCAACAAATTAGCAGGATGAGGCAAGCATTAGGCTGGTAACTTTCTTTACATTATGTAGGTCTCAATCCACAAAGCATGTCCTAAAATTATTTAATCAAGCTATTTTTCAGTGATACTCCTTCCTAACTGATTATAATGACTAAAGGTTTCTTCAGAGAACAGTGGCAATCATGTATTTATTGCAGACAAACATTTTAAATAATTTAGATTCTTCTTACCAGCTTCAACTACATGCCCTAGATTATTTCACGCACTATATCCCACTCTAGTAATACTTTAAATGAACCATGTCCAAACAGTGTAAAAAATGCGTTTTGATAGAAAACATTTTAAAGGTGCCGTGACTGGAACTGCTTCCTGTGGACTAACTGTAGAAGTGCTTGATAGGTACTGTTTACTAGGAGGACAGGCTTTAATAAATCCTGGTAACAGTAACTGTCCTTTGCTATAGAATCAGGTTGCAATGTATTTTCACGCTAACCTTCTTGCAACTTGTAAGCAATGTTGCAGAAACCTTTGGTAGCAGTAAGTCATCTGTACAAGCATTGAGAAAGCAAGCCTTCCTTTGGTAAATCACAGACTACACTCTCCCTGACACATCCAGTCACACATAACAAAAACACAAATGCAAAACACCACTCTTTAAGGTCCTTTTTATATTATAGAAAAAAATTCCTATTAAATTCATTATTTGTATTCATATATGCATAAGCAAACAGTGAAATATTTTTTTAATGGTTCAATATTAAATAGTGCCTTACTGTGGGAGTGAGAGCTCCTCTGGACCCAGGCCCAGAGGAAAGCCAAAGCACAGGTGTTGAATTAAAACCTTTGGACAAGCTGAGATACATGAAGTCACACCAAAGTGAAACAGAAATACAGAATTTTAACTTTTAGTAGAAATACATGCTAAGTGCTTTAAACATTGAAAAGCTGCAGCAAAGAGACCTTAAACACCGTTCTTTCTGCAGCAATGTTGCCTTTTCACAGAATTTCTTTACTTTAGACAAAACACAGATGGAACTATACAGTTCACATTTTTTAGATGGGGTGTTCACATAAACAATAAGAGCTGATAGAAACTGTACATGCAAAACTGTGTAACACCTATGTAATACTTGTGTAAGATTTACAACTGCTAGAATTAGACCAGGATAGGTTAAGAAAAGAAAAACTAGAATCGTGTGTTAATTTTATTGGTCAATTAACAAATATAATCCACACTTCTGTAAGTTTAGAGAAGAAAAAGAACTTCGCCGTTTTCTACTTGCTGTTTGCCTGCTGCTGCTGCTGTTACTGCTTGGCCTTATCATGTAACCCCTTCAAACTCTACCTTCAAAAAACTATGAGACTATAAAATAAAGAACTTTAGCAAGACAGCAGCCTCCTCTGCTCTTTCACCCTTGTCTGAAAAGGGAGGGTATCCCATCAAAAGCTCAACACCTTACAAAATAGTGCCTTACAAGGCTTTTTTCCTTAATTCCTATTTCTAATTTATTTTACACTTACACATAATGACACCTACACATTCCTACAAAAAAATATTCAGTTTGTATTATGTAGAATTGATTCTATCAGCATCAGCTGCCATTGGAAAAATGTGGGCATTTTACTCCCATTCCTTCAAAAGCTGGACGACAGTAACAGTGTGACAAGACATAACTAAAGGAACCCCGTATTTTCTTAAGCATTCCACCTCACTGCCCTTCTTCCTCTTTATCGGTATTTTTAACGGCACTACTCTTACCACTTGCAAGATTAAGTCACTAGCTATCATTTTTTTTTTCTTTATTCTGATTTCAGTCAGCATTTCTAGCCTGAATCCTTCTCCTCTTTCGCTCGCATTCACTTCTGTGTCCAACCCTGATGTCTGTACAAAAGAAAGTCTCTCCCTGGAGCCTTTACCTCTCTGCCGTGTGTCAACTGCTCTTGCTGTGTCCTTCTCTTAGTTCCCTGTTCTTTCCTTTCCTAGTACCTTTGGACTTTACTATCTCAGATCCATAAAATGACAGCTTCTATCCCATGTCTTAAACTGCCTACCAATTCCAGTATTTTAAAACTGAATGATTCGGAACATGTGAAACCAGAATTTATTTTGAAGAAATTAATCTCCAGCTGCAGCTATGTAATAGCTTCTAAAGTAAGAAAACAGTCTGTGCAATAACATCCGTGTACATATATTTAAATGTATATATATAATTATAAATAATAACTTGTAGTAGTGCAATACCTAATACTGACACATTACCATGTCACTTATCTTGTTCATACAAACATTACAGTCATCATCATGGATTTACTAACAGAAAGTTTACTATTATCAAACATAAAAAAGAAATGCACGAATGACCCAAGTACAGTAATTCTGATAAATTGTGTTATTCTTAGATCACTAATTACAGCGAAGGGAGAGATGTAACACACTGTAGGGTAAGAAGATAATGTAACAGGATACCTAGTAAGGAAACATTCTTTCTCTATTCTCAATAAATCAAAAGAAAATCAATAGGATATCAATTTTAAAATTGTATTCTAAACATACCACCTGAGGAAAACTTCAAATTAGAACTTGACATATTGCAGATTAAAGGTATGAGTAAATGGGCTGAGGAATAGGATTTTTTTTTTTTTTTGATAGCTATTTATCAGTTAAAATAAGCTGTTGCTCCACTGGATTATTTAAGGCCATTTTCTGGCACACTTAGTCTGTGTATCACAACTAGTATCTCCAGTTAGTGTGACACAGCAACTCAAATTATTGCCAGGACTTTCAGAAGTCTTTTTTAAATTCAGGTTTGGGTTTAACAATAATTGAAGATTCATGGCAATATAACCAGATGAGTGTATGGAATTTTTTTTCCCACACAACTCAAATTTTTAGAGAGCTCCAAGTCTAGTTGCCACTATTAAAACCTATGGTTGCATTTACATATGGTAATGTTGACAGACCGATCATGTTGAAAATTAAAATAGTATTACAGTATAAACCTTAGAACTGCTGGGCACTCCTCACTGCTGTCTTAAACACATGACAGAAAATGAAGTAGTGACTTGTCCCTATATTAATAAAATCATAAATTATTTTTGAAGTTGAAAAAATATTTTTTTCTAAGTATTTGGAAAGTGTTCTAAAATTTCGTTTCACATTTTTCTCAGGTTTCACCTTTTAGCACCTAGTTCATTGTATTAACGGATGCTAAAGCCAGCAAATTAATATTCTCAATGGCAAATCACAATACCTAATGACTTCTGTCTGAAGGAAGGAAAAGAATGAAATGAAATTCCCATCAGAAGGAAAAGTTCTGGCCAAGTCCCATGTGAAGCACGTAAAACTCCATCACATTCTTTAAGTTTCTCTAAGGCATATGATAAATTCGTGCGAAAGCTTGGCTAATTTTTTTCAAGACTCAGATGCCCAAAATTCATCACTCATGTATATCTTGTAGCTTCTGTAAATCCTGAGTCAAACAGCAGGATGAATTAACCAGTTTTCTTTATACATCAATAATCTCACTGCTTCAACTGGTAAGCATTATTCGTAACTGAAAATTCACAGATGATAAGACTACAAAAATTAAGACCAAACAGATTTATTCTAGGTTCTCAATCTACTGAATTTTTTTTTTTTTGGCCAAAATTACTCTCCCATCAAGTTTAAGGCACCTCATTTGTACTTTTGCTCACCAAAGTAAAAAAATATTTAGAAAACCTATATACCTTCCAATAAATAATGAAAAGAAATGTAGTTTTAAACAACTTCCTTCCAAGAATTTCAGAATGCTTTGCAAATATTTGTGTTTCTTCCTCATAACACAGAAGAAGAACCCAGACCAAAGAAAGAGTTATTTATGGTCACAAGGCAAGCCACCATCAGAACTGACACTGGAATATATTTGACTTTCAGTTTCCTGCTCCAGATGTAAGTCCTGATTTCTAAACTGAAGAGAGGAAAAAATAATCATGCTTTCTGTTCTTAAAATAATTTTTTTCAAGACTCTCCCACCATTCAAATTCTATTAAAGAGCAAGAAAAACAATAGCAGAAAAACATTAGTGAAAAAAAATTATGGGGTCCTACAATGTATTTTAAAAGGTAATAAAACATCAAAATTTTTTAAGAATTTGCAGCTATTTATGTAGCTTACCCCTTCTTAACCAAAGATGGAAAGAAACTAGCTATGTCATGTTCTACGTAACATTATGTTCTACTTAAATCTAAACTAAGTAAGCAAAGAAGCATTGTGATATCAAAAAAAAAAAAAAAAAACCAAAACAACAAAATTTAAACAAAACAAAAGCAACAACAAACCACATACAAAAGAAAACCAAACAAAAGCCACCAGAAAAACAAAAATACACAACACCAAACAAAATACAAACAAACAAATGGGGAAAAAAACCAACCAAAAAAAAAAAAAAAAAAAACCCCCAAAAAAAAAAAAAAAAAAAAACCCCCAAAAAAAAAAAAAAAAAAAAACAACCTCAAACCAAACAAAAAAAACACCAATCCACACTCAAAAATCCCATAGCTCCAGCTCTGAAAAAAAAGAGGCTAATCTGCCAGGAACAATGCAAAGAAAAAGCATCCATTTCAGAGGAACTTCAAAAGCAAGAGTTTCTGTCAGTGTTAAGTACACCGTGTGGCTGAGAACAGCGCTGTGCTGAGGCTGTTTTGAGACACTGGGAAGAGACACTTTGCAACAAAGGTTGCCCAGGTTTGAGAAGGTACTAGAGGAAGAGAAAGCAGCACAAAATATCACTAAGACAGAAACTGCAGAATCCTCTACAATTTTTTCCTCTAATAAATAAACACTGCTTGTAAACCCCATTTTTCCAGTGAAGACATGGACACGCTCTTGCTATAAGCCATCTTGCACGCCTATGAACTAAACTCCTCAAATGTTCCTATCAGGGTAGTGAAGTGGCAAGTTGAGCACAAAAACAGTAACAGCATTTAAGAATGAAATCTACTCAAAACAAAATACAATGGCTACTATCTTGGAACACTAGGTTCAACTATTAAAGCTGCTCAAATATACAAAATTGTGAAAATAGGAATCAAAGAAGTGAAACCACAGCATTACGTATTTCACCTACCACAAAGAGAAAAGAGTAACTGAACCAAACAAAAACTCATTGAATGAAGTATGCATTCAAAACAGAGTGAAACTACCCCTAGACATTTTTGGAAGAAACAGAGTATGTTTCTGTTGACTAAAGCTCTCAAACAAAAAACCAGACACACTGATGGGAAGCAAAGTCCCTTTTAGCAAGCCCTGGGTTATCAACAAATACATCATTGTCACTAAAGATCCTAGAGAAACATCTGCCACCAGTCATGGAAAATTGAACTCATTCCTAGAAGATATGAGTTTCCAACCAACAAATATGATAGACAAACAGAAAAGCTCAATGTAAACAGAGACTGCATTCAATTTAAACTCTAATGAAAAAAAATGACAGACCATTCAAAGTAACAGAATTTCTTTTCACTCAAGCAAAGAAAGAAACAAAGGAAAAATTATATTAACGCAGGCTTTTCCCTTCCCTCCTTTTTGTCAAATAATTTTTTATTTAAACACTCACCCTGAGTTCCTATCATAAAGCTTTCATGAAAATGTATTCAAATTATCCTTATTATTAACTGTCACCAAGCTACTGTTGTGCTGCACGCTACCTGGAGTCCTATAATCTTTAACATTAAATCTTTATTGCAAAATATGTGCTTTAATTTTAAATGAGCTAAGACAAAGTTGCTGCCTCAATGTGAAGTTCTGCAGGACACAGGAAAACAACCTTTATCACCAGTTAGTCAGTAAGTTAAAAATGCCTTGTCTCAAATAGGATTTACATTTAGATGGTCAAATTGTGGTACTTCTTAACACAAAATGCACAACTTTCTCAGTGAAGAGAGTCTCACTCGTCAAAAGATTGCATTTTCAATATGCATATATTTATATATACATACTTGCCTATATCAAATATTCTAGAGAACAATTGCTTTGTTTCACCCTGCAGAGAATATGACTGAATCCCAAACTCCTTCATCATTTTGCTTTTGACAAGAATGGAAATTAAATTCTACATTCCTGTTCTTCTTTCCTCTGGTCTCCCTTGAAGGAAAAGACATTATTTCCCCCTTTATTGTACCTGTTAACCTAGACATTCTTACTATTGCCTTATCACTTGTGTTTTTCA
>VZTI01001979.1:225-81159 GCA_013397865.1 Struthidea cinerea
TAAAAAGGGAGTTGTTGTTGTAGCACGGGCTGTCAGTGAGGCTGAAATCACAGAGATCAGGAGCTAACAGGATTGCAGAGTGTGTTTCTGCAGCTTTTACTCGGAGAACATCGCCCGTGGCTGCTCGCCAGCTGTGACACCCTGCCAGGGATGCTGCAGGAATTCCTGCCCTGGAACAGGCTGGGACGTGGGGTAGAGCTCTGAGGGCAGCAAGCAGAGCATCCTTGGGAGAAGGTGGGAATGGGGAAGGTCTGCCAGGCACTGCTGGTAACTCTGAGCTGCTGCTGAGGGGAATAAAATGGCCCAGGTAATGCCTGGGATAATTTTATTTATGTGCAGGAATAATATTATTTATATGCAGGAATTGAGGGAACATGTAGGCTGAGATGGGGCTGCTCCCACTGCTGGGAATTTGAGTGTAAATTTAATCCTGGAGGTGCTGGTGCCTCACAGATTAACAAACCTCAGCTATTGCATCCTGGACATCCCCAGCAGCCAGCCTGCCAGCCTCCTGGAGCTCTGTTCCCAGGATTTTTGGGGTGGTGGGAATGGGAAGCTGGATGGGAGACCCGGTGCTGCTGGGGCTGTCCCCGAAACGGGCTCTGGTGTCAGGCTGGCACAGTCCCTGTGCCTGAGGTGGGTGGAGGGGCTGAAAGGAAATATCTCCTCTAGCTGGAATAAAGCAATCACTTCAAACGTGAACAGCAGTCACCAGCATTGCCCCTCCTGCACTTTAATTGGACTGTGCAAACAGCCCATAATTTGCAGTGTCTGTTTTCCTCCTTGGCTTCTTTGTCTTTCAGCTCCTTTTCTGTCTCCTTTTATGAAACTGTAATGTGCTGTGATAGTTCACATCCCTTCTTGTGACCTCAGCTCACGATAGATAAATTCTTACAAGGATTTGCATGAGATGAAACCAGACAGAAATCGCATCCCTCTGTGTTAACATGGCCCTTCCTTAATTGAAATTAATTTGTGGTTAAGGCTACAAGAGAATTACAATTCTCTGGAAGTAACATGAAGGGATAGACAGCTTTGTATGAACAGAGCCTGCAATAATTGTGTGTGAATGTCACAGAAGGGTTGGAGAACTTTCCTGTGGACTGTGTGCGGCTTCAGATTTGTGCAGTGATTTTCTCACGGCCTCTGCTGGAGGATCTCAGCATCAAAAGGGAGTAAAAAAGGTGAGGATTTCACTGGTTTTGAGGGAATGCCCATTTTCTGCTCTGCTGGAGCCCTTAAAATTTCTGTCTGGCACCTTGAATATATTACTTTTAGATCTGAAAGAATTAATTGATGGACACTTACTGGGAGAGGGAGCGGTCTTGCACTGGAACACCTTCTCCCAGGATGTTCCCAAGAACCAAACACTGTCAGTCAGTCTCCTCCTTAGCTCGGTCAAGTGGCCACAAGGAGTTTCCAGACATGAACAAAACCCTGCAGATGCTACACCTTCATTATCATTCGCACAAACCTGCCTTTCCTTCTGCTCAGCATTTCATGGTCCGATAAGCAGCACAGCACATCCTGCAAGGGAGGCAGAGCCGTCCCAGCCCTCCATCCTTTCTGCTCGGCTGCAGCTCCTATAAATAGACACCACAAGGGCTCCTGGCCCGGGCTCTGGCTCCCTCGTTAGCATTTGGGCTTCTCACCAGAGCTGCCTGATGTGCTCCTTGGACCTTGAAGGGTTTCTTCCACGCTGCCTGCGAGGTGTGGGTGTGAACACAGGATGTGCCTAAAACTCACAGAATTACCCCAGGGAAAAATCAGCCCAAGGTCTGTGGGTGTCCCTGCCTTGCACAGCAGGGGCAGGCCCCTTCTCATGGCATTTTGGCTGGGATGAATCCATTCTCAGTGTATTTGGGGTGGAGTGGACGATCCCTCTCCAGCCTTTCAGTTTTAGGGGTGATGGAGAGCCCTGTCGGAGCTCAGAACGGGGGTGGCAAAGCTCTGCTGTGCAGCCCAAAAGACCAAAGATCAGCTGAAGCTGCTGCCCTGGTTTATCCTTTCCTGGGGAGGGGAAGGATTGTGCAGCGCTGGCAGCGGTGCAGAAGCGTGAAAGTGAATTAACCTGAGCGCTGAATTGTGCTGATCTGCGCACAAGGATCGGGAAACATCCGGAGGTGACTTGGTAATGTGTGTGGTTATGGCCAGCCGAGGAACCCAGTGTGGTGGTGTACCCCTGGCTCTGTGGGGAAAAGCACAGAGGACATTCCTAGGTTTGAAGTGAGTGTCAGGAGTGGCCTGCTAGGCAGGAATAATTTGGTCTCATGTTTCTGCTGTTGGTCAAAACTACTTTGAAAAAATAGAAAATAATGCGTCCGATGAGGGCTGGCAGGAGGTGTCCGGTTGGAAGGTTTGGTTTAGGAGCTGAGGGCCTGGTAAAAGGGCAAATCCCTTCTTTTCCCTCCTTGAATGATGCACAAACTCCTCCCACAGCGATCTCTTGCCAGTCTATCCTATAAATCACTGTATTACAAAGCTATTTTCTGGAATGACATGTGACTTGTGTGCTCCAAACTGCCTCCTTGGGTTAGGAAACACTCAAACCTCCCTGCTTTGAGGCAGGAAAGGATCCATTCTTAGTCTCAAGTGCCCCTGACAGGCTGACAAGTGCTCAGTGCTTTTATATCAGCTTATGGACAACATTCTGTGCAATTTAGCTGCTGGAAGGACTCGGAGCTCTCTAGAACCGCATTTTTCTTGAGCTGGCAAAGCAACAACATCTTTAAAGGGAATAGCTGCCCATAAACAAGCAGAGAGCAGCAAACCAGGTCGTTGTAGGAGACAAACTCCGCTGCTTTCCCCCAGGGTGAGCCCCTGGCAATGTGAAAAAGCTTTCCCACCCCTCTGGCCTCGTTGCTGGCTGTCCAGCTGCTGCACTTAAGAAATTAATAACACTGCCGCTCGTTTTCTCGCTGGGCCTTTCTGTCCGCACTGGGAAGTGAAACAGCTGGGAGGAAGCTCCCTCCGAGCTGTTCCCCGGCGTTTCCATGGGAACCCTCGGCTCTCCAGCAGGTTCTCCAAAGGGCACAAGCTGTGGATGCCTCTGAGTAATGATGTTCACATGTTCCTGAACATCATCCCTGGGCACCAGCAGGTCCCTGGCAGCGGTTGCCTTGGTGACTGCGTTTGCCACGCCGTGGGCAGCCACGCGCGTGTTTGCGATGCAGAGCTGGGATCTCTGCACCTCCTGGAGCATCTGCTGAAATCTTGGGGCCACGGGCTCTGCCCTGAGCTGTTTCCTGCCTAATGGAAGTGCTCAGTGCCTGCAGAACTCCTCGACGTGTGGAGCAGTTCTCTGTCTGAATGATGACTCCATTTAAAGGGCTACTTGGGGTCCTGAAAAATGAGACACTTGATGGGAAATTTATTGTGAGTAGTTTCTCTGCTGCCTTAAAAGGGTTAAGCCCTTGTTTGAGTACCTGAAACCTTATTTTGTCATTACACATCAAAAATATTGACAGAGAGCTGACTCCCCTTGAAATGCAACAAATCTCTTCTCTTTTGATTCCATAAACTGCTTTCAGTCTGTTGGTTTTCCTCTGCTGGAGCTGTTGTGAGTTGTGTGGCTTTATGGGGCACCATAACAACAGAAAGCACCAGCAAAGACTTTTGCTGCTCACAGGAGGTCTGATATAAACTCCTCAGTATTTGTGGGCTTTATATATAAAAGTGTAACATCCAGTAAAATAAAAATAAATGGATGCTCGCTCTGAGTGCACTGAAGTGGAGGGGGAGAAGGGAAAAGGACATTTCTTTCCACTGAAACTGCAGCAATAATTTAGGGAGGCAGAGAGCATTGCTCAAGGTTTTCTGAGCTGGCGTCTTCATTTTAATGACTAAGGGCAGTCTGGTGTTTCTGATTCAATTTTTTCAGCGTGTTTGAGGGTGATGCCACTTCCTGACTGCAATGTCCTCTCGTTTCACGCCGGGTTCTCTGGGAAAGGAAAAGTGGGAGAGAGGGAGGGTGCAAAATCATAAACCCCAGGTGGTCTTGAGAGCTTTGCCAACAACACAGAGATGGAGCTGGATGTTTTATTTGTGGGTGTCCCCCCATGACTCCCCTAAGAGAGCACTGAGTGTTTTGAGATAGGAGGGAGCAGAGCAGAAGCTGCAGTGAGAGGGAAGGAGGCAGCACATCCTGGTACCTCCTGAAGGAAGGGAAGGAGGCAGCACAGCCTGGTACCTCTGGAAGGAAGGGAAGGAGGCAGCACAGCCTGGTACCCCCTGAAAGAGGAGAAGGAGGCAGCACATCCTGGTACCTCTGGAAGGAAGGGAAGGAGGCAGCACATCCTGGTACCTCTGGAAGGAAGGGAAGGAGGCAGCACATCCTGGTACCTCTGGAAGGAAGGGAAGGAGGCAGCACATCCTGGTACCTCTGGAAGGAAGGGAAGGAGGCAGCACATCCTGGTACCTCTGGAAGGAAGGGAAGGAGGCAGCACATCCTGGTACCTCTGGAAGGAAGGGAAGGAGGCAGCACATCCTGGTACCTCTGGAAGGAAGGGAAGGAGGCAGCACATCCTGGTACCTCTGGAAGGAAGGGAAGGAGGCAGCACATCCTGGTACCTCTGGAAGGAAGGGAAGGAGGCAGCACATCCTGGTACCTCTGGAAGGAAGGGAAGGAGGCAGCACATCCTGGTACCTCTGGAAGGAAGGGAAGGAGGCAGCACATCCTGGTACCTCTGGAAGGAAGGGAAGGAGGCAGCACATCCTGGTACCTCTGGAAGGAAGGGAAGGAGGCAGCACATCCTGGTACCTCTGGAAGGAAGGGAAGGAGGCAGCACATCCTGGTACCTCTGGAAGGAAGGGAAGGAGGCAGCACATCCTGGTACCTCTGGAAGGAAGGGAAGGAGGCAGCACATCCTGGTACCTCTGGAAGGAAGGGAAGGAGGCAGCACATCCTGGTACCTCTGGAAGGAAGGGAAGGAGGCAGCACAGCCTGGTACCCCCTGAAGGAAGGGAAGGAGGCAGCATATCCTGGTACCCCCTGAAGGAAGGGAAGGAGGCAGCATATCCTGGTACCTCCTGAAAGAGGAGAAGGAGGCAGCACATCTTGTCACCTCGGGAAAGGCTCTGGCGCTTGTCCGGGCGGCCCCAAGAGCTCTGGAGTGATTCATGTGCCTCTCATCTGCTGGAAGAGCCTGAGGGCACCATGGGCAGTTTGATCAGCATCGGTGTTTGCTTCTTGCTGGAGAGCACCTGAGGGTCCTGGCTGTCACTTCTGCTTGCAGGGCTCGGTGACACTGCACATGCAGGGCTGGTGCTGGCTGGGAATATCCTGTTCCTAAATCTCAGTGGGGCCTCTTGCTCGTGTTCCCCTTCTGCAGCAGGAGAAACCAAACTTGGTCAGGAGTACCCGTATTTCTAAATTCTAGGATTATTTTTGAATGCTCTTCCACCCCTGTACCAATAATGGCTAAAACAACACAGTCTGAGGAGAATTTTCATGTTCAGTGTGTCTCTTTTTCCAAAACCTCATTGGGAGCCACCTCTGGAAGGTGTGATTTTGAGATAACTGGTGTTCTGATGCTCATGAAGAGCCTGAGGAAGTTTCGAGGGGCTCCTGTTCCCCGTTAAAGGGTTACACAAGGTGTCATCTCTCACCCCAAAGCTCCCCAAGAGCTGCTGTGAAACGCTTCTGTACCCAGACACTTCCCCCTTGAGTGCAGCTGTTGATGATGGCTTTGCTGACACTGACTCTGAGTTTAGTCCTGCAGAGCTCAACAAGACCTGTGCTAATCCAGCCCTTGGCTTCCTTGTGCCGTAGATATTCCTCCTTTTCATGGATAAATCACCGTGGGAGGGGGCTGTAAAACCCGGGCCAGGGAAGGGCAGGGTTGTTAGTTTTTGACAAGCAGGACGCTCACACGGAGGGAGGACTTTCTCCTTCTGCCTTTTCCTGGCTCTGAGAAAGCTTAGCACTGGCAGGGCCCATTAATTTTTAATTTAGTCCTCTCTATGCTGCACTGCTGTTGTGGTTTATGAGGATATTATGCTGGAACAGAGGCCTGTAAAACAGGATTTTAAAGTTTGGGAAAGGCATGGTTGTCATACATAATATGCACGCTGTAGTAGAAATGAGCGGGTATTTATAGCACAGCTAATATTAATTATTTTTATTGTGATGTCAGCCCTGCAGGTCAGCTGAAGAGTAAGATGCTGTGGAAGCCAGAAATCCCCAGCCATTGAATTATATGAATATGAAATGCTGGGAAGTGGTTAATTTGTGCTGCTGGCTTTGTTTGAAATGTTTTCCTGCACGAAGCCGTAGCAGCAGTGCGATACGTTATTGTTAGGAGGGAGATAATTCAGCCCCACTACAGGGGAAGCCCATGTGCTTTATGGAACCCAGAGCTGGGAGTCCAGCTCTGCCTGAAAATAAAGAACTACAGCAAAATAACACTTTTGCAGTAGCAGATTGCTGCCTTTAATTGCTAGCCACATCTCTCTGTTGCTTGTGCTGTGTCAAGGTTATTGGCGGTATGAAAATCTTCCTGTTGCCTCCTGACTTTCGTGCAGCACAGATTCCTCCAAGGGATGTTTGATTCCCCCTGCTTCGTGAAAAACCACCTGTGAGGGGGAGCTGACAGCAGAACACTCGCTGTGATTCTGTGAAGCTTTGGGAAGAAAGCTTGGGAAGATCAGGAGAAAAGCCCTGCAGTGCTTGGAGGAGCTGTTTTGTACCCATCGTGTGCTGGATCCCCGCAGGATGCGGGAGCTGGGGCCTTGTGAAGGTTTCTGTTAAGGCGGGTATGTGTGAGAGGGAGAAACTGCTGCCCCTAAAATCTCCTCCTGAGCTGATCGTTTCCTAAAAACTGAAATTCTGGCATTCCCCTGCACTGGACCCCTCAGATGCTCTGCCCTGGGTGTTTCACCAGAGCTGTGCCTCAGCTGATCGCATGGAAATAGAGACTCGACCGATCCTTATGTAATCGGGGAATGATTCAGCTTTGATCTGCTGAAGGGGACAGTTAATGGATGAATGTTTTCAAAATATCTGTGCTTTGTGTGCCTGAAAACTCACAAGGGGAAAGTCTCACAGCTTTGGAGCCAGGGACTTTCCCAGCCTCTTGTGCAGAACGGCTGCTGTTGAATTGTGACACCTCATCTGGAGGTCCTCAGTTTGAATCAGAGGGAGCACAAGGCTGGGGCTGTTTTCTCTACCTCAGCATGAGAAGAATGTGCAAATAAGGCACGCCAGAAACACTTCAGACCCGGCTGGTTTGTTTGCAGGCACAATGAAGAAGCAAGAACTTGAGGCAAGGCTTGGTCTGTGCTGTGCGTTGCCTGAAGAGCTTCAGGACCAGCCTGATTTGCTCTTGTTCTTGAAAAGGTTGCTGCCAGAGAGGGTGACTGATGTGAGAGGCTCATGCAGCCTGAAAATTGCAGCATCTTAAATCCCTGAAGCCTCCCTCCCTCCAAAAACACAGAAAGATAATGAAAACTTGATGAAGCGCAGGAGGAAGTTCCTCGTCAGCACACTGCAGTGGTGGGGAATCGGATTTTCACAGCTCACTAACCCCTTAAGTGTTTAATAAATCCAAGAGATCTGCTCCTAGGATAAGGTGGCCCTGCTATCTGAGCAGACAGACTCTACCTGCTGTCATCTTTCTTAAAGCTGACCCTGCACAGCAGGACCAATTACCCAGCTAACAAAGTGGAGACAAGTGTCTCCTTCCGTGCCACCCTGTCCCCGGAGCTGGAGGCATTGTGGTTGCCAAGGCAATATTGCTTGAGATCCCGATAGCAGCAGTGGTTGAGATAAAGTAGCTGAGAATAGGGGGTGGAGGCTTTCCTCCTGCTTTTCTGTGTGGGTTTTCCTGGTTATTCACGTGCTCCTGCACTGGCAGGGTGAGGAGTGGGCTTCTCCGAGTAGCTGGGGCCACTTGCTGTGGTAAAGTGGCAAGCTGGAGATGTGGTGGGTGCTGAGGACAGGTTGGGGAAGGAGTTTCTGCGCTGCCTGAGCGAGCTGAGCGTGGGTACCTGCAGGGAAAGGCTCCTTTGCAGGCTGCAGGGCAGGGGAGCCGCATCCCAGGCCTTCCCATGAATGGCTTTTGAAGCTGTCGTGCAATGACGCGTGTCCTGCGTGTCCGGGTAAGGATTCCTGTCTCTCCCCCTCAGCTGCTCCTTGAGCAATTCCTGCTGGCCATGGATTGTAGATCTGGGCGAATGAGGAGTTTAAAGCTGAGGCTCTTTCCAGGAGAGGGCAGCTGGGGAGCTGACGGGACCAGGCCATGGATGTCCTCATCAGCTGCTGGTGGCAGGAGGCGCAGCTGGCACCTCTGAAGTGAGCCTGGGGATGAGCTGCTTGTCTCTCCATCCAGGAGAATCCCTGTGGAATGTGTGTACTCATGCTTTGGTTTTTTTGGAGATTTTTTCCTGTTTGACCCTTTGGCTGGTGAGCAGTTTCAAGTTCTGAGCCAGGCTTCAGCTTGGTGTTTGAAAAATATTGATATGAAAGGGCAAATCTAAAGTTTTCCCCTTGTTTTTACAGCCTGGCTGTCTGCACAGAATTATGAAAAGTCTAAACCTACCTTCTGACAGGTTGACTTGCATCTTTGAACAACTGAGCTGAATTTGAGATAAGTGGAAGCAGCTTTGATGCAGGAGGTCCAGGACTGGCAGTCAGCCTGATTTATTGATATTATTGTTCAGGGGGCTTGCTTATTTTATATGAAAAGTACTGACTGACCTTGAATCATTTAAATCTGGTTAATGTGCCTCAGCCTGGGGAGGATTAAAAATTCCCTGTCCTGATGTTGCATGTAACCAGATTGTCCCAAACCAGGATGACTTTCCCTGCACAGAACGGGCGCATTTTGTGCAGTTTTACTCTGGTCTGACTCGCCCTGTCAGACCAGTGATTGGTGGCCATCCCTGCTCAAGCCTGGGTTTCCTAGGGCTCGGCACTTACAGCTGCACTTGTGGGTCAGAGGAATCCAACCTGGCCTAAATAATTGCTGATTAAACTGGCCAAGCTCTGTCTCAATTCTAAAAACAGGCCCTTGTTCCGTAGAACTGGGTTCTGAGTGTTTTTTTTTTTAACAAATTCTGTAAGAAAGCAAGCATTTGTGCCCTTTGGGCATGTGAGATGTTGCTGTGAGAGGGCACAGACCTGGAATGGCAGCAGCAAGCATTGATTTGCATACAGAAGGCAAATCCTTACACAGTGCAGATAATGCACCTTGTAAAACAGTTACAATAACATTCACTGCAGCCATGAAAACAATTTTACAGCAGATTAAACACACTTAGAAAAAGGGGAAAGATGAGTGAGAAGGCGATGCTGACACTAAATTAGACTTGAGTCAGCAGCAGCGAGAGAACAGAGGAGAAAATGAGAAAATATTCCGACTGTCCTGCTGCTTTTTGTTTTTTTCCCCAGGCCAGCTCCATTCTGTGCTCACCTGTTTGGTCGAATTGGGAAGCTTTGGTGCTCTCTGAGAGCGTGGTAATTAGTGGAAAATACTAGAACTGAGGTGAGCATTACCTGAAAGAGTTCTCAGAGGGCAAGTCAGTGACGTGGCTCTGGACAAAGAGTGGTTTAGTGGGTTTGGTCTTCCTTCTTTATGTCCAACACCCTGTGAGCGCTTGAGAGCGTTGGAGCCGTGTTCCAGTGGGTCACTGAGACGGCTGTGAGCACTGTGTGATGTGTTGAAGGTGCATCATCGAGGGTGTGCCTGCTCTGCGCCGTTTGGGATGTCTGTCAGGCGAATTGTCGGTGTGGGGCACAGAAGCTCAGGCAAATGCTGAGTTTTGGTCTAACGCCGTCCCTGCCCGGCTCCGTGGGGTCCCGCGTGCTCCCACAGGAGCCTGGGCAGGTGCAGTGTTAAGTCAGTGACAGAAGAGTCAGGAAGGGGATTTGCTTGCATTCCGGCATGAGGATTTATTGCATCTTTGTCGCTGTGAGCGGCACTAACGGCGAGGAAGGACACGCCAGTTCAGGAGCAATAATAACTCATTTATTTAGTTATAAATCAGTTTATATAACCTGGGTCGCCAGCATGGCATAAGGTCATTGGTCACCGACCATCCGCCTCCCGGACCCGTTGGCTGAAACCTCTCAGAATATTTTTCCCAGACAGTATCATAACAATACCACACAACAGCTGCAGGTTCAAGATGGAGAAAGTTCTGCTTACAGAACCGTGGCACTGTTTGTCATAGTTTCTGTGAGAAACAGAGCTCTCACAGAGTGCAGCAGAAAGCTGGGAAATTTCTCTGCTAACACTTTTCAGTGTTCACACATCTTCGCTGTCGCAGGGGCAGGTACGAACAGGATCCCGAGGGTTACAGTTCTATCCGGGGTGGGGAACGGGGACCGATGGGGAGTGACGAGGGGCCAGGGCCAGCAGCCAAGCGGGGAATTCAAACTGGAATACATCAATTTAACAGAACCACGCGCCCTGGGAAGAGCCTTTTGGTCGCCTGAACATAAAGGTGTGTTCACCAGCTGCTGCAGTGGTCCACACAAGGTCTTGAAAAAATGAGTTTTGTGCCATTGTAAATGGTGAACACTGGAAAGTGTTAGCAGAGAAATTTCCCAGCTTTCTGCTGCACTCTGTGAGAGCTCTGTTTCTCACAGAAACTATGACAAACAGTGCCACAGTTCTGTAAGCAGAACTTTCTCCATCTTGCACCTGCAGCTGTTGTGTGGTATTGTTATGATATTGTCTGGGAAAAATATTCTGAGAGGTTTCAGCCAACGGGTCCGGGAGGCGGATGGTCGGTGACCAATGACCTTATGCCATGCTGGCGACCCAAGTTACATAAACTGATTTATAACTAAATAAATGAGTCATTATTGCTCCTGAACTGGTGTGTCCTTCCTCGCCACTTGTGCTGCTCACAGCAACAGTAAACCTGTAGGGGGTTGTAAACCACAAATTCTGGATTCCTGGGTGATCCTTGAAATGCTGGATTTTGCCTCCAGGCTCTGGATCACACAGGCAGAGGGGTCCTGCGATGCAGAGGAGCTTGGAGGTGCTGGAGGCCTGGCACTGCTGCAGGTTCTGATAAAACCTGGGAGGTCAAACACATTTGCTGCAGCTGCTTGGCTGTGTCTATAGAATTTTCATTAATGAGCCGTTGCTTCTTGACTTTACATGTGTGTGCTGGTTGATTATGCAGGATTATCCTCCTGCAGCACACAGGCACCTGCTAAAGAGGGACTAATCTTGTTAGGAGCCAGATCTCATCTGATCCTTAAACACGGCGTGCTTACAACCCACTTGTCAGCTCCGCTTAATTCAGCGTGCAGGGCTCTGTCACAACGGGGATTGATTCATTGGGATTGCTTGGCATCTTTGGAGATAATCATCTTGGTGTCTGACGAGCTGCTGGGCCCTTTTGGAAGCAGAGCTGGTCATAAATGCCACGGGCTGTGGTGTCTGGGTGATTTTGTGTGGCTGCCGTGAGCCTTCCTGGGCCACTTCTCTGTAGTTTATTTGCTTTTCTGATGTGCTCTCCTGGTCCCTGGCCAGCCTTGCTGGTCACCTTGGTTCTCCAGCTTTCAGGAATTTCATTTGTGTGGGATTAGACCGTTAATTTTCACCTGTTGCACGTGCACATGGCTCCATGCAGGACGTGGTGAAAGCCCTTCCTGGCCTGAGTGGAGTCCCCAGGAGCTCAAATTCCATCCTGAAACCTGAATGTTATCCTGGAAATTCCGTCCTGAAACCCGAATGTTATCCTGGAAATTCCGTCCTGAAACCTGAATGTTATCCTGGAAACTCCGTCCTGAAACCTGAATGTTATCCTGGAAATTCCGTCCTGAGCTTCCTGCTCAGGGGGTTTAGGACAGCCCTGCTGGGGTCAGACCTAGGGTGGGTGACAGTGAACGGGGCTTCTCGGCTGGTTTGTGTCCCACAGCTCTGTGGGACGAGCGTCTGGATGGTGGTACAGCAAATTTGTGGCTGCTGGTTGTGAAACATCTGCCTGAAATGATGTGTTCGGTTCAGAGCTGTGCCAAGGTGGCGTGGGGCTGTGGAGGAAGGTGTTCCACGGGGGAAAACGCCTGGGAGAGCCAGGCTGGACCGGGACCTGGAGCAACCTGGGCCAGGGGAAGCTGTCCCTGGAGCGAGCTGGGCTTTAGGGTCCTTCCAACCCAAACCATCCTGGGCTTCTCCGAGGGAGACGTGGAGGCTGTGGGATGGGGGAGAGCCCAGGCTGGTGCAGAGTGAGGGTGAGCACATCCTGTGGGGACTCTGCTCACCTGAGCCAGGTGAGGGTGGGATGTTCCTCAGCAGCTTGGGCTGTCTGAGTTCAGGAGCTCCCTGGGGTCCTGCTGATTACAAAGGAAACGTTGCTGTGATACCCCTCTACCAGTGTTTCCAGTCAGCTCCATTCACTGATTAAGGTGCCTGTTCTGGTCTCTGCAAATTAGCCTTTTTTGCTTAAAAATGAACCATTTCTGTAGCTTTTCAACCTTTAATGCCTGTCCAGAGACTGCTGTCCCCGTAGCTGTACGACACTGCTCTGTGGAAGGAATGCTTGGAAGGTTGGGGTATTTAAATGCTGCCAGAAATTCCCAAAGGGAGGCCAGGACATGGGAAAATGCCTGTGGAAAACCTTCTTGTGGGACACTGCTTGGGATTCGAGGGAATGCTGGAGGCCAGAAGGTTCTCTGAGACACTGAAGGTGCCTCCCCTGGGGACGTGGAGGGAGGTACTCCCTGTTGTCCCCACGCTGGCTCGTACCTGCCCAGGGTACAACTTGCCACTGCTCCTGTGTGACAACTCCTGTCTTTATATTTGCATGAGTTTATTCTGATGGAAGTTTGCAGAAGTTCTGGCTCCTGAAGGATGAGAGCAGGTTAAATGAAAGTCAAGAAGTTGATGCTGTCAAGATCACCTGGGATTTTCCATTCTGGCAGATTCATTACTTTCAGAAATGATAACTGATTGTATCTGAAGAGGTGAGGGGAAGAGTAATTTAAATCATGTCCATTACCTGTCAGCAAATAATGCTGCGTGCAGCTGTGAGGAGTGACAGGAGTGCCTCTGACGCTGTTGTTGCCTCTCCTATTTGACTTTTCAATGAGAGCTACTATTTGTACTGCTTTTTTTTCCCTTTTTTACACGTATATGCCCCTTGGAAAATTCAATTATCATGACTGGAGGGAGAGGTACCTGTGGAATGTGTGCGGTGGGTGCTCCTGGATAGGGGAGGCAAGTGGAACGATTCGTTACGTATTAAATCTTGCAGTCGCTGAAAAACCTGGCCTGATGCAATATTCTGATGTGTTAATCACATTTCCACATGGCAAACAGCTTTCTGGAGTGTTGTTTGCTCTCTGTCTCAAAGCAAATATGTATTTTTAATTTGAGGATAATTCCAGGTTTAAGTAACTTCTGCTTCCCTGTTAGCAAAAGTCATTGCTGTTAATTAGTCGCGGGCAGAGATGAAATATTTATTTGAGGGGGTGGGTTGCTCTAATTTCACTTCTTACTGTGTCCTTGCACAGGTGTTCAGGGCTGAGGCTGGAGGAGAGGTGCAGCTCTTGTGATCTGTGATCAAAGCAGACCAAGCCTGGCTGGAAGAGCCACCAAACCCCCATGGAATTCCCAGTGGAATTCTGTCTTTGTCAGACTGTCCAGCAGTCCGTGGCTTGGCTCTGGGTTGATACCAGGAAGTTCAGTGCCTCCAACCAGTTGTTCAGCTGGGGAGTGTCCACGGTGTTACAGCGGAGGCCACTTGACTTCTCTGCAGTTTATTTGCTTTTCTGATGTGCTCTCCTGGTCCCTGGCCAGCCTTGCTGGTCACCTTGGTTCTCCAGCTTTCAGGAATTTCATTTGTGTGGGATTAGACCGTTAATTTTCACCTGTTGCACGTGCACACAGCTCCATGCAGGACATGGTGAAAGCCCTTCCTGGCCTGAGTGGAGTCCCCAGGAGCTCAAATTCCATCCTGAAACCTGAATGTTATCCTGAAAACCCCGTCCTGAAACCTGAATGTTATCCTGGAAATTCCATCCTGAAACCTGAATGTTATCCTGGAAATTCCGTCCTGAAACCTGAATGTTATCCTGAAAATTCCATCCTGAAATCTGCCTGCCATCCTGAAAATTCCATCCTGAACCCTGAATGTTATCCTGAAAATTCCATCCTGAACCCTGAATGTTATCCTGAAAATTCCATGCTGAAACTTACCTGCCATCCTGAAAACTCCATCCTGAAACCTGAATGTTATCCTGAAAATTCCATCCTGAACCCTGCCTGCCATCCTGCAGGACTGCTGGGACCTGCCTTGGAGCTGATAAATCCTATTTTTCCATCTGTTCCAGCTCCTGTGCTTGAAACCTGCCTCCCTGCTCCCTCCCAAGTTAAATTCCTGTGGTGGTGCTGTGAGGCTCATTAAGAAGTAGGGCTTGGAATGTGTTCCAAGACTTTTATGGGAACGGCTCTCAGCAGTGCAGAGAGGTCGTATTTTGGTTGATTTCCTTGTGAAATAAAATGCAGAGTATCTTGTGCTCAGTATTTTGGGGGTGTAAAACTTGTTTACAATGTGTGAAGTTTATGTGCAGTTTTACTTTACTTTTAGGGTTTTTTGGGCTGAATATTAATAGAGAAATAGCTTTCAGTTGTAGGTAGTGTAGTGAAAACTGTTAAATTTTTGGACAGGGACAATTTTTTGCAGATGCTAAAAAAAAAAGAAAAGAAAATCCTGCAGCGTTCTATTTTCTGCCAGCCTAAAAATGCCCAGAATTTGGGACAGAGATTCTCTCAGTGCAGCGGAGCAGAATTTTTCACCTCAGTCACAGCAGTCTCCTATAAAATGAGCCCCGTGGCAAACTGGAACTCCCAGCAGATTTAAATACCAGGCGGCTGTTGAATTAAATGGGATTTCTGGGGACGTGACAGGTGCACATGAAATTGGAGATCCGCGTGAAGGGTTATGGATTTGTAAAACTCCTGCAAAGTCGAAACAGTGACAGACACAGCAGCACCAGGTAGGACAAAGCTCGGCTGGTGAGGTTTGTAGGAGCATTTTGGCTCATTTCTTGTGGGTTTGGGTGTTCCTTGGCAGGAGGGAACAGGGAATTCTAAACTGAAGGCTCCTCTGTAGCTCCTGGGCTGCTTCCCTGGGAGCAGAGTCGCTGTCACTGCTCCTCTTTTGCTGCATTTGTGAAAACTCTCCTGCCGTGGCAGGCGTGTGCCGCTGTTACATCCGAGGCACATAAAGAAAACGCCACAGAGTCCAGGCTCATGAACAAGTGGAAGCCGAAGCTTTTCTTTAATAATTTTCTGACTACTTTATAGGATAGATCGCAAAAAGTGTGTTGAGTGGCAATAGGTAATTGGTTCCTCGGCCATCCACCCCTTGAGCGGATTGGCCAAGTCCTAAGATACCGATTCCAAAATATTTTCAAAGTCAAAGCCACAACAATCCTGCAAAACAGCCTGCAGGTGCAAGAAGTTTATGGAACTGTGACCTTGTTTAAAATAGTTTACATGGGACAGACAGTCTGCTCACAGAATATTGAGAAAAGGCTGAAGAATTTCTCTGCTTCTAGCTTTTTAGCACCTACAGAAAATATTTTGGAATCGGTATCTTAGGACTTGGCCAATCCTCTCAAGGGGTGGATGGCCGAGGAACCAATTACCTGTTGCCACTCAACACACTTTTTGCGATCTATCCTATAAAGTAGTCAGAAAATTATTAAAGAAAAGCTTCGGTTTCCACTTGTTCATGAGCCTGGACTCTGTGTTGTTTTCTTTATGCGCCTCGGACGTAACAGCGACAATTTTCAAAGTCAAAGCCATAACAATCTTGCAAAACAGCCTGCGGGGGCAAGAAGATTATGGAACTGTGACCTTGTTTAAAATAGTTTATATAGGAAAGACAGCCTGCTCACAGAATATTGAGAACAGGCTGAAGAATTTCTCTGCTTCCAGCTTTTTAGCACCTACAAAAGGGGATCTCCTGCTTTGCATGGCAGGGTTGAGACCCTTGAGGGGACACCCTGACTTCCTGGGGAAAGGTCCCAGCAGCATTTTTAACTTGAGATGCTGAAACTTCAGCATCTGAAAAACTGGAGAATGTTCCATGGGTTTGCAGACCAGGGAATCCTGGGTCCTGTAGTGACAAGGGGAGGGTGCCGCCAGGAGCTTGTTCCTGTGGACTCCTTATAAACTGGTTTTGATGTCCACTGGCCACGTTCACCAGCTTTATCCGAAGCAAATTGACACACAGAGTGTGATTTGATAGTTAATATTTAATCCCACTCCCCTGTTTTGGATGCCATTGGCACAGCGTGGGATAAGGAGAGAGCGGTGGCACAGGAGGAACGGATAAAAGCAGCTCTTCCAATGAAGCTTTTCCAGTGAAGCTTTTCCAATGAAGTGATGAGAAATAAGAATGTTTGAGGGGATGTGTTTATATCTAGATAAATAACAATAATAAACCACAGAACACGCCTGTCCTTATCCTTTCTGATGTTTTGAAGGATAATTAAGTGCAAAGGTACCAAGATGCCAAATACCACAAAACTGATACTTGCTGAACTGAGGCTGGAATTTTGGGTTAAGGGGTACAGAAGAAGGCAGTTTATGCATGGAAAAGGAGAAATCATCATCCTCTGGCCACATGTGGCTGGAAGACAGCTCTCCCCTCAATGTAGCCCAGCTTTGTGGAAGTTAGTGAACCTGAGATGTTTGGCAGGGCTGAGGGGGATTTATTTACGTGCAATTTTATTTTCAGACTTCTTTTGGCTGTTTTGACACCTCCTGGCAATTTTCCTAAGTGCTTAAACTGCACATTACAGTGAGGAATGGTTTTAAGCAGCTCCACGTTGAAATTGGCTAAGGCTTATTTACTGTTTGACTCCTGGCTCTGACAGCGTTTTATTTCTCCCAACGATTTCTGCTAAATGAGTTATTTTTCAGTTAGATTGAGCAGGCTCCCACACTTGCATCTCCTTTCCCATTTGCATTTCCTTTCTTTGCTGGCGGTGCCAGTCACGGAGCTCCCTGGGTAAAATGAGGATTGCAGAAGCCAAACGTTGCCTGACGTGCTTTGTGCAGCAGAAGGGGCAGGAAAGCAAAGGGGGCTGAGGGGAGAACCTTGAAGCTTTTAGCTCTGGACTGACACAGGCAGCTGAGTGAGAACAACAGCTTTATTTCATTGTACTCCTTGTTTCCTAACGAGGGTGTGTTGATGAAGCAGAGGGAGAGACACAAGCCCAATAATGGTGTTTCTACAAAGAGGTTTAGGGTTGCCTTGATTCAGAGCTCTGAAGGGCTCTGAGATCCTCATTTCCCATATCCACAGTGTCCATGAGAAAAATGGAGTGGACAGAGGTGCTTCAACCTCACCTGAAGGGCAGGGTTTAATGGCCATGGGGAGATGGAAGTTAGTTCAGAACGATTCTCCTGTGGGACTTTAAAAAACACCTGCTCTGAGCTCTTCTTGCCTTGGAGGTGAGCTGAGCAGAGGGAGCTGGGCCTGTTTATAGCCTTGATTTAGATTTTTGCTGCTTTTGGAGCTCTGAGCTAGACTCCTTACAAAGCATTCAAATAGGGGGGAGATTAAAAACCACAGAGAATCCACAGTGGCCTTCGGTTTGTCTGCCAGCATTCAGGAATTGCTCTTGTGAGGGAGAGAAGGAAGGAACTGGTGCTGAAATTAAGAATCTCCAATTCTTGGGCAGTATTTTTGTTCTCTTTCTCCCCTGACTTTGGCTGTTGGATGAGAAATCACTTTGGTTCTCTAGGTTTTGTGTCTGTCTCTTGTTTACCTGATATCTTTTCTTCGTGGTGAGTTTGTGTTTGTGCCACGGAGTTGCTGTAATTTGGATCCCACAATGCTGATGAAGCTGCACCTGTAGAATTTGTTTGTCTTTGCCAAAAGGAATTTGTCTTTATTTATGTTTGTGCCTGACAGTTGAAATACAGCTGAAAAAACAGAGGCTTTTGGGGCTGTTTCATCATTTGTGCTACAGCTGTGACTCTAAAAGAGGTGTTGCCTCTTTAAGCCTGCTGTGCTTAGCAGAAGAATATTCCAAGTTTTGAATTGCTGGGAAAACTCCGTTGGTAATTGGGAGTTTGCTTCCAAACAATCAATAACAAATGTCATAAAGTACCAATCTATTCAGGAAATTAATTGGAGATACTTAGGAGGAATTAATAATGAATGTTCAAGTGATAGTTCCTTTTTAACCTTGCAACATTATCAAGACAAAGTAAACATCAGAGGAATTATAGTAAAGCAGACAAACTGTGGGGAAATTAAGTATGCAAACTAGAGAACTGCATAAATCTCCATGTTATTAATTGGGGGAGAGTTCCTGAAATTATCATCTGGGCTGAATATTAAGTATCATAAATAAAAATGAAATGGAGAGGGGAACGGGAGGAAGCTTTGCAGGCATCCCTCAGAGGATTGCAGCTTTTCCTGGCGGGTGGTGATGAACGTGATGGGTGTGATGCTTTAAATGGATCCTGCTTCCTGTGCATGCAAAAAAGGGAATGATCAAAGCCTGGAATAACCACAGCAAGGAACTTTTCATTAGAAACCTCTCTAATTGCACAGCCATTGTGTTCTACCTCCTGCAGCCCTGGGGTTTTCTTGAGGAATTTTAGCTCAGAAGAAAGCAGGTAATTCACCTTCTGGCTGGCTTCTGCAAATGGCTTCAGGACGTGCCCTGAATGTTCTTTTTGCTGAAATTTCAGAAGTGCTTCAGGTACCTAAAGCACTTCGACAAAATCCTCTGAATAAGAAAACATTTACCAGAGTATCTCCCTGCCTGAGGTCGTGTGAAGTGCACATTTAACAGAGGATTTCCGCTTGGAAATCACACTAAATCAAGGTCTGGAATATGTTTTAACTGATCCTGGTAAAGCAGGTCAGAGCTGTTCTGCGTGACATTCACAGCTTCCTCTCCTCTGGTGGCATTCAGATGTAGGATGCCTTGAACACAAGCTGTGCCCTCTAACCTTCGTCTGTGCAGCTGTTGTCTTGCCTGATGTCATCAGGTACCCTGGAAATACGTGAGAACACAGTCTAATAGCTGGTAAAACTCCCCAAGATTGGGAGTTTAGCTGAATGGCTCCAAAATGAGCCATAAAATCGCTGGCAGTGTTAACTGCAGTGAAGGTGTTTGGGGTCTTCATCAGCCCAGCTGAGGAGTTGGCTGAAAAGCCACCAGTGGCAGCTTAGGAGCTGTTTCTGCACCTCCTCTTCATATATCTCTTCCCTTTCTCCCTCTTTAAGGCACGAAAATGTTTGCTGAAATGCCCAAGGACTGGGATTTATTTCCGAGCCGTGGCTTTGTGATGAAGCCGCATTATTCATGAGGCAGCACGTCCCAGTTTATCATTTCCTAACAACCTTCTGCAGATGCACGCTGGGAGGTGTCCAGTGATGCCACTCCCGTGCTCAGAATTCTTTCCAGCTGCTAAAAAGTCTGAAATTGGTCCTACCTTAACTCATGAGTGGTGTAGTTAGGTGAGGGTTTAGTCTTAGCTCTGAAAATTCAACAGGAGGGATCCTCTGTGCTTGAAATCAGAGTGGAGATTTTCAGGACTGGCCTGAACGTGGACTTGCCCTGAAATAAGAAGTTGTTTTCAGCTTGAACATCACCCTGCAAATGCCTGATGTCTGTGATGCCTCACAACTGCTATTAAATCTCCACACAATATGCATTTTGTTCTCCTTTTCCAATTAAGATTGAAGCATCACTTTCATTCTTCCCAAGCAGTTATTGAAGAACTGAACTTGCCAAATGTGTGGCTCAGACTGCTCAGGGACATCTTTCTGGCTTTATGCATTTCCCTGGGAAAAAGAATTGCTTTTGTGGGAAGTGTTATAATTGATTAAACAGGAAATTAATGTGGGGATGTGTCACCGTAAGTGTGAAGAGATGAAATTTCTGCTGTCTCACTTTTCATTATGAGCTTGAAAAACGAGGGTGTTGAGGGAAGTGACACCAGGGGAGGGTGGGGATGGAGATGGGAGAGGATCCAGGAGGGACCCTCTGCTCAGCATCACTCAGGTGTGAACCTGCTCCCTGCTTCCGTCCCTTTTCAGCGCTGTCAGACTTCCCTTGGACACAGCCCCTCATTTTCCCCCGCTGCAACGAGAAAGAAGGGCAATAACTCAGCAGGTTATTGGCCAAATCTCACCCCCTGTCTGCATGTGAAAACTGTGTCACCACACTGGCTTGTTTCTGCTTTGATGTTAATAGTTCAGAGAGGATATTCTGCTTATTTCTCCATCTGCTCAGGGAAGCCAAACAGCTTTGGGGTGGCATTCAAAGTTCAGGTTAAAAAGGGTGACGTTTCCAACCTTGCTGGACAATGACTCCTCGTGAGAGCAAACACCAGGCAGTGCCAATGGAAAGAAGTTGGAATGCCCTTAAAAAAATCCCCAAACTTTCCCCCATGGCTGCAGGGTGACCTGTAAAATGTAGCTGCAAAGCTGGCCCTGTGGAATCTCCATTTCGCTCTCAGTTCCAGGCATTAAACACAATCAGGAGATGATGCAGCAGGAGTTGAGCTCTGATGGTGCTGCCAACACCTTGGAGAAGGCACCTCTTAATTTTCCTTAAAGGCCATGGACCTGGAGCCTTCCTGAGGGGGTGGAGGAGTGGATATTCATCCAGAACAAAAGCTCTTGGAGTTGAAATGTAGGAGGTAAAATGTTAATTTTGCTATGGATTTGTGAACTGAACGTGGGAAGCTCAGGTGCTCTCCCTTCACGTGCCCTAATTTTTGTCCAGTGGCAGGAAAAATGGTTGAGTGTTTTTTGGTTTGGTTTTTTATTTCAACAGTGATAATTTTCTGCAGCTCAAAGAACCGGGTAATTAACAGTTTCCAGATTGTGCCTGAACACCTGATACGTCTCTGCTGCACAGTCAGAACTGTACAGCTGCAACTCTTAACAGTTCCTTCGGTTTTCCCCAAGAAAATCTGTTTACATCGGGGGAAATTATTTCCTTACATGTTTTTCTAAGTGATGAGATCCCCTGCTACCATTTTTGGGATAATTGGCTTCTCCCGTGACTCCTTTGACACTGAGTGGTTATGGCAAGGCTGAACCTTTCTGTCTCAGCTCCAAAAGTGCTGTTTCCTGCATGCTTTATTTGCCTAATAGCCTCTTTTACTCTTGAACTTAGTGGAGATGTTGAATGTCAGCAGATCCCTTCAGAGTCCAGCCCGTTTGAGATCTGGCCTCTGGTTTGTGCTGGGTCTGAAGGTAGTTTTTAATATAAAATGGAATGGTTTTGGCTTTTTCCTACTAAAAATTGAAACATCATCTGAAGAAGCACAAAAACACCTCAGGGAAATATGACTGAGAGATGGGAGACTCGAGGCTTTGAAATAGCTGCATTTCCTTTCATTTTTCTGGATTTGTAGCCTGGTGTGGCATTTCTGTCAGGGACTCCCATTTCAGATAAAGCTGCTCTGAAAAAGTGGCATCATAGAGGGTGGGAGGTTGGAGCTTCAGACCGTGGCACACCTCCAGAAGGGACCAAAACCCGCCGGTGTGAGGCTGAGGCAGAGATGTCAGCCTGACTTCATCCCGAATTCTCGCCGTGAGCGGATGTTGGCTGAGGCTCAGACCACCAAAAACCTGAGCACTGACTGACTCCACGCTGAGCGTGGTTGTGTGCTCGCCTCCAGACTCTGCTCCATCCCGTTTTTTCCCTAGGAAAGTGTTGATTTTTTGACGGGATACCCTTCCTTCTCGGACCAGGGTAGAAGAGAGCAGAGGAGGCTGCTGTTGTGCAAAGTTCTTTGTTTCACAGTCTCAGAGCTTCTTGAAGGCAGAATTCAAAGGGGGTTACTTGATAAAGCCAAGCAGCAGCAGCAGCAGCAGCAAAACAGCAGGCAGCGTACAGCATCTTCTTCTAATTTCCCATAATGCTGTATTATTCTTATATCTTTTCTCACAGAAGTGTGGATTATATTTGTTAATTAACCAATGAAATCAATACACGATTCTGGTTTTTCTTTTCTTAACCTATCCTGGTCTAACTCTAACAGCCGTAAGCATTACACGGGTATTACACAGATTTGCATGTACAGCTTCTATCAGCTCTCATTGTTTATGTGAACATTATATCTAAAAAATGTGAACACTATCGTTCTATCTATATTTTGTCTAAAATAAAGAATTCTGTGAAAAGGCAACACTGCTGCAGAAAGAACTGTGTTTAAGGTCTCTGCTGCAGCTTTTTAATGTTTAAGGCACTTAGCATGGATTTCTACTGAAAGCTAAAAATCTACATTTCTATTTTACTTTGGTATGACTTCATGTATCTCAGCTTGTCCAAAGGTTTTAATTCAACTCCTGGGCTTTGGCTTTCATCTGGGCCTAAGTCCAGAGAAGCCTTCATTCTAACAGGAAAACTCACAGATTTGTGCAGAACTGCTCCTGACTCGAGCTCTGCAGTGGAGAGATGCAACATCCAGCAGGTAACCCTCGAGTGCTCCCTTCCTGTCGCTGTCACGTCCGAGGCGCATACAGAAAACGCCACAGAGTCCAGGCTCATGAACAAGTGGAAGCCGAAGCTTTTCTTTAATAATTTTCTGACTACTTTATAGGATAGATCGCAAAAAGTGTGTTGAGTGGCAATAGGTAATTGGTTCCTCGGCCATCCACCCCTTGAGAGGATTGGCCAAGTTCTAAGATACCTATTCCAAAATATTTTCAAAGTCAAAGCCATAACAATCTTGCAAAACAGCCTGCAGGTGCAAGAAGTTTATGGAAGTGTGACCTTGTTTAAAATAGTTTGCATGGGAAAGACAGTCTGCTCACAGAATATTGAGAAGAGGCTGAAGAATTTCTCTGCTTCTGGCTTTTTAGCACCTACACCTTCCCGCTGCCGTCTCCCTGGCACTGGAGTGCCCCTGTGGAACAGAAAGCAAAAATCCTTCCTTTTTCAGCGCCTTTCCCCCAAGCTGTTCTCCCAGCCCCTCTGCTGCAGGTGCTGGCTGTGTAATCCATCCCTGAGCTGCCTCGGCAGGGCTGAAAGGAGGGGACAAAAAGCATTTTAGCTGCTCCCCATGCTGCCTCTGCTCCCCCGTGACCCAGCAGCAGCACCTTCATGTGTCTGCAAAGACACCGATGACCCAGGGCTTGTTAATTAATGTCCCTGCTTGATCCCAGCCCCTGGCAGGTCGGATAGGCTGGAAAATCAGGCCCAAAGTGCTGCCTGTCTAATGAACTCTTTAAAATGAGCAGCAGTTAAAGCATTAAGCTCTTCTCCCCCGAACGTTTTTTGGTGGTGGTTGTTAAATTGAAAGTTGCAGCAAAAGCAGAGCCATAAGCAGGGCTTTGTCATTGCTCCTGGAAAGGATGAGGGGGAAAGATGGGGTTGGAGAAGCAGGGAGAGGTGCCACAATTTCACACTTCGTTGAAATGCTCAGGGGTAGCTGGAATTGCTTCATAATCCTTTAAAAAAAAAGGAGAAAAAAAAAAAAAGCTCAGTCACAGGTAGTTTTTGCTTGATTTTTGAGTGGGGGGCGGAAAACACACTTAAAATTAAAATGTGGCAGATAGAAACCCCGCACCAGGGTAAAAATGTGGTTTTAATGCCTCAGAAACTCCAAATTGTTGACTCTCACCAAAAAAAAGAAGCCGTCAAAAAGAGTCCATCGCTGTGGGAACCAACTCAGCTGGCACAGAGCGACCAAGTGCTTGTGCCAGTGATGGAAGTTCCCCTGATGAGCCTTTCTGCTGCTTTATTGACCTTGCGGGTGGTTGCGGCGTTCACCTGCAGCAGAGAGGGAAGAAGGGCTGTTTGTCCTTCGTCCCCAGCTGAGGTGACACCTTTGGATGAGCCATTTCCCTGGCAGTGCTCAGTCCCTGCTGCCCTTGCAGCAAACACAGCAACCCGTGCTGCAAACCCGCTGATGCTCGTCCGATTCCCTTGGTTTAGGCGCTGATTTACTCTGATTTTTTATTGCTTTCAGTCAGATTAATATTTCAGAGGGGATGCTGGACGACGAGGAAGGGAAGAGAAGCTGCCTGATGTTTTTTAGCTTTGGTTGCAATCAGAATTCCGTGCTGTGGAGAGGAAAATGCAAAGCTCATGTGAAAAACACGGATTTTCCAGGCACTGTGTAAATCCTGGTGTGTGTGTGTGTGTGTATGTGGTTTGTCCCCGTGTAAATAAATCCGTGGCTCCCCTAAATACCGCCGTGGTCCTGCGCTCCCATCCAAGAAAGTGGAATTTTCAGGAATATTTCACCCTATCCTGGAAAATCAGGCAGCTGAGGCAATGCACAGTGCTGGCAGGAAATACTGGGAAAATCTGCTTGTGGTCAGAAGTTCAGTAGTGAGAGTGTGAAGTTGTTCTAACAGGTGGCAACTGAGCAGGAATTCCTAATTCCAAAAAAAACCCCTTCATTTGGGAATGCTTGGGAAGGCAGGAGATGTTGTAATACAGGTTTTGTTTCTGTGCCATCTGGGAAGACATTTCTTCTGTGAGATCGATTATTTTACTATTGTGGTTTTTTTTTGTTCTGCAGCTGCCTCTACCACGGTGTTTATTTGGGAAAAAAAGCCCCAACAACTTACAAATATGCATTTGCACAGAGCAAGTATTTGTAGATAAATAGCAGAGCCCAGCTTGCTTTTCCTTTGCTGACACGATATCTCAGGAATAATGGCCTGGATAAATTCTAGCAAAGCAAGTGCTTAGCTCAGGCCTTTGCTGCTGAAGGGATTGATTCTTGTAATGGTGCCTGGGGGATTGTGTTGTGTTCTACCTCCTTTAGTCTCTCTTGGCTGGTTACTGGTTCGTTTGTAGCTGGGTTTGGAAGGTGTTTAAATCCAAACTTTGCTCTGGGTGCCTGTATTTTCTCACTTCTGTTCTCTGTGTTGCTGTACAGAACCATTCATTCATCAGAAAATGACTTTGCTGGGGTTTTTCCAGCAGTGGGGAGAAGCGAGAGGTGTTTACACACAGGTATTTACTGTTTCCCTTGGCTTCTGAGGGGTCTGGAAATTCTTGTCTGGAGTCTGGTCTAGGGCCATCCTGAGAAAGGATTTATTCCATGTGTTGAGTGCTGAAAGCCCCTTGGGAGGGTTTGGACTCCTGGCTGCCATATGGAGAAGTTTCAGGGACTGGGAGGGAAATTTTGATTGAATAATTCTGAAGAATTATTCCCCTTCCCCAGCCAGGTTGGCCTGATGTTGTTCCTTCTTCCTGTCCTGTAAATCACATTATTGAGCCCATGGACAAGTTCCTCTGCTCTGGATCTGCAGGAGGGAGTAAAATTTTAAGGATATTCTCATTCTTTCTCCCTCAGCCTCCAGGATTATCCTTGGAGTGAGCTCAGCACCGAAGTGGAACCGTGCAGGTGTTGAAGTGTTGAAGCCCAACACAGTGGAGCAGTTTGAGTTGATCTGCTGGGATTTTTCCTGTGCCTTCATACCCAGGGAGGGCGAGAATTCATCAATACCTTTAATTCTCCCCCTAAAGGAGGACTGCAAGGTTCAATTTCCCCAAGTTCCACTGCTGTACAATTTCACGTGTTCTATTCTGTATCAGCTAAAATGCAGAGAGCTCCCAAAAGTAGAATTGAATTCCCTTTAGGCCCCTTGCTGCTGTTCTTTCCCCAACCACTGTGTTCTTTTGATGATTAATAATGGTTCTGATTGTCTTAAAGCCAGATGGGTTTCCACACCTGCCGTGCCATCCCGAAAATAAAGCACCTTTCTCCTGAGCTTGTATTGCTCCCGGTTTGGTGGGAGCTGGAGCTGTAATTTTCCTGTTCTGAGGTTATTTGGTGCTGAAATGGCTTTGGAGCTGGTGGCACACGTCTTGGTGCTCAAAAGTAGAGATTGAAGGAGGAAATGAAAGCCCAGAATGAAGAAGAAAATGAAACCCCCTGCTTTGAAAATGATTCTCTTGTACTCCTCATGAATACAACTCGTTCTCTCAGGGTCCTTTCCCTGCCAAGATTTCCCAGACCCAGCTCTCAAACTGGTGTTTTTCTGCCTTTGTCTCTCTGAGCTGACAATTAAGCTGCAGTTCAATTTCCTGAAGGGTCTCCATCCCCGACCTTGCCCTGATTGCAATGTCAGAAGGGAGGCAGGATATGAAAACCAGCGCTGGGATTGCCGTGGCAGCTCAGCCAAGCAGCAGGACAGCTCTGCAAACTGGCACTGCGAAAACACTTCCCACTTGCTCAAGCATCACTCCTCCAACATTTCATCCACTTCAGCTTTTACAGGTGTCTGGGGCATTGATAATGGTGTAGCTGATGCAGCTTTTGGGAAAATAACCTGTGTCTGTGGATTACCTGCAAAAAGCACCTGATTGTTCTGCTTATTTTAAGCTGCTTTCACTTTTTTGGCATCTTTTCCTCCCAACTGTCGACTGCTGATGCGGTGACCTGATGCTGCTGGTGGCAGCCCTGTGGATCCTGGGTGTGTTTGCCTTGTCACAGGGGTGGTGCAGCTGGCAGTGCCCCTCGGGGGCTGCCGGGGCTGGGCAGGGCCAGCTGTACTCGCAGGATCGCACAGGGGAAAGTTGGGTTCAAAGCCAAACTGGTTTCCGCAGCAAAAGCCACAGCAGCTGCTGGTGGTGCGAAGCATTTTGGCTCTGGTCTCGTGGTGTGAAATCTCTGCTGAATTATTTGTGAGGGTTTGAGCAATGGGAGGGCTCTGAGACAGGGGTGGTGCCTGATCGGCTTCACGGAGTGTGGGCAAGCTTTGCTCTCCTAAATGAGGATGGAACCTCAAGCCAAGGGCTGAGGAGGGAAATCTTTGCTGGCCCTGCAGAACTACAAGAAACATATTGCAAAGATGTCCAGCTGCTGCTAAAGAAGCCCCTCTGTGTGATCCAGCCCAGCTGAGCCTCGGGTTGTATCTGTACAATCTCATCCTTCCCGTTCAGTTTGAGTTTGGATCCCCCGTTGTGCAGGATGGACACATCCTCTGCATCCCAGGGAGCAGCAGGATCAGTCCCAGACCTGATTTCAGGAGTGTTGGGTGGGAATTTCTGTGGAATGAGCTGAGGATAGAACCCCTGGGCCTTCTCCCCAGGCAGCTGCTCAGTTGGCGAGTGCAGCTGTCCCCTAAGAGGGCTGCTGTCCCAAATTTCATATGCAAACAATAATTAAAGCAATAAATGCTCTGAATATGAATTCTGTTTAGAGCTGGCTTTGAAATTATCTCTCTTTTCTGCTGCAGTGGGGAAGGGAGAACAATAGAAGTGAAAACCATGGTTTTCACAGAAAATTCTTTGTTAATATCCTTGTGGCTTTAAAGGAAAACAGAATACAAAAACCATAAATACAAAATGCTTTGATTTTGAACTGGAATTGACAATCATTTTTCTAGATGTGAACGAAATGGCTAAACATCAAGAGAAAACAAGTTCCAGTGCTTTTTCTCCCTACCAAATGCATTTCACTCAGTGACATTTCACCAAGCAAACTTTCTTCCTCCTTGAATTTCCAGTAAGAGAATCTAGCATGTGATTGGTATTCTTGGAAATTGGTCGAGCAGTCTTTCCAGGCAAGCTGGGTGATTTGAAGTGGGCTCAGCTATTAGAGACTGACATTTCTTCCTCTAAGAGCTTGGCTCTGTGTGTGTTTGTAACACTTGTAAGTCTTCCAGGGCTCAGATTTCCAGAGAGGTTAAGGTCAAGGGATATGTGGTGAGGGAAGAGTCACATCTGTATTTTTTGGGGTTATTTCAATGAAAAATATCTTAATGTAGAGGACTTTAAATGCTCAATTCTGCCATTCTTGCTCACGATGAAGAATAAGTAAAATTGGATTCCTGGCCCAGAACAGAGTTGCCAAGAGTTAAAGAAAATTTCCATGGGTAAGAACAGCTCCAAGTGACCCTGAAGTGTAGGAAATGAACTCATTGCTGCCTTCGTCCGGCAGAAATTATGATCAGCAAACTGGAAGTCAGCTGTGTGATCTCCTAGGAGGGAGATGGGATTCCTGTAAAGTCCTTCTCCAGTCAGACAAAACCCCCTTAAATTTTAAATTTTTCCAGTTGTGGCAGCTCAGTAGGAAGATGAGACCGCAGTGGTGGTGGCTGGAAGGAGCAAGGATCAGAGGCACGACAGGCTCAGTGGGAAAAGGGGCAAGGCAGGAATGGCAGTGCTGCAAAGAGGAAGGAGCTGAACGAAGATAAATGAGGAGAAATGAGGAGTGGAGGCAAAGAGAAAATGACAAGTGCGGGGGAAACTTAGAGACTGGAATTGCAGCAGAACAAGGTAACTGATCTTAGCTGGGACTTAAACGCTGCCCCAGCACTGAGAGGTGCAAAACTAAACACAGATCCTTCACTTTATAAAAACCCCCACGTTTAGTTCACCTGGTGAAAGAGATGAATTGTTCTAGAAGGTGCCTGGTTCTGTTTTTCTCGGGAAAAACGCAGTTTAAAATGGCAAGAACGCAGACTAGTGAGAAGCAGCTCCTTATCTGCACCGTCTGGCAAACCCGAGACTGTCGCTGTTACATCCGAGGCGCATAAAGAAAACGCCACAGAGACCAGGCTCATGAACAAGTGGAAGCCAAAGCTTTTCTTTAATAATTTTCTGACTACTTTATAGGATAGATCACAAAAGTGTGTTGAGTGGCAATGGGTAATTGGTTCCTCGGCCATCCACCCCTTGAGAGGATTGGCCAAGTCCTAAGACACCTATTCTAAAATATTTTCAAAGTCAAAGCCATAACAATCCTGCAAAACAGCCTGCGGGGGCAAGAAGTTTATGGAACTGTGACCTTGTTTAAAATAGTTTACATGGGAAAGACAGTCTGCTCACAGAATATTGAGAAAAGGCTGAAGAATTTCTCTGCTTCTGGCTTTTTAGCACCTACACGAGATGCCGAACAACGAAACCAAAAAGCCTTTTGCAGCACAACCTTTTGTCTGGAGCAGTCGGGGAGCTGCCAGCCATCCCTCCGTGCGAGGAGCTGTCTGTTGCATTCAGGAGAAGCGAAAGCAGGGCCTCAGAGCCCCGGAGCAGGAGATAGGCAGTGACAGGAGATGCCAAAGGGCTCCTTGGACACAGCTGTTGTGACACCGCTGATAAGGGGACGCCCTGGTTCAGCACGGGCCTCTCCAGCACAGCAAATTACCCGACAGAGGGGAGAAGCTGTGGCAGAATCCATCGCTACCTGCAGAACAATTTCATGCTAGGCTAAGCAGGGATTGAAAAAAACCTCCCCGGGCTGCTTCACCAAGCCAAGCTTTGGGTTTGGAAAGGAGCAAGGCAGGCGGTTCTCGCCGGGTGTGAGTACAAATCTGGCCTGCAGACAAGACCTCTTTTGGGGTGGCCTGACCCAGGTGAAGATCTGTGGGACAGTTGGATGATGCTGCTACTGATTATACATTTATTAAGCATTTCCTGCAGTAGTTTTCTGGGGGACATCTGCAACTTGAGTGGGTGGGAAAGGGAGAGCATCCAGAGGGGTGAATGGGAGAATTTACCAGTCCCTTGCAGATAAGGATGTAATCCAGGCTCCAGATGTTTAAAACCAAGCTCAGTTACCCTGCAGAGTGTTTTAACCTGTGGCTGAAAGGTTTTCTGTGTAATTTGCACTGACCTGAAGGAGCACACGGACAAGGATCTGAAATGCAGCATCTGTGTGGATTAAATGTCCACGGGGAGTGGTCACTTCGGGGCTGTTCCCGGGTTTGCTGGATGGGAATAACCAACAATCCATCCAAACTTACTGAATGGATGGGAATGGCTTTTCCTGAAGGGGTTAATGGGGAAATAGGTGTTTGAATCTCAGGTTCTGTGGTGAAACAGCAGCTTGAACTGGGTACTTGCAGAAAATGTAAAGTTCAGGTAGGGCAGGAGGCTCTTAAATTTGGGAATTCTGGGGCTCTGCTTCCTGCTGTGCTTTACATTCTTTCTGGCCTTAGGCAAGGCACTAAAAGGAGGGTCTGGAAAAGCTTTTAACGTTTCATCCTAAGGCACTGCCACTCCTGGAAGGTAACTGGGCATCCAGTGGAGCAGAAACCACTCAATTCCAGGTCGTTTTTCTCTGTTTAAGCCAAATCCAGTCAAACCAGTAGGAAACTTGTCTAATTACACAGTCAGTGCAGGTGCCCGAAGGGTTGGGGGTGTACCTTGGTCAGCACAGGATAGAACCCCCCAAAAAGCTCTTCCTTCATGTATTTACATCAGGTGTGACTCAGTATCCCGGGTGTAAAACACATTTGGTGCCCTGACTCCCGAGGGCTTTCCTGTGGGAAACGCACTGTGTGACAGGAGAGAATTTGTAAATAAAGAGAACAGCTCCGAGAAGCCGCTGAAACGCTGTGCCCTGCCCTCTGATGCTGGATTTTCTTCTGCTAAAAAGAAGTAAGAAATGTTCCGTGAGAAGCACCAGGGTTTAGAAACTGAGATTTTTTTTTTTCATGTCTCACTTGGCAGAATTTTCCAGAGCAGCTTTCTCCGTTGTAAGTGCTGCCAGTCAGAGATGTGTCCTCTGTTTAAATTTCTTTTTTTTTTTTTTTAAGCCTGTAAAGTGGATCTTTGAGGGAAAAACTTAAATGAACTTTCAGGCAGAGTTTAAATGAACTTTTTAGCGCTGCTTGCTGAGCGACAGTGACTCACCAGCACAGAAAAAAAACCCCACTAAATGGAGAATAGGTGATTTTAACAATAGCTTTAGAGATTTCTCTACGGCAAGGGAAGAAGTTTCATCTCTTCAGTTCCCTGGATGCAGCTCTGGTGCCTGTGCTAAAATTCCCCCTGGAAATAGGGGTGAGTTCCAGAAACTCAGCTGACAGAAGATATTGCAATGGAAAAGGGATCTGACAGATGCTTGGAAGAACGGAGTCAGCATGCCTGGGCCACCCTTCAGGTCTTCAAGTGCTTTTTTCATAATTGCTAAAGCTTCCTGATGCTCTTGGAGCAGCTAAAAGTGAGATAAAGTGGCTGTTCAAGTGTTTAAGCTTGGAAATGAGAAATAATGATTTTTGGGCACGCTGTGGAGAATAAATCAGGAATGTGGATTTAACACTTTTTTTTCCCTGCTCTTATCATTTCTAGTGGATGCAAGGCACCTCTGATTTAAGCTTTACTTGTACAATGCTGCCTCTATAAAACTTCCAGGGATAAATAAACATCCAAGCAGCTTCGTTCAGGGCTGCAAAATGAGTCCGGGCCATAAAACCCTGAAATTGGGATCATATTGGCTAAAAGAAGCTAAAGACAGTGTTTCCTGACAGGAATTCAGTTCTAATAAATGCCCTTTAGTTGTAGTCAGACATTGTGTGAATATTTAATCTTCTCAGCTTTCAAATGAATTCCTGGTGGGACCCAGCTGGCCTGAAGTTTTTCCTCCTGGATGGACACGTTGGTTTCATCTCCCCTGTCCTGTCGGAGCCGCTCACTGCTTTAATCTGGATCTGAGTATTCCACTGGAAACATCTCTTGTGTCAGGACTTCAGGATGAAGAGAGGGAGCGATCATTAAGTGCCTCTGATGGGGGATGTGAGGTCCCTCAATAAAACACTTGCAGCTTTTGATAAATTACCAGCCTGATGTTTTGAAAGCCTTTTCTTCCTCTTGTCCAGAGCTCCTTTCAATCATCTCACATTCTATTGCTGGCACTCACTTCAGGCTTTTTCTCTTTCTAGACTCCGGCTCTTAAGCTGCCAGCTCGGCCTTGGAGACTTCTGCCACAGACCAATTTCCCTGCTAAAACCTTCTGCAAGGTCTTGGCACGGCTTAAAAAGAGTTACTTCTGGCTGCTGCTGGCTGACAGAATTGATCCTGGTTTTGAGAGGATGTACGAGGCTTTAAACTTCTCTGTGCCCTGCAAGAAGAGGCTTCTTTGAAGGGGCAGTCACCACACTCACAGCAGTATTTAAATCTGTGGTGGTTATGCTGATGCCTTTGTTTTGTCACCTACTCCTATGATTTTATTAATTAAGAGTAGAGGCAAATGAATAATGTCAGTGGCGGGGGGCACTTTGAAAGCAAACTTGCAGTTTTATTGGAGTCAGCAGCTACCTCTGCTGTTCTGCTGTGGCAGCAGTTTGGTTTGCCAATAAAATGCAGGGCAAGGTCTCTCAAAAGCAGATCTGGTGCTGGTTGGAGCCTTTAAACCCGTGATCCTTTCTGCACTGTGTGCTGATTTATCAGCGTATGGAAAGGGTTGGGTTACCTGGGCTCCAGTTCTGGTTCTTGTGAGGATTTTTGTCTTGTTAAAGGTTGGACTCGATGCTCTGGGAGGCCTTTTCTAACCTGGATGATTCTGTGGTTAAATCAAAGGTGCAGCATCAAAGCTGTGTGTTCCTATTGGTATTTACAGACTTCAGACCCTCCTGGTATGAATCTTCTCTTACTCACATGGAGGGAGGAGAAGGAACACCTTGGCTGTCATATGCTGACCCTGGTGTTCCTGCTCCATCCCTGTTCCATTCTTGGATATTCCTGTGAAGTGGCCACATTTCCCTGGATTATCTTCTCCTGTACCTGGTTTTTAGTCCTGTACAGAAGAGATGGATTTACAGACATAATACATATCAGCTTTCCAGGGTGATCCCACTTTTGCCTATTTATTTACTTTTCTGTGATGCACAAACCACATTTGTGAAGCCACTTCCCCCTGAGCCTTCCAGCTGAGGACAGCATCAGCTGCTGGGGGTGATTTCAGATGTGCTTTTTGACAGCAAATCAGGGGATGTTAATCAGCTTCAGGAGCTGGAAGACACCAAGAATTATAATTGCTGCTGGGCACAGCTGGATGTGAAGGGTTATGGCCAACAGAGTCCCCCAAAAGGGACTGAGCTTTTCCTGCCCTTCTCATGAAGGACAATGCAAAGAAATAACGAGATTTTCAGCAGTGCCTCAGTGTCCTTTTCATTAATTGCAGAATAATTATATTGGTCAGCTTAACGAATGTTGCTTGAATCTTCTCAGGGTGCAGGAGGCACCGTCAGAAATACATCCTGTGTTGAAGTGGGATTTATGGAATTTTGGAAGCGTTGCTTGCCCTGTGACAACATCCAGGGACGTTTCAGCTTTAGCAGAGGAAAATCCAAAGTTCTGGGAAGGGTCAGTCTGGTCCTGCCCATCTCAGAAAAGAAGAATTTTCTGCTCACCCTGCTCAGAGACAAGTGGGGTGAACGCTCTGATGTCGTGAACAGCGCTTAACAAAGTGCTTAACAAAGTCTGATCTGCAGTGGGGCAGAACCGATCCATCAGCAGGTGTAAAGCAAACCCCGGGAATTGTGTCTGGCTGGGAGGGATTAATGAGGGCTTTGAGCAGCATTTGTCACTCGAGCTGTGAGCACCTGGGGCTCAGACCTGGGGCTCAGAGGCTCTTCCCAGGCCCATCCCGGAGTGAGAGCCTTTGTCTGCCCGTGCTGCCTTTGCCACTCTGCGTTTCAGGGCTGGGAGGGTTTGTAGGTACAGCAGCTTTTGTTATTTGTTGTGTGTTCCGCCACTCGGAGCTTCATGGAAATACATCTCATTTAGGTTGTAGCAGTGTTGTCAAATCTTAGCCCCGTGGAAACCCAGGAAAGTTTTGCTGCTGGTTTCTCTCCAGTTCCCCCCTTGTTTTTGCCTTTTCACTCCCCAATTCCATCAGCTTTCCACGTGCTGCTGGAGATGTCTGGGAAAGCTGCGCTTCATCTTCATCTAAATTATCCTGAAGCTCTGATTTGTCTGATTTTCTGTGTTACACCATTTAATTTTTCCTCCCCATCGTTTATTGCCTTTGTAAATTCGGTATTTAAGTGTGTAAGCTCAGTGAGGATGGAGCTCAGCACGAATAACGAAGCTGTGCTGTGGTGGTTTTACACTGCTGCACTTCATTGCAGAAGGGGAAAAACTTCCAGTGACATCTTGGGTGTGTGCTGGCATCCTGGTCATGCCACCCCCGAGGCAAGGGCTCGAAACCAAATGATCTTTCAGGTCCTTTCCAACCCAAATTATCCCTGATCTCTCTTTTTTTTCATATCAAATCTGTTCTTTTTTGTTCTCTTTTCCCAACTTGCTCTAGGACTGCACAACACGAAAGCAGCCTCTGTATCACTGCAGCACCTCTCAGTAAATCTGGAGGGGTTTGTGTTGGTAAGTGCTGTTATTTTGTGATATTTGGTCATTTTTTTTCTCTCCAGGTCATTGGGATGCACCCACGGGAAGCCCTGGAGCTGCCCAAAATCCCCCAGTGGGTTATGGCTGTGCTTTATGGGTGGCATTAGAAGGGACTTGCAGAGTTCTTTTTATATGAGGGGGTGTGTATTTATACAAATGCCTGCAGGAAGGATGCAGCCCTGACTTTGCAGCTTTAAAGGGGGAATTTTAATGTATTAATCCACAGAAATCTGTCTGTGTAATAAAAACAATTTCAAAAGGAGGAAAAGGGAAGAGGGAAGCACGTGAGAGGAGGCTCCACCCTCAGGCATCACTGCCATGCCTGCCGTTTTATCAAAGTTGTGGCTTGGAGTTGAAATGTCCTTCCTGCTGCTGTACAAGAAGTTTTGGATTCAAAATCACAGATTTTTTTTCCTTTTGTTTTGAAACCCCTGTGAGCTGTTGGTGCTACTGAAATTTCTATCCATGCAAATAAGTAACGAAATAATTCCCAATGTGATTTCCTGCTTTTCCCTCAGCTTTGAGCTGTCTCTGTGTCCTTTCCTCACTTCTCCTTTTCACCTCCACACTCGCTGTGGGTGAAATGAGATGTGCAATTTGGGGCATTTGCATATTTTTCATTTAGGAGAGGGATATTTTATCAGGTTTGATGGCTGAGGAAAATTGCCTGTGTGGAAATGGAAACCAATTTCAGGATGAGTGATTGTAGCTCCCTGCGAGGTTCCAGGTCATTCCTGTCCCTTTCAGTGCGTTCACACCCAAATTTCCTACCCTGGGGAATTCCTGTCCTTGCAGTGCTGCTGGCTCCACGGCTGGGAGGTGCCACTGAGCTGAACAGAATGAGTTTTTGGGGGTCAAATCAAGAAAAACGGTGAAGGGCTCCAAATATTTCAAGGCTGACCGGTTTCTTTAGGATTGACAAAACATTTCAGGAAAAGTCAGAGCTTTTCCAAACACAGCCAGGGCTGCAGGAGCAATATCAAGAGGAGAGATGAGTGTGTCAGTGCTGGAAGCTGAGCTGTCTGTTTCCCAGAGGGATGAATATGCTGATTCTTGGTCAGCCTCCAACACCTGCACGGAGAAGACATTCCTATTTATTTTCCTCGCTGCAGCCACGTTCCCATCCCCGTGGATCGATTTATGATTCAATCCGTGTCCATTTGTTTGCCGACAGAAGAGGATGAAATCACAGCAGGTTTTCTTTATAGCCAGGAAGAGAGAGTTCAGTGGGAAGTGGAGGGGTTTGGGGATGTTTGGGATGAATGATGCTGCTGCTGCTGCTGTGTGAAAGCAAATCCCAGAATCCTGGAGTGAGTCCCAGGTCGCTGCTGCCTCACAGTGCGTGGATTCTGGGCCTGAGCAGAAGCAATCAGGGCAGATATTCCTGGCTGCTGGCTCCAGCACACGGTGGAAGTGGGAAGGTTCAAACTGGGCGTGGATGCAGCGGATCAGGACCTGCTTTCCCAACTTTGTGCTGGGAATTGGGAATTCTCAGGGTGTGACACCCAGCGAGTCACGGCCCCTCAGAGCTCCAGTGGCTGATCAGAGGAGGGACAAGGTCAGTATTTCATCCCTCAAATGAGACCACAGTTAAACAGCTGACCCTTCCCCATGCTCCAGTACGTGCCACAGGAGGGAATTCGACCTGTGGCTTCTCTCTGCATAAATCTGAGAGGGAGTTTGACCCGCGAGCTATCTTTGCATAAATCTGAGTATTCCCTAGTTAATTAGGGAACTGGAAACCCGACAAAGTGGATCAAACCCTTCCTCTTACCTTTTCTGCCTCCTATTGCGTCTTCCATCTTTTCTGAACTTTCTCAAGTACAAGGGACAAGAAGGTCGAAAATGGGAAGAAAACGAGAAGCACTTGGCCTGGTGCCTGCCTTTACGCCGTGTTGATTAGGTTTTAATTGGCAATTCTTGCCTGTAATATAAGATAATTGCAGAGACTTCCAGGAATAGTTGTAGAATAGGAAGAAAAGACACATCTGAGTTCTACTGGAGGAGTTTAATTAAAGACTTTTAGAAAAGTGCAACAGACGGCACTTTGCTGGGTGGGAAGAGAGGTGTGAGGCCCCTCTGTGGACGTGATGTGGTGGTCAGAGCTTCTCCTCCCTCCTGCCTGGAGATGTTCTCCATCACCTGCGTGAGGGGACTTGGACAATTCAAGGATGATGTACAATTCGTGTTGTGGTCCAAATTCTAAAGGTGTTTTTTCCGGAAAGCGAAGTCAGGCAGCCCTAGAGCGAGATTCCCTCTGTGCGTGTGGCAGGGCTGCCCTTCCCAGCTTTCTGCTGTCGCTGGGGTTGTCCTCAGCTCCCTCCCAGAAGTGAGCAGACAAGGGGCAATGGCTTCAGACTGGAAGAGAAGGTTTAGATGGGATATTGGGAGGGAATTTCTCCCTGGCAATGTGGTGAGGGGCTGGGATGGAATTCCCAGAGAAGCTGTGGCTGCCCTGATGGGATATTGGGAAGGAATTCCTCCCTGGGAATGTGGTGAGGAGCTGGGATGGAATTCCCAGAGAAGCTGTGGCTGCCCCTGGATCCCTGGAAGTGTCCAAGGCCAGGTTGGACGGGGCTTGGAGCAGCCTGGGATGGTGGAAGGTGTCCCTGCCCAGGGCAGGGGGTGGCACTGATCTTTAATTTCCCTTCCAACCCAAACCGTTCTGGGATTCTGTGAAACTTGGAAGAGGTTTTTCCCCCCATAGTGCCCAGCATCATCAAAGAGTTACCTTGGAAAAGGAAAAACGAGTGGATGGTGAACAGCAGAAAGGAGAATCCTGCTTTAGCAAGAGTTCATCGGGGTCGTCAGCTTCCAGCAAAAACCTAAAATTGCAGAACAAAGAGCTGGCAAACAGGGAATGTTTCACCTGGGTGTTGAAGGAAAAGAAGACATTTGTGACCCTGCAGGGCCCTTTCCTGGGGGTGATCTTGGGCAGCCAGACAGATCAGCAAGATGGTGACGAGTACTCTCAATTTTCCTTGTGGGTGCTTGGAGGGTGCTCATTACCTCCCATTGAAAGGAGTTTTCTCACATTTTAGCCTCAGCAGAGCTGCAGGGAGTTCCCCTGGGATTAACTCTTTGTCCATCTCCTCTTTCTGCTGCTCGGTTTCCATTTCACTTCGGGCTGGGTTGGAAAGTGAAACCTGGAAAGGGTTGGGTTACACTGAGCCTCAACAAAGGCAGCGCCGGATGCTCAAGAAACATTTTAATCATAAGATCTGAGCTTTTCCTTTTTTAGGAACTGCTCACAAGCTCCCATGGCTCAGGCTTTGAGTTGGTTGATTTTGTTCTGGAGCCTGAGGACCTTCCCCAGAGGTGAGTGGGTGACTTCCTTGTACAGGCAAACATCATTTTTGATTTGTCTTCTTGGTTTTTTGTGGGATTGTTTGGTTTTGTTTTTTTTTTTTCCTTGAGTGAGTTTGTTTGTTTGTTTGTTTGAGGGTTTTTGTTTGGTTTGGTTTGGTTTTGTTGTTGGGATTTTTTGGGGGTTTTTTTGTTGGTTTGGTTGGGTTTGGTTTTGTTTTTAATTGTTGCTGACGCTGTTACCTCCTCAAAGCTGTACAGCATTAGAGGTGGCAGTGGTTCGGCTCACTTTGGGCATAAAGTGTGGCTGCACAATCTTTTTTAGGAATTCGTTCAGGAGAGGAGACAGAGCAGGTGGGAGATGCATTCACCGAGAGGCTTTCATTCTCTAAACAGAGAAAAAAAACCCATGAATAAGTCAGTGTGCTGTGATAGCAACAATCCCAAAGAGTTTATTTGGGTGTGAAACAGAGGGAAGAAAAGCCTGGAATTCTCCTCCTCACCCTGCACACTCAGGTTTGGTTCCCTGTGAGGAACTTCCTCTGAAATCCTCATGGTTACCACAGCAAAGCCCACTTTGAAAACCCAAAGTAATTTGTTAGGACAGAGGCGTGACAGAATCTAAATCTGACAGTAAGAAATGCAAAAAGGGAGATTATGAAGTGTTTGTTCAATTGTTTAAATTCAGCTTTCAGGTGTCTTGCCCTTTGTGAAGAATTTATCTCCTTCCCCTCACAGAATGTGATGTCAAGAGATTTCTTGAAGAGGGATGGGTAAAAATTGGAATTATAAAGTGATGGAATTGCACAACACACAGCACCTCCTCCATCCCTTGGCTCTCTCCTTCTGTGCTCTTTGCACTCTCCTGAAAACTCAGCTTTTCAACTTTCTGGCAAACAAAGCAAGACCCTTCCTAAAGCTGAGGAAGGCGTGGAAAAGGCTCCCTGCTGCCTACAAGAGGTGGATGGTTTCGTTGGATAAAGCATCTGAAATGGGGATTTCTCCCAGGATTTTGTGCTCAGAATATTTACTTAGAAATCTTAAGGGAGCAGATTTGCAACTTGTCTTCATTTTAGCCATCAAAACTTCAGGATGAGTGTGCTAACAGGGAAATAGTGATATTGCACCATGGCATCATGGTGTGATAAGAAGTGGCTGTTTAGCTTGGAGCCTTGAATATTTATTAAATATAAATGAATAAAAAACTTCAATTTATCTGATTTTCTTTTCTTTCAGGGGTCTCTTCCCTCTCAGCTGGCTGCAGCTTGGACTGCCAGAGCCACTGCCTCATAGACTGCAGGCAGGGGCATTATTACACAGCTGGCAACTGCCTGGAGTGCCCAGCAGGGTTCTAGTAAGTCCCCTGAAATAAGAGAGTTAAACCCTTGGGGCATTCGACATTCAGAATATTCTGAGGGTTATCATACAGGGCTGGAGGTGAGGCACAAAAAAATCCCCACAAAATGTCATTTTGAACAATCAGCGGAGCAGGAAAACCACCATATTTGGGTTAAAATCCACGGTTCTGTGGCCACAGACATTTTATTGAGCAGTGGGCAAAGGGAGATGTTCCTCTATTTACACAGCACCCATGCTGGCTGGTTGGGGATGGAATCCCAAAGGAATTAAAGAATTTAATTGTATCACTTCATTGTTCTTGATCCAGCTGCCCTGGAGGCCAAGCAGCTCCAAGGAAATGCCCTCTGGGAACTGCCAACGAACTGACTGCTCAGGGAAACCTCTCCTCTTGCCAGGTGAGCTGGAGAGAGCAAGCCGGTGAAGTTCTTTTTGCCTCTGCTCCCATGTGTTTTGATCTCAGGCTTCTCCTCAGATTTTTGCAGTCTGCTTTGAAGTTTTTCAGGAAATCCCTGCACTCCTGGGCTCAGAGGAAGCGGGCTGTCCCTCCAGCTATCCAGCGAGGAGCTCTGCCTCCGTGCAGAAGGAAAAAGCTCCATGTGGGGAGCTCAGGAGTGCACGGAGGCTGAAAACGATCCAAGATCCTTTCTGGCACCGGGGCTGGGGATCTCTGGAGCTGCTGGTTTGCATCATTCGTGTAAAAATTCTGTCTTTCTGTGGCTGTGCTGCTCCCGTGCTGTCCCTGCAGGTTTGTCCCCGTGGCTACCTCAGCCTGGAGAGCAGGGCCGGCTGCCGGGCGTGTCCCGAGGGATATTCCTGTGATCCAGGCACGGGCATGCAGAGGAGCTGTGGGCCTGGTCAGCACTCGCCAGAGGGAGAGCTGGCCTGCAGGGAGTGCCCGGAGAGACACGTGTGCCCCGATGGACGGAGCACGCAGGTACGGGGTGAGAAACGTCTCCTCCAAGGGCACATCTTCACTCCTCCGCACACGCAGGGCTTGAGCAGGAAGGTCTTGTCAGGAAACAGGATTCCCTGGTTTGATAGTAGGATGTGGGTCTCGATTCGTCAAAGAAAAGCATTCAGAGCACTTCAGAGGTGTAGATCCAAGGCTCATAGAGGCACAGAACATCCTGAGTTGGAGTAGACCCATCAGGATCATCAAATCCAGCTCCAGGCCCTGCACAGACACCCCAACAATCCCACCCTGGGCATCCCTGGCAGCGCTGTCCAAACGCTCCTGGAGCTCTGGCAGCCTCGGGGCCGTGCCCATTCCCTGGGGAGCCTGGGCAGTGCCCAGCACCCTCTGGGGAAGAACCTTTTCCTGACACAAATATTCCTCTATTAAAAGGAGTAAGTACTTTTCATCTAAATCCTGGCAGTGTCAGAGCTCAGCTTGTCTGCCAGTCTGCCACCATGAAAGCCCTCAGCTGAGCACTCACACTCGGAGTTTGAGGTACCATTTTTGCATCTAGAAGTTGTCATTGGAGAACAGAGTTGAAGCAGTGCAGGGCAGAGAAAAAAGAATTCAGAAATGGGGTTTTCTTGAGTTTTCCTGACTCAGGCCTCTCTGGGACACTGCTTTTGGGCCCAAATTAGGGCTTCTTCTGCAGTGAATTTGTGTTTTTCCCCTCAGCACTGTTTGGCAGGTCAGCAGCCAAACCCCACTCGCACCCTCTGTGTCACCTGCACTCCTGCCTCCCTCTCAGCCGAGGACACTGGGCCCTGCCAGCCCTGCCCAGCAGGTAAATACATCCCACAAGCATCTTCTGTGCTCATTAAAACACAGAATTTGAGGAGACTGGAGTGGCGTTTTGCTCTGGTAACACTTCTCTGACTTGGTGGAATAGAGAGGCTGTCGCTGTTACGTCCGAGGCGCATAAAGAAAACGCCACAGAGTCCAGGCTCATGAACAAGTGGAAGCTGAAGCTTCTTTTCTTTAATAATTTTCTGACTACTTTATAGGATAGATCGCAAAAAGTGTGTTGAGTGGCAATAGGTAATTGGTTCCTCGGCCATCCACCCCTTGGGAGGATTGGCCAAGTCCTAAGATACCTATTCCAAAATATTTTCAAAGTCAAAGCCATAACAATCTTGCAAAACAGCCTGTGGGTGCAAGTTTATGAAACTGTGACCTTGTTTAAAATAGTTTACATAGGAGAGACAGTCTGCTCACAGAATATTGAGAAAAGGCTGAAGAATTTCTCTGCTTCTGGCTTTTTAGCACCTACATAGAGAGCTCCTTGTTTTCACAGTAAAACTGGAGGTCGAAATTAATTCCTGAGAAAAAGCAGCTGCTGCTCCAAAGAGCTCATGAGGGGCAGAAATGAAAGTGGGAGAACCCCAAGGATCACAGCTGGTTTTGAGAGTTGGTGGGAGAGGTGCAGCTGAGGCAGCCCTGGGATGGAAACCAGAGTGTGCAAATATTGCTGAGCAGCGAGGGAAGCTTTTTGGGTTCCCTTCTCACACAGAAAGCAGAGCTCTCCCTCTCTGATTCTTAACTGATCATCTGTAAAATTGATTTACGTACAGTCAGAGCTCCCTCCTCTCCAGGACTTGATTCACTGGCTATCACAAGTACCATTTCCAGGGAGAGCTGTAGGCATTAGGAACCAAAGAGGAGAACGCTGATTTTCTCACCTAATTTCCCTCTCTGCTCGACACTCAAAGAAATCCAGACAAGCCCGTGTTTAGGAAATTGCAGTGTGTTGTCACTGAGATGCAGAATGAGGCAGCAGGGGAATAGGCTGAGGAGGTTTTGCTGCAAAACCATTGCCTTTTGAAACTCTGTCTCTTCAGCGAGAGGGCAGGAGAGGCCTTCCAGTACTGAACAGCCACGGGCCACAGTTTCCCCATAAAAAAAGAGAGTTTTCTGCAGAATTAAAAGCCCTTACACATCCCAGACAATGAGCATAAGCCCAGTGAGGATTTGGTAGCCCAAGATCAGCTTATTCTTTGTGCTCGTTTCCTGTGAATTATCACAGTGCTGCTTTGGTGTCCCTCCAAGCCCTCCTCCAAATCCTGTCCTATCCTTCCGTGCAGCCCCTGGCAGGGGAAGTTTGGGGCTGCAGGGAGCAGCAATATCACCACTCATTCCCCCCACACAGCCTCAGATTTAATCCCCGTTTCCCAGCCCACCTGAACCCTTGGAAAAAGGCCTGATGGAGAGTGGGGTGGAGCTGGCATCTTGTGAGAGGACCAGCACTTGGCAATCTGAGGCCCTTCCATGATTTTCCCTCTCCTCCAAGGCCTGGATTGCCACAGGAGATGATTCCATCAGCAGCTCCAGGTGCCTCCTGCAGAGTAACCGAGCTCGGTAACTCAATTCTGGCGTCTGTAATTAGAACCCCTCCTATTAAATAATGAATTCCTGCGCTCTGGGTGCCTCACCTGCTGCCCGGGAGAAGGGTGAATGGGAGAGCTAAAGAGATCAGGATCTCAGTAGTTCAGATCCAGTTATAAAACATGGGGGAGGGAATAGGATCAGGATTTCTGTTATTTCCAGAGCCTGGGGTTAGGTACAAACACAGAGTGCCCCATGCTGGAATTCAGCGTTCTTAAATCTAAGCCCCCCAGACCAATCCCAGAGCCCTGAGGTGAAAAGGAGTTGGAATTCCATCACCAGCCTGAGATTCCCATCTTCTTTTTCGTGCTTTGACTGATTTTAATGACACATAATCTGTGTATTTAGCACTGCCTGCGTGAGACAAGTGCACAGCGATGGATTTCAGCAGAGCAGTGCCTCAGTTAATCCTGCTTTCTTTTTCTTTCTGCTCTTCAAAATCCATCTGGAGTTTAGGAAACCATTTGATTCTCAAGTTCTGCAAAGCTTTACTTGGGGAGAGCAATTAATTCTAGGTGGATGTCAGCATTTCATCACTCAGTGTACAACTGGCAGCAGGATTTTAAGTGAAAAATTGGGGAAAGAAACTGGGGACAGGAATGTGGAAAAATACTAGGAACACCTCGGCTTGATCTTTAATCTCCGTGATCTCGGAGAGAGCAGAAGAATTGGAGTAGAAAGAGAGAAAAATTAACTCTAACCATGCTAATAAAACTGATTTAGCCAGAAATTTCATTGTGTGTTTTCAATTTTAAAATATCATTTTGTGTTAAATGTCTGAATTTCCTCAGCTTTACAAAAGAAACATTTTTAGGCAGGTAGAGCCTGAGCTGCCCAGAATGTCTTTTCTGAACAACATCATTTTGGTTTTTTTTTTAATTCTCTCCAGGTCACTTCTGCCCTGATGGCCTCGAAATCCCTCCATGCCCAGCTGGGAGCTTCAAGCCCGAGGAGGGAGTTCCCAGGGCCAGCAGCAGCTCCTCGAGCTTGCCAGGTCTGTGTCCTAAAACATTTTCATTTTGGGCCTGCTGAGCTCATCCAGAAAGTCAGTTGTGAAGAAAAACTCAGAAACTTTCTGGTTTTAAAGCTTATTCCACAGCACTTTTGCATGGGAGGCACTTTTTTAACTCTCTTAGTGAACTTTCCCAGCAGAGTCTCCTCACTCAGGCTCCTTTCCAGGCTCTCTCATGAGTGGGAACAGAGGATGAACACAATCAAAGCTGACTGTCCCCTTTTCCTTTGGGAAAGGGGTTCTTTATTTGTGTTTGAATCACTCACAACAGCTCTCAGCCCCTTCTTGCAGCCAGGGGAAATGAGGTTAGAGATGAGGGAAAACCTTTATGTTGTAACAGCAGAAAAAGCACTGGAATTTCTGCCTCCAGAAGCTGCAGAGGCCCTGCCCTTAAATTTACAAATGCCAGGCAGATGAAGGAGTTTGTAATGTTGTGAGGCAGCAGCACAAGGCTCCCACAGATTTCCAGCTGTGATGCTTCCTTCTAAATATTTTTGGTTTGGTTTGGTTTGGTTTTCTAAGCCAGTAGAACTTTGTTTTGTACACACAGGACTGAGTCACCCTAATGACTGGGAGACGTGTGGAAAGCGACGAGATTTGAGTTCAGTTACGGTGAAAATGAGTTTAAAAGGCAGAATAATAGAGGTTTGTTAGTCTTTTCTGGTATTAAATCTTTGCTTAGGCACGGAAAGGGAGCCCTGGCTGCCTGTTACAATAATCACACATGGCTGAGGCTTGCTCTGCCCGGGTTTGAGCATTTCAGAGCATCTCAGTGCCTCTCACAATGGTATAAAAATGCCTCTCTGTCCTTAACAACGCTGTGCAAATAGGGAAATAGAGGGAGATTCAGGGAATGAGCTCAATCCACCAAAGTAAACCTTGGCCCAAGCCCAGAATGTTTTATCCAGGGTCACAAATCCCAGCCAGGAGCACAAGCCTGGAGTTCAGGTGCTCAGTCTCCCTTTGCATCTCTTGGGTTCTTCCCCTCATGTGCTAAGAAAATAATTATCTCCTTCGAGTCAAGCCATATCTTTGTCTAGCTGATCATTTCTTCTCCAGCAAATGACTCAGCTGCTAAAGTGTCTTGACTGTTGAACGATTTTTCTTTACTCAAAAGCCAAGTCCAGGAAATTGCTGCCTCCCGCCCACTCCTGGAATTAAAACCAGGCGTGCATTTCCGTGGTGCAGCAAGGAGCAGCCCTCACATCTCATCAAGACAGCCAAATTCAACAGACAGGGCCAGTGGCATCTGAAAAAAAAAAGAAAAAAGAAAAAAATCATTGTAGGAGCTGCAAAGTAAATTAGAGTTTAAAAACTCCTCGGGTTTGATAATGTAAGCTGTTGTGCTGTGCCCGTGCTGCTTCATAAAATGATGTTGTCATCTCTCCTAAGGAATGCTTGGCAAAGGCAGGGAAATTCCTGATGCAACAGGATACAGGGATGAACTCTGAGTGATGCCTTAGGGTTTAACTTTTATATTTTTTCAAGTTCTGTACTATTTAGTGTGTGGCTCTGAGGTTTCTTGTAGCCTGGTAATTTCTGCTCTCTCATGCTGGTTAGACACAACAAAGCCTCTCCGGGCCTGCTCTCCAAGGACACCCAGACCGTCCTAGGCCCAAAATGTGTAAACCAAAGACTCTAAAAGGGTGGGCAAGCTTGGGGAAACTGCATCATTGAACTGAAGCTTTAATTGGAGAATTCACCCTGATATGTAAATGAACCAAACCCACTAAAGTGTGAAGAACTCGTGACTCGGGGTCCATCTCGGGGCCCATCCTGGCAGCAGCCTCTGGCTCCCCAGGGTGTGCCTTTGAAGGCCTTTCAAATAAATCCCCACCTTTATTCCCTTACTCTGTCTAGTCTCTGTCTCTAGGAAGACAGTTAAGGCATCATGAGAAACCACGGGATGTTTGAAATCCTCTGCCCTGATGGTCTTGGGCTGTGCCCAGCCCCTGCACTGGGGTGTGTCAAGTGTGACAACCTCGTTTTCCAGTGAAACCAAATGTTTTGTGTCACATTTCTTGCACAGCAGCAGCTCCGGCCTGGTCCTGCAGAACAGATGAAATCTTAGCTCAGAGATAACGTGCTTAGAGTGGCCAGAGGAGCTGTGGCTGCCCCTTCCTTGGGAGTGTCCCAGGCCAGGCTGGAGCAGCCTGGGATAGTGGAAGTGTCCCTGTCCACGGCAGGGGTGGGATGGGATGAGCTTTAGGGTCCTTTCCAGCCCAAACCATGCTGGGATTCAGGGATTCTCTGCTGTAAATCTGCTCCCTCTCTGATCCCATATGAAGTCACGCTATTAAATCTGTTCTGAACTCCATCATTTCCAGAAAGTCAGGCGAAAAAATGGGAGATTTCTGCCCCTATGCCCAAGTGGCTTGGATTCAGGTTGTGTAAAATCACTGTCCTGCCGGATTTGCTGGGGGTGCAGATCCACATCAGGAAGCTTTTGTCAGCTTAAGGCTGAGTTCTGAGAGGGTCCCACAGCTCCATGAGTTTGCAGCCCCCTCAGGGACGTTGGTTCAGTTGTGCTCAGCGCTGGGGAATTTTATAGTCTGGAGAAATTCCGATTTCATCCTGCTGAGGTTTTCCAGCCTCGCGCTCCTGGGCTGTGTGGCGTAAATGTAAAGAGGAAATAATGAGATTTCTCTGAGGGGTGACAACGAGCAAGTGGCTGGAAGGCAGAGGGGGAGACGACCCCTAAACTCACGTTGCGCCCTGAGAAATCCCAGCCTGGACCTGCGCCTTCAGTCTGTGGAGGGGGAAGCCTGGATTTGAATGAATCCTGATATTTTGGGGGGCTGTAAGGCTCTGTTGCAGCCTGCAGAGGCACACACACACCAGGGTACGACTGAGTCTTGTCTTCACAAATATTTAGAAGGCAGCAGGGGTCCAGCCTGGAAGTTCTCCAGGGAACCTCCATCCTCAGCCAGCATTTTCCCTTCCCCTGGAATTGCTGTGTTTGCTTTTGAAAGGCCTGGCTCAGGAGGAGAGCAGCCACTCCTGGGCTGGCTTTGTGTTTCCTTTTCGCCACGTGAAACGTTTGGGAACGTTTTGTAATGAAATGCCCTCTCTAAACACGGTAACAGCGGCGAGGCATCGTTGCTTTATTATGTATCGATCTCGCTGGTGTTCCTTTCGGTTGCAACACGAGCATCTTTTGTTCCACAGGCGGGATTTTAGGGATGATCGCGGCTCAGGCTGGCTGTCATTCGAGCAGGCTTGCTCCGAGTGTATCTCCAGCCTGCAAAGCCCCTTCATCTCCCCGCATGCAGAATGCAAACACGGAAAGAGCCCCGCTTTGCTGGGAACCCCAGGCTCTCTCCCAGCAGAGCCGCAGGCACGGTGATTATTAACTGTGCCTGCAGCAGAGGCTGTGCTCGGGCTGGTGGGTTTGTGTTTCAACACCTCTGTTCTGTAGGTGCTAAAAAGCCAGAAGCAGAGAAATTCTTCAGCCTTTTCTCAATATTCTGTGAGCAGACTGCCTTTCCTATGTAACCTATTTTAAACAAGGTCACAGTTTCATAAACTCCTTGCACCTGCAGGCTGTTTTGCAAGATTGTTATGGCTTTGACTTTGAAAATATTTTGGAATCGGTATCTTAGGACTTGGCCAATCCTCTCAAGGGGTGGATGGCCGAGGAACCAATTACCTGTTGCCACTCAACACACTTTTTGCGATCTATCCTATAAAGTAGTCAGAAAATTATTAAAGAAAAGCTTCAGCTTCCACTTGTTCATGAGCCTGGACTCTGTGGCGTTTTCTTTATGCACCTCGGACGTAACAGCGACACCGTTCTTATCAGAGCTCAGAGCAGAGGGGTTTGGTGCTTCCAGGAGCCACTCAGCTGCACTAAATTCAGCTAATCCAACACCACCACCTCCTGGCTTTGCAGCAGCTTCATTCCTGGTGTGGGTGAACCTCCCATCGAATTTCCTTGCCGCGGGTGGAAGCAGAGGTGAAATATTTTGTGGGACGCTCTGACCTCAGCAGGTCATAATCCCTCTGTGACCTTAAATCTCTCTCTCTTTAGGAGCTGGCTTGTGTTCGAGGTGCCCTGCTGGGTATTTCTGCCCGGCTGGAGCCAGGTTCCCAGTGCCCTGCCAGCCAGGCACACACAACCCTCTGCCAGGGCAGGATGAGGCTGCTGACTGCAGAACCTGCCCAGCAGGGAGGGCTTGCACCCAGGCTGGCCTGGCCCAGCCTGACACAGAGTGCTCAGCAGGGTAAGCCTGGCTTATTTTCTGCCCACTCTGTGTCTCTGCATGAATTTTACCTCCACGGCTTTTGCTTTGTGCAGTTTTTTTTCTGTTTTTCCCTGCTCGCCTTTCCCTCAGCTCGCACAGCACGGAGGTGTTGCTGCCTCCTTGCACCAGGAATATTTTTGCAGCCTTCGGAGCTGTTTTCCCTCGGGTGGTGGCCTCCAAAACCTCCTTCAGGCCCTGCTGATGGGTCTGCTCGCAAAGGGAATCGTTTTGTCCTCCCGTTTTCCTCCCTCAGCTCCTCCTGATGGGCAGTTTTGTGCTGCTGCTGCTGCCTCCAAGGGTTGGTTTTCCTGCCAGCAGAGGAGTTATCAAATCCCCCAGGACAAAGCAGCCCCCAGGAACCCAGAGCAGCTTCACCCCTTAGAAATCTGGGGATGATTCCTCCCCATTCCCAGCTGATGGAATGGAGTGAAGAGAATTGGAGCCACCTGCAAGGACAGCTAAAAGAGGCCCTGAGAGTGGAATACTGGTCATAGATTTCAGAAGAGCACCATGAAATCACCCCTCAGGTGCAGGTGGCTTCATCCCCTGTGCCAAGATTTCATTACAGTTTCTGGTGAATCAGTGTGACACAGGCTGTCCTGGTAGAAGGTTCCACAAAATAGGTAAAACCAGCCAAGAATAAAGCTAGGCCACACACCCCATGGCTATGAACCACGGGACCTGGCTGAATAACCCACTTTTGGTTTAAAATGCCTCACACAAGCAGCCCAACTTCACAGAGTTTCATTTTAATTCTGCATTATTGGTGCTTGGTCATGTTGCTGTCAGCCACGCCAGCTTTCCCCCAGCTCCTTCACCCCAATATTTTTGTAGGGCACAGAGTTTGCCTCCCCCTGGCATCCAACCCCCTGTGCCCCGTTGTGCTTTCAGGTACGTGTGCCCCGCGGGGTCAGCCAGCCCCCGTGCCCCCAGCAATGCCTGCCCTCCAGGAACACTTGGCAACCACTTCGACCTCTTTGACAAGTCCCAGTGTGAGCCCTGCCCTGCAGGATTTCTCTGTGCCAGAGGTACGTGGCTTTAGCACAAAAATGAGCTGGTTTTTTGGTCGCCACTATCACAGAGCCCACCAGGTGTGGGTCAGTGAGGTATCACAGCGGCGGGAAATGGGAAAATAGTTTCCCTTTGGTACCCTCTGTGCATGCTAGACGAGGTAATTTTGCTCTGAAGTTTTCTCTTTGTGCCATCCCTGGTTGCTGTTTTAACCTCCTGACCTCGAGGCAGCCAGTTTTCACAGCCGTCCAAGTTTTGAGCTTATTTGTGGTCTCTTCACCTTCATCTCTACGCCAGCTTGGGGCAGGGGCACCACGCGGGACGCTGGAGTTGGTGAATAATTGCTTTAGTAACCAGCTCTGGGGTAGAGCCTCTCGTCAGCAGAGGCAGTAATTATTGTTATCCCGTTCTAAACAGGGGAAAAGGCACAAAATGAGCGAGAGATTTAACTCAGGGCTGTTCACAAAGAGCTGAAGACTCTGGGAGTTGGGTGCTGTGTAGCCAACATGCCGCCCTCCGCTGCTCTTAAACTTCTCCTGGTGTTTCCACAGGAACAGGGGGGAAGCAGAAGCCTCCCAGCCCATGTCCAGTTGGTCACTACTGCCCGCCTGGCACCAGGCCCCCGGCCCAGCTCCGGTGTGCCCCGGGCACCTGGAGCAACAGGACCGGCCTGGCCTCGGCTCAGGAGTGTTCTCCATGCCCTGCAGGCTGGTTTTGCCTGGGAGGAGCCCGTGCCCCTACTGGGAGATGCAGCTCAGGGCACTTCTGCCCTCAAGGTAGGCAGCTCTTCGTGGGAATGAAGGAGGTTTAATTAATTCTCAGCTTTGTGAACTCTGATAAAGCCACACACTTTTATCAGTGTGTTTTTTGCACCGTGGGTAGCAAACTGTCCCTTCTGTACAGTCACTATTTTGTACTCGTTGAACTGAGCAGGTTTGTCCCATTATTTCCCCCCCATCCCCCTTAATTTGCAAAGAATTAAAATGCCCAATCAAACACCTGGTTCAAGCAACCGTTCTAAATTTTTAATCTTCCTGCAAAGATTCTGCAGTTGCTGCTAAATGCTGATTTTTTTTTGTTGTTGTTGTTATCAGAGCTGTGAGCAGTGATTTTTTAACATGAATTTACGAGTAAATCTTATAAATGCTTAATAACCACAAAAAAAACCTTCCTGCCTTCTGTGTTTGAAGCTGTATGACGATTTGGGGTGGTTCTCTGCTCTCTTTTTCTTGGAAAGGCACCTGGAGGAGCACGCAGTTCCCCTGCCCTGCAGGAACCTACAGCACCTGGCTGGGCAGGGGCAGGGTGGAGGATTGCTCTGCCTGCCCTGCCGGAGCCTTCTGCCCGCCTGGCACCTCCAAACCAGTGCTGTGCCCAGTGTAAGTGCAGAACAACGCTGGGGGGCCGTGCAGGTACGAGCGAAAATGTCTCTTTATGGCATTTCAGGCCTCTCCTGGTTTTAATTACTATTTTTATGCACCTGGAGTGTTAGAGGTGCTTTTCACCTTGTGGGTGGTCCGGGCAAGTTCTGTCTGAACTGGGTGGGTTTTGCTGCAGAAACAGCACGTTTCCTCTAATCAGAACACCAGGAATTCAGGCTAGAGGTATTTCCAGTGCTATTTCCAGCACTGCATTTCCTTTCTTCGCTTGGCTGCTGTCTGGGAGTCCCCCCTGTGCTGTGTTTTCTCCTCAGAGGATCCTTTCGCTCGGCCCCTGGAGCGGAGGCAGCTTCAGACTGCACCCCCTGTCCTGGGGGACATCACTGCCCTGAGCTGGGCACTGTCACCCCTCGAGCTTGTGGGGCTGGCAACTTCTCAGTACGTAGCAGTCCTGTGATCCTGTCTTCCCTTCAGCACAAGCCTGGATTTTGGCAGAAGGGGAGCTGCCAGGGGAGGCTGAGGCTGTGAGTGCCCCGAGGGGGGCGCTGGGATGAGCCCAGCTCCTTCCTGAGAATTTGGGGTGGTTGTGTGCAGAGCTGTGAACACCACTGGCCGCCTGTGCTGGCCCTGCACGGAGTTAAACCGCTGTTCCACAGACTGGGAATGTTCCTGCACGCTCACATCGGCAGCTGCTCCAGACACAGCATCTCCCAGGGGTGCAGGCCTGCTCCTGCTGCTGTTCCCACCCCAAAGGCAATCCCATTTCACCTGCCCTGTGTCTGCTGGGTGCAAACCTCAGGTTTCCGTGGCACATTTGGCCCTGGCAGGGAGCAGACACCTCTGTGTCCTTCCTGCTTCAGAGGAAGTGTTGGATGGCACTGGGATTAATCCCTCCGGTGGCTTGGGGAGGGAAAGCAGCAGGGTGGAGTCACAAAAGGGGACAGTGATGGCACAACTGTTCCCACAAAGAGGTCTTAAGGTTTGATTCATATTTATCTGCCCCAAACTTGTAATTAATAGTTGATAATTGGTAATTGCCATGTTTCCCTGTTGATGACAAACTCTTGTCAAAGGACCCCCAGCACCTCTGTCTTGACCAGTTTTCATCCCTGCACAAACTGGGGAGCTACCACTGGAACCTGCCACTGAGACTGGAGAGGAAATAAATCACAAATGGAGATTTATATGTGGCAAATAGACCCAGATTATTCCTCGTTTGCAACTGGAGTTGAGTGTAACAAGGAAATATGAGGGGATTTGTCTGTATTTCCCCTGCTCCCGCTGGCAGAGGGTGTTGGATTCCCTGTTCTGGGTTTGGGTGGATAATCCACAGGCACGATGGGGCGGATCTGTGGAGCACAGGCTTCCTTTTGGCAGGGTGGAGGCTCTGAGTTGCACCCTGGCTGCTGTCAGAGCCTGGGGGCACTTTGGAAATTGGAATCCTTGTGTTGCCTGTGGCATTCCTGAGCACAACAGGGAACGTTTTATAAAACTGGCTGCGCTCACACCCTCGGGTTTGGGCCTCACCAGGACTCGCCACAGGTGCAGAGGGGTTGTTCAGTGCTCCAGCAGTGGCACCAGGATCCTTTCCCATTTCAGGAGCCGGGCTCAGCCTCCTGCTCGCCCTGCAGAGTTGGGCACTACTGTGCCAGTGAGAGCACCAGCCTGGAGGTGATGCTGCTGGCCATGGTGTGCCCAGCAGGGCTCCTGTGCCCGGGGGGACAGGCAGATGCCCCAGATGCCGCTGCCAACGCCTGCCCACAGGGACACTTCTGTCCCCAGGGAGATGCTGTGAGTGACTCTGCCCTGGGGACTCACTGTTCTCTCTGACTGGGATCATTGCTGTGCAAAAACCTTTCCTAAAAACTTTTTGTTTCTGATTTCTGTACTCTTTGTGTGTTCACAGATCTTAGCAGTATTTGCCCCACATAAAACTGTTCATGATGTAATAATATGTAATAATATAATAATATATCAGGAAAAAATCTTCTGAGATGCTGTACACAACTATCCTGAATTGTTTTCACGGCTTTAGCTGCTGTACCTTGGCCTTGTGGGCTGCAGGACTCATTTTAGGGTGTCAAAAACCCCTTTTTCTATTTCACTTCCAGGCTCAGCCTTGCCCCAATGGCACCTACGGTGAGCAGAGGGGGCTGAGCAGCGCTGCTGGATGCTCACCCTGCCCTGCAGGGAAGTTCTGCTACACAGATGGGATGGAGCCTCCAGGAATTCCTCGCCCTGTAAGTACAGCCCAGCTTCTCCTAAATTTTCACCCCACATTTTTTACCCCAGGCTGCATCTGCCAATGGAGGCAACGCTGTGCTTTGTGCGTGTTTTCTGTCTTTATTTTGCCTTCTGCCTGTCAGTGCAGGCTAGGAAAGAGAGTTCAAAGGTGAGGAGTTGCTGCTGCTCCTCATCTAATGAGTTTTGGGATTTTTCATTGCTACTGTGTTGTCTCAGGGAAGAATGAACTCGTCAAAGATTAATAGCTGTTAAAAAAAAAAAAAAGAAAAGCAGCCTCAATTAAGAGTATAAAAATAATGCAGATGGATTCTCTTCCACATGGATGAATCCATGGTTTTGTTGAAGAGCAAGGTGATAACTCTGTCCCAGTTACAGCTCTTCTCCAAGTGTGGAAGAAGAGCATCTCCCCCCACAACTCTATGGGCAAAACTTGTAGGGCTTGTCTCAATGCCAAGGTTTTACCCTAAAGCCACCTTGCCTACAACAATTATCCCCCATGGTCAGAATTTTACTGGTAAGGCTGTAAACTCCCTTTCTTCCCTTCTTTCCTACCCCATTTCCTTGCAGTGAAGAAACACCAGGTTATTCAAACTGCAGGTGAAGCTGAACAGATTCCCCTCCTCGGGACAGAAAACAGCCAAGCCTGAGTGTGTGCTTTGTTTGCAGACAGGGGATTGCCCAGCTGGCTATCTGTGCCCTCCAGGGACTGGATTCCCTTTCTCCTTCCCCTGCATGCCAGGCAGCTTCTGGGATAACTCCAGCACGGAGGGAGAAGGTGTTTGCAAGCCCAGCCCAGCCGGGCACTTCTGTGACTCCCCTGCCCTGACGGAGCCCAAGCCCTGCCCAGCAGTGAGTGGTTTTCCTTGGTTTCATGGAAGAAGCTGCTCTGTGGGATTCTTTACTAGAAAAGCCTTAAATGTATTGATCTGGCTTTCTTTTGCAGGGTTTTTACTGCGCTGAAGGCAGCTCCAAGCCCGAGCCCTGCCCAGAGGGGACATTCGGTGACAGGCAGGGGCTGTCTGGACCCTCGGGGTGCAGCCCCTGTGCTCGGGGTTCCTACTGTGCTGCCCCAGGACAGACTGGGCCCAGTGGGCCCTGTGAGGCTGGATTTTACTGCCAGGGCAGGGCTCTGACTCCAGTAAGTCCCACTGATGAGTTTTGCTCCTCCTTTTCTAATTGTGCTCCACTGTGGTTTTTTATTTTCCCCACTGTGGTGCCTTGGGGAGTGACAATTTTGTGCTGCTCACACTCGAGTTTATGGCACAAGGACCCTCAAGGGGAGTGTGGCCATGTCATATTTTTCCCCTCTCAACACTGACATGATCTTAGCTAAAAGGTCACCAGTGGATGTGGATCAGTGTAAAATTTCATCCCTGTTTATTCTCTTTGAATTTCCTTAAGTCAGTGTTGTCTGTTCTCTGCACAAGAGCATGCCCCTGATTTTTTTTTCTTTATTCTTCACATCAGTTTAATGCCTTAAACATTTTAACTTCATTTTCTCCCTTTTTAAATGATCCTTTTTCCATTTGCAGTGGCCCACGGACGGTGTGACAGGAGCTGTGTGTCCTGCCGGCTCCTACTGCCCACCTGGCTCTGCCTTCCCCATCCCCTGCCCTCCAGGGACTTTCAGCAACACCAGTGGGCTGAGGAGCCTCCAGGAGTGCTTGGATTGCCCACCTGGGTGAGTGTCACCCAGGTCTGGAAGCAAACAGGAACCAGGTCTCTAAAATTCCAGGGACTTTTTTGTATTGGGGCTGTGCTGTCTAGTGAAAAAAAAAAAAAGCATTATTCCTATCCAAGGTTTTTTTTTTTTTTTTCCCAATTTAGCTTGTATTGTGCTGGGACAAACAACCAAGCTCCCTCAGGACCTTGTGAACCTGGGTACTTCTGCACAGGAGGGGCCAAAAGTGCTCTCCAGCACGTGGTGGTGGAGGGACATTATTCCTTAGCGGGAGCCTTCAAACCAGAGCCGTGTCCCCTTGGCACCTTCCAGCCTGTGAGTACCTCGGGGCTCCAGCCTGGGGGGTCAGCAGAGCCCTTGGAAACTGTAAAAATGTGTGAGTAGAAATTCCTGAGGTGTTTGTAAGTGGTCAGCTTGAAGAAAGGGGGTTTGGGGGTTTCTGCTAATTTGGGCAGTCACCACCTGCTTTGCTTTTACCCTGCAATGGAAGAAGAACCAAAAACCTTTGGGTGAAGACATCAGATCCATCAGTCCAGGGCTGTTGCCTACAGCTCATTTGGCAGTTTTTATTAAGTTTTCTTGCCCAGCACGAATTTGGAAGGGCTGCTGAGTCTGTGGCCTGGCAAGCGTGAATTAACTTGTGCACGTCCCTCACTTCTGTATTTGATCAGGGCTGCAAGGTGCTGTTCACAAACTCCAAATTTGGTGCTTTTGGACTGCAGGTCGTTCCCTTCAGTGCTTGCTTTGCAGCGGGGAGTCCCTGGGAGTTTTATTCTTGTGGTAAGCAGCACTACCCCACCCGCCAGGCTCTGTGTTGTCTTTCAGGGCCGTGCTCAGTCCCTCTGTAGGGACTGCCCTGAGGGTACATTCTGCAGTGAGCCAGGCCTGGCTGCCCCCCAGGACTGTCCCAAAGGGCATTTCTGCCTGGCTGGCAGCTCCGTGCCTCTCCAGTGTCCGGCGGTAAGAGTCAGATACGGATTTGTTTTCCAAGCAGCAGTTTTCAGGAGGGTTCACGTCCCACGGCAGGGGCATCCAGCGGCTCTCTCTGTGCAGGGAACGTACACGGACGTGGAGAGGGCAGGTTCCTGCAAGCCCTGCCCTGCAGGGATGTTCTGCAGCAGGGCTGGGCTGCCTGAGCCAGAGGGACACTGCCAGCCAGGGCATTACTGCAGTCAGGGCTCCAGCACCTCCTCACCCGTGAGTGCTCAACATCTCGCATTGCTCAGGACCCTCTGACCCTACAAAAGCTTTCGTAAAGCATAATAAATTTAATTTCAATTCCTTCGCTTCAGGTGGGGCTTCCATTTGGAGATCTTTGCCCACGAGGACATTATTGCCCAGCTGGCACCGGGCACCCCAAGGAGAAGCCGTGTCCTGCTGGCACCTGGAATGGCCAGAGAGGAGCCCAGGATGGCACCTGGTGCCTGCCTTGTGCCCCTGGGTTTTTCTGCAACGTGTCTGGCCAGGATGCTCCCGTGGGACTTTGTGCACAAGGTCAGACAAAGGCAGAACTTGTGCAGCTGCTCAGAAATTGGTTTTGGCTTGGGGGAAGAACTCCAATGTTTTCTGTTTTAAGGCTATTACTGCACGGGAAGGACAAAGACGGCAAAGCCAGAGGATGGTGTCACCGGAGATCTCTGTCCTCGGGGACATTTCTGCCCTGCAGGCTCAGCAGCACCTTCCCCCTGCCCCAGTGGGGAATACAGCAATGCCACAGGTCAGAAATACAGCAATGCCACAGGTCAGGAGTGCAGCAATGCCACAGGTCAGGAAGAGCAGCAATGCAACAGGTCAGGAGCTGCAGAAATGCAACAGGAGCTGTTGCAAAACAGTGGAACAGGAGCAGTGGAACAGGTGAGGAGCTGCAGCTTTTCCACACGTCAGGAACTACAGAAATGCCACAGGTCAGGAACAGCAGCAATGCAACAGGTCAGGAGCTGCAGAAATGCAACAGGAGCTGTTGCAAAACAGTGGAACAGGAGCAGTGGAACAGGTGAGGAGCTGCAGCTTTTCCACACGTCAGGAACTACAGAAATGCCACAGGTCAGGAACAGCAGCAATGCAACAGGTCAGGAACAGCAGCAATGCAACAGGTCAGGAGCTGCAGCTTTGCAACTCCACTGTGACTCAGGGGAGACTGAAACACTGATCGCAGTTTTTGGCTATATCCAAGAAAGTCTTGAGAGCTGCTGGCACTGGGAATATTCAGTGTTTTGGGGTAGAGAAAGGGTCGAGCAGGGATGTTTGGTTGTTTTCTCCCCTGGTGTCACATGAGGAATGTATTTCCCCCTGCAGAGCTCATGTGTTCTAGGTTGGTGGCAGTGATGCTCAGTGCAGGGAGGGCTGGCAGCAGTTCCCAGCTTTCCCTCTGTTCCGCCTGCCACCTAATGGGGAGACGTGGAGGTGACGCAGGCTGGTGCAGTGGGATTTGCTGAACCCAGTGCTCCTGGGAGAAATCCATATTTGAGGCCAGTTACTGCAGAGGAGCTAAAAACAAATCGCTTTATTTCAATTTCTGCTTCTCTAAGTGCACAACCAGGCAGAGGGAAGTTGTGCACGTGGTATTTTCCTTCCATTTCGTTCCGTGCTTCCTTTTAATTCCCATTTTTCCCCTCACAGGTCAAGACAAATGCTTTCCTTGTCCTGCTGGGTTTCACTGCTCCAAAGGGCTCAGGCGCCGCTGCCCCCCTGGGTTCTACTGCCCTCAGAAAACTGGGATCGGTTTCTATCCTTGTCCTCCTGGGACTTACAACCCCTCCTATGGCCTGAGCCGTGCTGAGAGGTGCCAGCAGTGCCCTGCAGGTGAGGGAATGCTCTGTTGGGACCTGTCTCAGAGGGTGGTGATCTCTCTGCAGCTCTCTCTTCCCGATCCTCTGATGCGTTTTCACCACTAGGAAATGCAAACTTAAAAATTCACAGTTCAAAGAGGATCCTGGTCCCACCCGTGGTGTCCCCACAGGTTTTTGGAGGCTCTGCCAGAAGGGTTTGGTTCACACTCAGGGTTTCCCAGAGGAGCCTGAGCTGAATTAGGATGGGGTTTTGTCCCAGTTGTGCTGATGTTGAGGGGTTTGGTTTCTCCAGGCCTTCCCTTTGCCTCCCACTGCATGCAGCAGAGCAGCTCTCCTGCTTTTTTCCCCCAGTTTACTGATTCCCTTTTCCCTCTGTGGTCTTCCAGGGATGTTCTGTGGAGAATGGGGATTATCCTCTCCCAGTGGTCCCTGCTGGCCAGGATTCTTCTGCACAGCAGGTACAGAATTTGGGATTCAGAGGGCAGAAAGAGTGAAAAGGTGGGGAGCTGTGGCCCTTATGGTCCTTGCTGTTATTTACTCCATTCTGCCATGGATTTCTGGCTTCATCATCATGAGCCACAATCAGCTCCTCTCTTCTTTCACCCATGGAAATGGTTCTTCAGCCATGGGGAGCAAACTGGCCTGTGAGAAACAACCCAAATCACTCGGGATACTTTTGCTTTGTGTTCCTCATGCAGGAGCAAGTGTCCCAAACCCCAGTGGAGCCACAAACACGAGCAGTGGTGGCCCCTGCCCGCCTGGACACTTCTGCCCAGCTGGCACCAGTATTCCCCAGCGATGCCCTGTGGGCACTTACTCAGACAGGTGAAGCTCTGTGGATCTGCTGACACTAATTTTAATTTTCTTTTCTTGTTTGTTTGTCCCTTAGTCCTCAAAGTAGAAGTGCTGCTCAGTGAGGCTCATTAGATGTCTTTGCATTGATCAGAGAAGTTTTGTGGTGGCTTTCATTTTGCCAGAGCTGAAGCATCAGTGACCCCCCTGCTGAGCTTTCACCCTTGCCAGATGAAACCCTGCTTCTGTCCCTCTCAGGCTCCACAACTGGCAGGATTCCAGCTGCACTGAGTGTCCACCTGGCCACTTCTGTGGCTCCCCGGGCCTCACAGCCCCCTCAGGACCCTGCTCACCTGGGTACTTCTGCCAGCCTGGGGCTTCCTCACCATCACCGCCCGGTGAGCAGCACTGGGTGAACCGGGGTTTTGGCAACAGAATGCTTTAAAAAATGCCACCTTTTCTCCCAGTATTCCTGCTCCAGCCTCCTGTCAGTCATCCCAATCCCTGTGTGAGTTTTGTTCGAGGGGTTTGTGCCACGCATGCCAGTGTTACCAAACAAAACGCTTGCACTGAGCACTGGGGCAGTCACGGTGTCTGCCTGCAGTGGGCACAGCCACTGTCATTTATTGTGTCTCGGGAATAATCATTTCCAGGGGAGAGTTCCAACCCCCTGCCTCTTCTCCTGTCTCTGTCCCAGGTGTGTGGGAGAAAGGAGGCCCGTGCCCTGTGAGCCACTTCTGCCCGGAGGGGAGCAGCTCTCCCCTGCCCTGCCGTGCAGGGACTTACAACAACCTCTCCCGCCAAGCTGCCTGCTTCCCCTGTGCTGCGGGCTACTTCTGCCCAGAAAACACCACCAGCTACAGCTCAAACCCCTGCCCAGCTGGATTTTACTGCCCCAAAGGTGAGATGGGCCCCAGGAACCAGGCAATCCTTTGGCCAGGCTGAAACATCCTCCTTAAATGCAAGAAATTATCTTTGGGAACAAAATGTTTAAGTGTCAGCCTGGTTCTTCACAGAAAAATGCCCCAAAACAATATTTTAAGCTATAGCTATGGCTGTTGCTTAACAGCCTCACAAATGACACAGCACCCAAACACAGTTTTGGCCATGCAGGGCTGTGGGTATCAGCAGTGGGACAGACTGGCAAAGAGGACACGAAGTGATGCAGCGGCTTCAGAGCCAGGATCGTGTTTCTATTCCATGACAGGGTCCTGCTCTCTTTACTCCACAGGCACCAAGTTCGCCACGGAGTTTCCCTGCCCCAGGGGCTACTACAACCCCGACCCCATGACCCAGAGCTTGGACAGCTGCCTGCCCTGCCCACCTGGGCACTACTGCGGGAAGGAGGGGCTGACGGCTGCCTCAGGCAGGTGTGACCCAGGTGAGTGTGGGGCTGCTGGGCGTGGCAGTGCCCAGCCCTTGGGGACAGGGTGTTTGGGAGGGTGGTGCTTTCACCCTGCAGCTTTACCACGGCCCTTCCCCTCTGTTTGCTGGGTTCTCTTGCAGAACTGTGGGTGTTTAGTAGGGTTGAACACGCCTCTGCTGGTCAGCTCTGAGCCACGAGCAGTCTCTGCCTTCTGAGCCTGCTCAGGCAGCTGAGCTGAGCCCTGTGGCCTTAAAGCAAAAGTGCTGAATTTAATGTTGCAAGAGCTCTTCCCATCTTTGTTAGTATGGTATTATTTTATAATATTAAATTGTGTGTGCTATTGCATGGGAAATTATGGTGATGTTAAACTTTGGTGGAATGAACCTGTCCCACACCCTGTGCTGGGCCCACGTTACACCCAGAGCCATCCCAGCTGGTTTAACTGTGATGTTTTGGGGGCTCTGTCATTGCCAGAGCTGCTCAGTCCCGTTTCCTGTTCCCAGGCTGGTTTTGCATCTCAGCAGCCTGGACCTCCCAGCCCTTTGACCTGGACAATTACACCAATGCCAACTGCCTGTGCCCAGCCACTGCCACTGGGGGGAAGTGTACGGCTGGCTTTTACTGTCCCCAGGGAAGCCCAGAGCCTCTTCCTTGCCCCCCGGGGCTCTTCTGCAGCGCCTCAGGTTGGTGTCTGTGGGGAACAGGAGTTTTGAGGGATATTCCTGGTATTTCTGTGGACATGCAGCAGTGCCTGCAAGATGCCCATGGTGCCTTCCAGAGGGAGGCTGTGAGCAGCTGTTTTTCCAGCTTTTCCCCCTCTGTCTCAGTGCTCGGAGTGCCACCATCCTCTCTGTCTTGCAGGGCTGCCTGTCCCCAGCGGGGAATGTGCTGCTGGGTTTTACTGTGCGGGGGAAGCTGCTGGCCCTAAACCCACGGACGGTGTGACTGGGAACATCTGCCCTGTGGGCTCTTACTGCAGTGGGTATCCAGCACTGAAGAGTTCATGGCACAGAACGCCTGAACCACTGACAGGGTGTGGCAGCCAGCTGGCTGGGGTCTGACCGTGGTGACAAAGACCCAGATTCTTCCCCTGATTCTTCCCCTTCCTTTGAAAGTGGGAGGTGACATCTTTGTCTCAATAGCTGAACTTTAGTTGTCTTCACCTGGGGGTAAAATGAAGCCAATAACATCTGTCCTCTCCCATGCAGCACTGCTGGATCTATGAGTGGAAAATAAGGCTTCCCTGCTGCTGTTTTGTGTTCATCCAAGCCCTGAGTGCAGCCCTCTCACTCATTCTTTCACTTCTTGTTTCTGTCTTGCTTCTCCTCTCACAGCTGCAGCATCAGCAGCGCCCCAGCCCTGCCCAGCGGGCACCTTCTCCAGCCTGCCAGGGAGGAGAGCACTTTCTGAGTGCCAGCCTTGCCCCTCTGGCTTCTACTGTGAGGAACCTGGCCTCGGTGCCCCAACTGGGGAGTGCTGGGAAGGTAAGAGGGGAATGAAGTGCCCTGCAGGCTGTCACGGTCTCTGGGGATGTGCTCAAAGGACTGTGAGTGATAACTCAAAATATCGAAATAAATGTCTTTCTGTGAGTCACTGTCGAGAGTGGAAAAGCCATTTCCCTGCTGGGAGATCTGACAGGAGCCAGAGGTGCTGCACATCCAGAAAACAGGAGCTGTGTTTCACAGGATCCAAACGTTGTTCTGTGCTTCCCTCAGACAAGAGGTGGCAGCTTGTTGTTGTCTTCTGAGCCTTCCTGCGATCAAAGATCTGCTGCCCACCTGGTTTCTTCTCTGTACTGGAGGAGAACATTTTCTGTCTCTCTCTGAAGAGGCCATTAGAGGTTAAAGCAGCTCAGATGTGAAAGCAGAATCAGCAACATCTGTGTTTTCTGAGCAATTTGAACACTGACAGGGAAAAACTCTGATGTTCAGTGGGAAAACTTTACTTGCAGGGTTTCAGTGACTGAAGGGAACACAGAGATCAACGTCGGGTCATTAAATGTTTTCCTGTGTCACCTGTAGGTTTTCTCCTGTTTTTTTGGGGACTGCTGGGTATTAAATTTCCTGTTAAGAGTGCAGGGTGTTTGTGCAGCAGCAGCAGCAGCAGCAGCAGGTCAGATCAATAGTTATTTAAGGCCAGCAGCAGGTTTATTTTGTGAGGGGCCAGTGGGATGCTTTGTGTGCCTGGAGAAGCTGTTCTTCCCTAATGAGCAGCTTCTCTGTGTCTAATTCAGCTCTTCCCTGTGTCCCTGCAGGTTTTTACTGTGACAGCCAGCAAGGACCAGTCACTGACGTCACCCTCTACCCCTGCCCACAAGGCTTTTACTGCCCAGCAGGGACCAGCAGGAGCTCTCAGCACAGCTGCCCTGCAGGGACCTTTGGGCCGAGGCAAAAACTGAAATCTGTCCAGGAATGTCAGAGATGCCCAGCAGGAAAATACTGTGAGCTCCCTGGCCTTGCTGCCCCAACAGGTGCGTTGCTGTTCCTCTGAGCATCCTGCTGAGATCATCAGCGGCTGATAATTAGTGCAGGGCTTGGAGCTGGGCTCCAGGGTTCAGCTGAGGTGAAATGTCCCATTTTACTTGTCAAAAACTGCTTGAGAAAGAAAAAGATTCATTTTTCTAAGCAAGGAGTGAGGGGAGTGCAGAAGCCAGAATTCTGTGTGTGATACCTCTTTAAAAAAATCCGGTGTGGAGTTTGCCGGTGTCAAACCTGTCTGGCATTTTATTTAGAATTAGTTTGGGTTTTTAGCCTGGTTCCCAAAGAACTAATCCTTCCAAGTAATTGATGTGCACGTGATTAGGTTTAGCAGAGAAACAGAGGGCGAAATACCCAGCAATGGCATCTCTCCATTTTTTTTCAGGATTGTTTTTTTTCACCTCTGATGATTTTTTGTTGGTCCTTATCCTGAAAGGCCCTAATTCAGCAAAGCACTTTGATAGAATTCTTAATATTTCAGTCTCCGCTTAAGGATGTGCTGATTATGATTCTGAAGGGAAATGCGTGCTGGAATCCTCATTGGAATGTGGAATATTTATTGGAATGTGGAGGCAATGCTCAGGCAGTGAAGGGCTTCTCTGTCACCATGGCATCTGCCACCGGTCCTGCCCTCCTGGCAGCTCCTCTGCTGACCATTCCATCAGGGATTCCTAGATGGCAAATGGCTGTGTCTGAAATCTGTATTTGTGTGGTTTTTGTTCTCCCGTTGTTCTGTTTTTCTAGGAGATTGTGCTGAGGGGTTTTGGTGTAAAAGCGGTGCCCGGGTGAGAAACCCCCAGGATGGAGAGTCAGGGCTGCCCTGCCCCGCTGGTCACTACTGTCCTGCAGGTAGGGGAGCTTTGGAGCAGCATTTTCCTCCATTCCTAGAAACCCTGGGAGGCATTTCCTCACCCTGCTGTCACCGATCTCGCCAGGTGCCCCAGTGCCACTGCAGTGCCCTCCTGGCACGTGGTCAGGCCGGGAGGGCAGGAGGAACGGGCAGGAATGCCAGCCCTGTCCTGGGGGACATTTCTGCAATGGCTCTGGGCAGAGGGCACCCTCGGGGCAGTGCAGCCCTGGGTGAGTAGCAGAACGGCCCCATTTCCATGCCCTGCTGGGAGCAGGGATGGTCTCCGAGGGGTTTTTACCTGTTTGAAACCCAGAGGTGTGTCCTGGCTGCAGGTTCTACTGTGCCAGCGGCGCCCAGACCCCCACTCCCACCGATGGCCTCTCGGGAGCTCCGTGTCCAGTCGGTCACTTCTGTCCCCAGGGCTCCAGGAGCCCAGTCCCGTGTCCCCCTGGCTCCCACGTGCCCCATTCCCGTGGGGAGCAGTGCCAGGCTTGCCCAGAGGGTCAGTACTGTGTCTCTGGAGAGGAGGCAGCGCCATGTCCCCCGGGTGAGTTACAGTCACACAGAAATGCCTGGTTTGTCTTTGACTCTCCAAACTCTGCTGATTCCGATCTGCTCTTTCTTTTCCAGGGTATTTCTGTCCCCAGGGCACAGCTCTTCCAATTGCTTGCCCAGCAGGATCCTATAACCCTTCACAGAGCCAAACCAGCTGCCTGCCCTGTCCTGAAGGGTGAGACACAGTGAGCTTAGGGACTGCTGGAAATAATTGCTTATCCAGGCATCACAGAGCAGTGTGTGTGGGGAAAATGAGTTATTTTACCACTGGAAAGCACTTGAGGAAGTGCTGTGAGGCAGCAGAGCAGCTGCTGAGCTGTTTCACACCACCACACAGTGATTATGGGACCACGAAAAGCCCCAACCCCACATACAGCCCCACTGGAAGGGAATTTAGGCTGTGCAGAGCACAGAAACCATTGGCACCATAAACTTGTTCCATGTCTGGAGTAAAAGCTGGTTCCCTTGGCAACAGGCTGGCACCGGCCTGCTGAAGGGGAAGAGGATCTTGAAAATCACCTGATGCTGAGCCTGGCTGTTCCTTGGGGGATTTATCTCCAATTACTGCCTGGATTTGAACTTGATTAACTTTTACAAGTTGATGAATCACAGCCTGGATGTGTTGTGATTCAAGTTAAGAAAATTATGTCTCTGTGGCTTTTGCAATTATGCCATCAATTTGGCATTTGGGCAATCAGCTCAGAGTGCAGTGATACGCACAATTAGGTCTCTTTTCTGGTCAATCCAGCAGAGGAGCCAAAATCCTTTTTTTTTTTTTTTTATTTTTTTTTTTATTCTCTCTTTGGCCCAGGTTCTTCTGCCCCAAGAATTCCTCTTCCTTTCTGGAGAATGAATGTCCCTCTGGCCACTACTGCCCTGCAGGCACTGCCTCTGCAGCTCAGTTCCCATGTCCTAAGGGGACTTACAACCCCCAGGCTGGCAGCAGCCTGAGGTCCCACTGCAGCCCCTGTGAGCCAGGTGAGGCAGAGGAGCCTCTCTCAGCATGTTGACAGTGGGTACCGAGTGTCCTTGTGGTTCAGAGGGTGTTTTGCCCCCTGAAATGTCTTTCCGGGCTTTTCTGCCAGTGCTGATGGCCTTGTTTGCTCTCTCAGGGCACTTCTGTGCACTCCCTGGGCAGTCCCAGGTGACAGGACCCTGCCTGGCCGGGTTCTACTGCACTGGAGGAGCTCCCAGTCCAACCCCCAGCGATGGCCTGGTGGGGAACCGGTGCCCCCAGGGAGCCTACTGCCCTCTGGGCTCTGCCTCCCCACTGCCCTGCCCTCCTGGCCAGTACAGCAGCTCAGCTGGGAACACTGGGATCCAGGACTGCCTCCTGTGTGATGCAGGTAAAGCACTGAAAAGTCCTGGTTAATGGGCTTTCAGCCATTTCTAGGGCTCCTGTGGCTCTGGAGCAGGCAATCCTGCACAACTGCTTTCCTGGAGAGAGGTGTTAGGCAGAGCTTTCGTGGGGAGAGGTGTCAGGCAGAGGATAGAGACCAAATCTGCCACTTTTTCACCTGAGAGGATGCTCACAGTGAAGTGTAGACAGAGAGGTTCCCTTCCCACCCTTTCTCTGGATGCTCTCACATTCAGAGGTGACACAAGTGCTGTTTGTTCTCTGCAGCTCTTCTCAGCAGAACAGCTGTAGGTGAATCAAACAGGATGAACATTTCCTCATCCCAGATTTGCTGTTGTCTGTCTGGAGTGACCAACACGGTTATTGTCCTTCCGTGGTGCCTCTTAATTTAATTTCAGGGTATTTCTGCAATGGGACGGGACTTGTGTCTCCCACTGGATTGTGTGAGGCTGGCTTCTACTGCAGTGGAGGGAGCCTTTCTCCCAAACCTCCCAGGGTAAGCTGTGCTGTGGTGGAAATGGTGGAAAATATATAAAATATCTGTGGAGCCGAGGGCCTTAAGGTCACCTGAGTTCTCCTGCCCTGGATTAAACTCTCCCTTTCAACATCACCTCCTTCGTCAGGTGCATCTGGTTGATTGATAGTGAAAGGGGAACAGAGATAACAAAATACATCTGGCTTTCCTTGAGCTTTACATTTAAAATCTAAGCAGTAGCTGTCTTTGCATGTTGATGCTGCAAAGCAGTGTGGAATGCCACATCAGATTAAAATTCCAGAGGTTAATAGTTCATGAGTTTGATTAGAACGCTGCATCTGCCAGCCCTCCTCTGAGGCAAAATTCAGCAGGAGTTTTTAAAGATGATGACAAGACTCAGCACTGGCTTTGTGCAGCCTTCAGGACTGAGGGGTGAGAGCAGCATTTCATGGTCAGTGTCTGCTTCTCTTCACCCTTAGAATCTGACTCAGATCTTGTTGCACACGAGGAGTTTTCAGGCTGTAACCGCGGTGCTTTCCTTCCAAGCCAACAGGCAGTGGAGGTCCGTGCCCCCCTGGCCATTACTGTGGGGTGGGCAGCAGCAGAGCCCAGCCGTGCCCTGCAGGGACCTACAGCCCGTCCTGGAGCGGGACACGGTGCCTGGAGTGCCCAGAGGGCTTCTACTGCACCCCTGCCTCCACCAACTACACAGACTGTCCTCAAGGTGGGTCTGGCTGCCCCACCCAGGGGCATCTTGCTGTCCCTCAGCCCTGACCAGCTGCATTTGGGGTAGGAAATGTGACGTGTCTGTCAGAGCAGTGATAAATTGCAGGATGGACCCACACTCGTGGCTTGGGATCAGTCCTTCCCACAAAGAGATGAAGGGAATGCCTCGTGTGCAGGCTGGGAATCCTTCCCAGGCTGTTCCCAGCCTGTCCTAACTGTTATGAAACCACCTTTTCTTTCTAGGTCACTACTGCCCCAGGAACACAGAATTTGCCACGCAGCATCCTTGTCCCCCCGGAACCTACAGCGAAGCCCTGAATCTCTGGGATGCTTCCAAGTGCCAGCTGTGTCCTCCTGGAAGGGTCTGTTCCAGGCCAGGCCTGGCCAGGCCAAATGGACTCTGCATGCCTGGGTGGTTTTGTCCAGCTGGATCCACATCAAGCAAGCCAGTGTTTCCTGGAAATTACTCTGGTAGGGAGGGGAACAGTGAAGTGTGATGGTGGTGGTTGCTGAGGGGGATATTGGGGGATATTAGGGAGATACTAGGGTCACCAGCCAGGTTCAGGATGGATTTATTTCCCTTTTTTCCCCTTAATTCAGTGCTTTAGCTCTGTTCTTCCCGAGCTATTGCAATAAAACAGTGTTTGCAATTCTTACGTTTCAACTCACTCTGTGTCTTTCCCATTCACAGGAAAGGCAGCTCCAGCTCCAGGATCTGTTGGGTTGTGCCATGCAGGAACTTTCTGTCCTGCTGGGTCATCCCTTCCTCTTCCCTGCCCTCCAGGTAGGAGCTGAGTCTTTTTTCCTGCACAAGTTTGTTGGGCTGGGTTTTTGTACCTGTGTCCTCTTTCCCCTTGTGCCAAGATCCACAGGCAACCCCAGCCCCGTGCTGGGACTGCTCCTGCTGTCTCCAGAAGCTTCTCCTGCTTCTGCCCCTGCTCCAGGTTGGTTCTGTGCCAGCCCAGAGCTGGCAGCTCCGTCGGGTCCCTGCGAGGCCGGGTTCTACTGCACGGGAGGCTCCACAATCCCAAACCCCAGGGATGGAGCAGGGGGAGACATCTGTCCCCAAGGCCACTTCTGTCCTGCAGGGAGTAATTCCCCATCTCCGTGTCCCCCAGGTAGGTTTGGTGGCAGCTGGTCCCTGCTGGCATTTCCCTTCCCAGAGCCCAGCTGAGGCTGTGCCGTTGCTCTGCAGCCCTTGCCAGGCTGTGCTGAAGTTCTCCTCCATTCCCCAAGGAAAAGCTGCTCTCAGCATGGAAATTCAGCCACTAATCCAGTGCTGCTGCATTGGCACATCAGCCCTAAACCAGACAGGAATTGCTGAACTGCCCCCAGAGCTGCTGGTGGGGAGGGAGGCTCCTGCTGAGCCCTCCTGAAGGACAGGTCACACAGGCAGGGCATGTGAGAGCCTCTGCACCCCCCTGCTCAGGGAGAGATCATTAACAGCATCACTAATGAGGCAACAGGTTAAATTAGACGAGAGGCTGTGGAATGTTTGTTTCTTTCCTGGATTAAATCTATAGTTGTATTAGCAAGGGATTGCACTGCTCAGTGCAGAAATGAACAGGAATTCACCTCAGCCAGCAGTCAGAACCCTCTTACAGGGAGCTCTCATCCCAGGGAGTGCTGGGTTTTGGGAATTCCTTCCTAAACCAGCATCCTTCTGCATCCTCTGGGACGAGTGCAGCCAGAAAGTTCCTGTGGGAGCTGCTGCTTTGGGATCCTGATATTTCCCCCCCAACCACGTCCAGCAGGGGATGTGAGGACGCAATAATGGGATTTTGGTGGGTTTTTCTTGCCAGGCTCCTTCTTGCCTCATCCTGGTGGCCGCTCAGCGCAGGACTGCCAGCCCTGCTCGCTGGGCTGGTTCTGCCCCCAGCACGGCCAGAGCTCCCCGGAGGGTTTGTGTAAGGAAGGATGGTTTTGCCCTGCAGGCTCTGTGTCAGACCAGCACTCAGGTAGGAATTCCTTGGGATCATTCTTTACCTACAGGAGTTTCAGCAGCAAGATCAGTTTAAAATCTGACTCTGGTTAAAGTTTAGAAATGACTGTTGGGGTTAAAAACGTTTTCCAAAAATTGTTCCAAGTAACACAGGGTAAATTATTGGGGAATAGTAGGAAGTAGGAAAAATAGGGGATCTCATCAAGCAAAAAGAAAGCTGAAAAAATAAAAATATTTTCACCACAGCAGTGATGTTAGAGGGGTATTTCTTTTTTTGCTCCCAGATTATTTGTGTCCTGTGGGTCACTACTGCCCCCCTGGCAGCCCGGAGCCCGTGCCCTGTCCCCCTGGAGCATACCAGGAGCAGGCTGGGAAAGGCCAGTGTGAAACATGCCCAGCAGGAATGTGAGTGACATGGATTTGCTCCTTCCTCTTGCTGCTTTCTTAGGAATTATCAGGTGTTTCCCTCTGCCTCAGGCTGCTCTGTGTTTGATGTACAAGACACACTTTGATGTACAAGTCTGGTTTTCCTGTTTCTGTTTTCACATCACCTTTCCCTTCATTGTGTCATCTTCTGTGCCACAGAAGTTCTTGTACCACAGGGAATCCATCCTGCGGGTGGACGTGGATGGGATGTGGATGTGGATGGATGTTCTGCCTGCTAGGATGGGCAGGGTGATCCTGCCAGCTCACGCCCGAGCTCTCCGCTGGTTTTTCCAAGGAATTTCCTTCCCTTTCGTTGTGTAGTCACTGCTGTGCACAAAGCTTTTTATCCCTGGCAGAACGGGGGGAGAGCACAAGCACTGGGATTTTTTGGCAGGTTCTGTGCCCCGCAGGAGCACCCAGGTGATGTCCAAGAGAACATCCACGGCGTGGCCAGACCCCTGGAATGCCCAGCAGGACATTACTGCCCGCCAGGAACAAGGGCTGCCAACCAGTACCCGTGCCCAGAGGGCACCTACAGCCGCCAGCCCGGCCTGGCAAACCCCAGGGACTGCAGGCCTTGTCCCGGGGGCACGTTCTGTGCCAGGGCAGGTGGGAATTGCGTGTGGATTAAACAAAATCCTCATCTGCTTTGGGTCTGGGAGCGAATGAAGGGTTCTGTGCAGTTCATCCAAATGTTACAGAGCATCTGCAGCCATTTCTGGGAGCCCTTGAGTAGATCTGAAAGGTTTTCTGCAAACCATCTTTTGAAAGTTAAATTAAAGGCAGATCAAGGTGGTTTTGTCCTAGCAAAGGTTATGAAACCAGAAGTCAGGCAGCTTGGGGCCTAGGACTCATTTGGGTTTGTCTCTTAGTGGAAAGCCCTGTAATGATCATCCCTCCTCTAAAAGGGTGATTTAGGAAACCATTTTGGGCTTTTATCTCTCTGCTCATCAGTTGTGTGAGTAAATATTGAGAGTACAGATCGAGCTTTTAACTAACAGAGCTCCTGACTGGCCAGGAGGCTCTGGGGTCATCGTGGTGACCAGGCTTGTCTGGATGGTTTAGTCCCAGAGCTGTGATTTAGGGGATGCCTCTGGCTCATCTGACTTGGTGCCCGTTGCCTTTAGGACTCTCAGCCCCAAGTGGTCTGTGCTGGCCTGGGCATTTCTGCACTTCCCAGGCCCGTGTGCCCGACCCTGTCGGTGATGGGACAGGGGGTCTGTGCCCAGCAGGGCATTTCTGCCCTCCAGGGAGCCCCGAGCCACAGCCCTGTCCCAGCGGCACCTTCCTGCCCCAATCCGGGATGGGTTCTCGTAATTCCTGCCTGCCTTGTCCTGCGGGGAAGTTCTGCCAAGGAGAAGGCCTGGCTGCTGTTTCTGGTGTGTACTGCACGCATCCAACATCCTTTTTCTCTCCCAATTTGGATATTTTTTATGTTTGCTGGTTCCAAACCTAACACTGAAGCTTTTCTCTTGCAGGACCATGTCAGACTGGGTATTTCTGTGACCCTGGCTCCACAGAGCCAGACCACAGGCACTGCCCCGCTGGCTCCTACTGCCCTGAAGGCTCTGAATTCCCAATCCCCTGCAGCCCAGGAAGCTTCAGCCCTGCCAGTGGGAAAGGGCAGGCAGCAGACTGTCAGCTGTGCCCCGCTGGGCACTCCTGCAGCGGTGAGGATGTGCTGGGGTTACAGAGTGAGGGAAGAAAATCACCCACCACAGCTTCACTTCTGACAGCCCTGGGTACAGCGAGAACAAACTGAGTGCCCCACATCCTTTTTAGTCAGTGATGGTTTCTAGCACTAAGAATCATCTTCATTCCAAAACTCCTGTTGGGTTCTCGGGAGCAGCCTCAGGTCACCCAGAACTCCTTGTCTGCTGTTAACCCTCCTCTGCACCTCTTGTGCATGTCTGACATGGCTCTGGCCTCGCAGGGAAACAAATATTCCTGGCAGAGAGCTCTTGGTCTGGCCATGAGCCAGAGCTGCTCCTCCTCAGAGCTTCTCACCATCTGCCTGCACAAAATGTTTGTCTGCTCCCCCCAGTACTGAGATCTTTGTGGTCACTCTGACAGTAACAAATTCATCCATCGCTATCCAGGGGACAGAGAGGCTTTTCCTTTCTCAGGTGAGCAGCTGAATCAACAAGGAAGGAATTACTTGGCTGAGCTAATGTGAGTTTTAGCAGAGCTGGAACCACAACTGAGAGCCTCAGAATCCCTGCTGAGCTTTTTCATGGGAAACCTTGGTTTTCCCCAGGCATTTAATTCAGGACTGACTCGCCCGTGTGAGGAGGTGTTCTCTGTCTCAGGCTGAACTTCAGAGAACTGGTACTCCTGATGCTTGGTAGAGGTGTGTGATGGAGGAGATCATTATTTTGGGTTTCCATTGTCTCTGATCTGGGCAAAATCCCTTCTGAAGGATCACGTTCTGGAGGCTTCTGCTGCTCATCACCTGCCAGACCCCACCGCTATCCACAGGGATCCTCCTGCCCCGTGGGATCTGCTTTCCCTGTGCCCTGCGTCTGGCTGGGCTAACAAGGGAGGGAGGCTGGTTCTGCTGATAGACAATGTCATCGCCTGTCACAATCCCTCCTGAGCAGGGTTCTTCCCTTGTGTCCCAGGTCCTGGAGCACAAACTCCTGAGCTGTGCCCTGCTGGGCACTTCTGTCTGCCAGGGACCAACTTCAGCACGGAGCACCCATGTCCCAAGGGCACCTTTGGCCCCAGGACTGGTGCCACCAGCGAGTCTGACTGCGAGCCCTGCCCAGCAGGTGAGAAGGGGCTGGGCACAGGGGGGCCAAATGTGCAGACGAGTCCTCCTTTCACATTATTGACCCCTCCACTGCTGTTCTGTGCAGCTCCTCCCCCTGACATGGATCTCTGTTGGTTTCAGGGATGTATTGCTCAGCTCCAGGTCTATCCCAGCCGTCTGGATTTTGTTACCCAGGTTATCACTGTGCCAAGGGAGCCGTCAGCCCAGCCCCCTTCAAGCACAGGGTGAGTGCCAGGCAGCAGCACAGTGATCTGGGGACCAGGACTGGCCTGTCACAATCTCCTTGCTTCTGGTGGGATGTTTTCCAAGCATTTCTTCTCCCTCAGCTGTAGGGACATGCTGCTCCTGATGTCTGCTGGAATAGCTGGCTGCCCATGGATAAATTCCAGCCAGACCTTCATTTGTACATTGCACTGGAGCGGGGGGTGTAACATCTCCTCTAAAAGATGCCTTCAGCACCCTTCAGAAGCCTGGACCCTTTCTATGGCAATGGTCTTTGTTTAGTTTCAGAGGCAGTAAATCTGTAGGACTCAGCCCCTGTGTCCTCTCTCTGTCCAGCACCTCTCTCTGCACACACTGTGCCAGATCTCCTCCTGACAACACTTCTCCCCTGTATTTTCCTCATCCAGGTGGAATCCTCCAGCCCTGCCCTGCCTGGCAACGACATCTGCCCCGTGGGCCACTTCTGCCCCCGTGGCACCGGGCACCCCGTGCCGTGTCCCCCTGGATCCTTGTCCAGCGCCGTGGGCCTGGGGGCAGAGGAGCAGTGCCAGCCCTGCCCAGCTGGGAGGGTCTGCAGCGGCCCAGGGCTGGCTGAGCTGGCCCAGACGTCGCTGTGTGACCCAGGGTGAGTGACACTGCCACTGGTCAGTGACAAAACACAGCCTTGCTGGCAGTTACAATCAAGGGACATCCCAATTTCCAGATCCTGGCCTTGTTCTCAGCCCTTGGGTTGGGATGTGGCATCTCCCTGTAGATGTTTCAGAGACATTCCTTTTCCCTTCATGTTTGCCTGACATTCTTATACATCTTTTCTTCTCTGTTTTCAGTGAAAAAAAAATATTATTATAAGTAAATTGCTGTTGCAGATCCCTTATTTAGCCCCATAATCACACTTGCTGGGAATTTAACCTTTTTTCCCTTCTGAGTCCTCTTCTCCCACAAGGTGGTGCAAGAACCAGGGACAAGGCACCGTTCCCAGCCTGTGTAAAGTGCCCTGAGCAGTGTCTGTCCATCTCAGGAGCCTCAGGGCAAGAGGCTACAGAAATTTGATTTATTTTATAAGTGTAAGAGAGTCTTAGAAGTGATTTCAGTGCAGTGTACTGAGATTTCATGGGGAAAGATTTCTGAGAGCAGCTGGCTCTTGACTTGAGCAGAGAAAATCACAATGAGATTTGTTTAGCAGTTGAGGCTAAGCTGGGAATACAATGAGGGCTACATTGAGAAGGACTGAAAATAATTATTCTTGGGAACATGAGGGATTTGACCTGTCCTAGATGAACTTAAAGCCTTCCCAAAATTTCTTTTTACCCTAAAAGTTATTACGGCCTGGCTGCAACAGTAATCGTTAAGATTTTCCGAGCTGGATGGTAACGAAATGTAAATTATAAATTATAAATGACCCTCGACTTCCAAAATCCGTGAAGTTCTTGTCCCTCAACAGGGAGTAGTTTGCTGCTTTTCAGCACCTTTGCCACACAGCATCCATCACTCCTCAGAACCTGCTGCTCAGCTGGAATTAGTCTTGCTTCCAGGCAGAAAAAAAGCTGCTTTTCTGGTGTTTCATTCAGGGCTGCTCCTTTCAAACTCAGTTGTTTGCCTTCAGGAGTGGGAATTTTTTCTCCTCCAGAAACTCCATCGCTTGAATCCTTGTCTGTGATGGGATCGCAGCTCTCATTTCCTTGTTGCCCAGCTCTTAGAACCATCATGGTGTCTGTATTTGTTCATCTTTGCTCGTTGTGAGGGGCTGGGAGGGACGTGGTGGAGGGAAGAGAGCACTGGGGATAAAAAGAGGCTCAGCAAAGGCAGCATGGACCGAACACCTGGGCCCTGTGTTTTGAAGTAAAAATATTTTAGTTTTCAAAGGCTTTTCCTTGCAGAATGAGAACAGTTTCCAGGCAGCCTGGTGTAAAAAAGCCTTTTCCCAGGATTTTCAGGGCATGAAGTGGGGGGAAGTTGCCAGCACAGCTGAACCAAGCTGCGTTTTCCAGGGATGGCTCCTCGTGTGCCTCCCCCATCCTCACCTGTGAGCAGGGCTGGGAGCCCCTTGTTCCAGGCCTGGATTCTCTGTCTCTCCAGCTATGTTTGCCTGGAAGGAAACTCTGCTCCCTGCCCTTCGGATGGGATCCATGGATACAGGTGTCCCCGCGGCTCCTACTGCCCCGCGGGCTCGGGGCTGGAGCTGCCGTGTGAGCCTGGCACCTTCAGCCCCGTGCCCGGGGCCAGCGCCTGCCTGCCCTGCCCGGCTGGCACGTCCTGTGGCAGTGCTGGCACCGTGCAGCCCCTCAGCTGCCCCAGAGGTGAGCACAGGGGTGCTGTGTGGATGCTGAAAAGCTTTGGTAGAGAATCTTTCAGCTTTCTGCAGCGTTCTGTGAGAACTTTGCGGCTCTCACAGAGGCTATGGAAACACTGCCATGGGTTTTTGTAAACGAACTCTGTATCTTGCACCTGGGTTTGTTATGCAGGATTGTTGTGGTTCCTTCTGATATTTTGGAATAAGTGTCTTAGAGCTTGACCAATCCCCTCAAGGGGTGGATGGCCGAGCACCCAACTGTCTTATGCCATTCACCACACTCTTTGCGAACCCTGTTATAAAAGAATGATTATAATTAATTAAAGAGAACACTACTACTGCTTTCCTCCTGAACTTGTCGTGCCATTCCTCGCCGTTAGTGCCGCTCACAGCGACAGTGCTGCACACCCCAAACTCGGGTGGGAGGAGAGGAGTGGGGGATTCCTCTCTGCACTCGGGCAGTGGGGGATTTGCTGCTGCTTGGAGCGAGCCCAGCACTGCCCCTTCCCCCCTGGTTCTGAGCAGTGTCTCCTCTCCGTGCACAGGGTACTACTGTCCAGGCCGCACTGCTGTCCCTCTGCCGTGCCCCGAGGGGACGCTGAACCCCTTGGAGGGGGCACTGGCGCCCACGGCCTGCAGGCAGTGCCCCGTGGGGAGGTACTGCAGGGGAGAGGCCAGCTGGGAGCCTGATGGTGAGTTTGGGTAAGAACAGACCTGCCCCAGCACAGGGGCTGGAGATTGGGGCTGGAGGATGTGGGGAAATGGGAAACATCTCCATGAACGGGGTAAAGGCTACTGCAGGACACCCTTCACCTGTGTCTGTGCTTATCAGCCTCTTCTTTTTCTCTGCTTCATTCTTTCCACTGTATTTATTATGGATGTTATTTCTGTTACTGCGTTGCTTTTCCTTCTCTCCCTTTTTCCTGCTTTCTCTTCCTTTAACACTTTTATCAGTGCTCCTTCTGTCCTCCTAAATCCTTCCCCTCCCCATTTATGCACGGAGTAATTGTCCCTGGGCCAAAACTCTGGGGTTGGATACCTGGAAAGAAGAGAGGCAGAACTCTTCCCACAGGAAACAAAACGTAGGGAAGCAGTTAGAGGGGAGATAAGGTGAGCAAACGCCAGGTGAGGTCAGAGCAAGTAAAGAAAGGGATGGAGGCCAGGGGTTAATGAGAAGAAGGAAAGGCAAAGCAAAGGTGACCAGCCCAGGCTATCAGCAGTGATAATCCAGGACAAGGATGGGCTTTGGCCTCTCTCCAGAGTTATCTGCTGTTTGTGAGGGTTTGAGGAGGTGCTCTGGGTGGTGGCTGCCTCCCTCTGTGTTGCTCAGGTCTATGCTCGGCCGGGTACTTCTGTGAAGGGGGAGCCACCGATGCCACCCCACGTGGGACACCCGGGTTCCCTCTCAGCGGGCCCTGCCCTGTGGGGCACTACTGTCCAGAGGGAACTCCTTTCCCAGTTGCCTGCCCAGCTGGGACCCTCAACAACGCCACTGGTGAGTGTGACCTCACCCGTGGGTTTGTGCTGCGCTGACTGCAGTGGTGACCAGCTGCCCCTAAGGTCAGTGGCCACGTGTTACCAGTGATGGTGGCCACATGTTACCAGTTCAAACAAGTGCTGCTGATGCTGGGAGTGCGCTGGGTGTTCCCCCATCTCCTGTGTCCCCTCAGGAGGCGGCTCCCAGGCCAGCTGTGTGCCCTGCTACCCCGGGGCTTTCTGTGCCAGCGCTGGGCTGAGCTCTCCGACAGGACCTTGTTCTGAGGGGTTTTACTGCCCGGCAAACTTCAGCTCCGCCAGCCCCACGGCGTTCCTGTGCCCCAAGGTACTGCTGAGGGCTGGGAGAGGGAGTTCTCAGCTCTGGGCAGTGGCAAAGGGTCACCCATGGCTGACAGAAACAATGGTTACATCCCCGCAGAATGTTTCTGGGGTTTATACCCCAAAGTTTGGCACTGAAATCCTCTCCCATCTCTGTCCTCGCCAGGGTCACTTCTGTGGGTCAGGGACGGCCCTCCCGAGGCCGTGCCCTGCCGGGCAGTACCAGCCGGCCACGGGCTCTGCCTCCTGCATCCCGTGCCAGAGAGGATTCTACTGCCAGGAGCTGGTGGCAGGGGATGCCAGGCGCTGCCCACCTCATTCCTACTGTCCCACAGGTACTCTGGCACTTGCCAAGGGCTCAGGTGTCGTGTGCCTCGCTGTGACCCCAGAGATGCTCAACCCTGCGTGTCTCCCTCAGGCCAGGAGGTGGCAATGAGCCAGTGTGGCACAGTGGCCACCTGAGAGTCACTTGTTCCGCTCTGCTGCAGCTCGAGAGCCTTATCAGACCACAACATTCATAGAGAGCTTTATTGTTGTCTCTGTGGTGTCCCTTTTAGGGACACGAGTTCCTCTGACCTGTCCTGAAGGCACCTTCACTCCTGAAAACGTGACTGGGCTCTGGAAGGAGAGGGAATGCCTGCCTTGCCTGCCTGGCCACTACTGCAGGTTAGGATTCAGTTCAGCCTGACATCGTTTCCCTTTCTCTGGAGCAGTTTGGCATCCTTGTTTCGTGCTGGTGAAGTTCTTCCCGGCTTCTCTCCTCCATTTCTCTCACTCAGTGAAAAGAAATACAAGGTTAGACACAGGGTTGGGTACAGGGGCATTGGATCTGTGCATTTGGGGAGGCAAAAACAGTCTGGCGTCATTGTCGTGGCACAAAGAAGCACCTGAAAGAGGCAGTGGGTGGCATGTATGAAGTCATGGGAGTAATGCAGAAAGTCCAGCCCAGTGGAAAGTCACCCACAACTTCATCTACAGCAATTTGCCATGTCCATGGAATTTGAACTGGCTCACTTCAATCATCTACGTGTTTTTTTAAGTGGAAAAATGTGTCTATTTTCTCTCTCATAGCAGAAATTATTTTTATTGCAAACTTTGCAGTATTCACTGTGTCGGTACTTGCTCTGCTTTTGCACCAAAGCAGCAGCAGCAGCTCAGAGTACACAAATTGTTGTTTTCCTCTCTGCTCCAGGCACGGAAGGCTGGAGGGGAAATGCGCTGCTGGATATTTCTGCCTGGCTGGGAGCTCTCAGGCTGCTCCCCAAGGCCTCCCCTTCTCCTGGCGCTTCCTGGCCGGGTGCCGCTGGGGCCAGGTGTGTGCAGGGCTGTGTCCTGCAGGTAGGTGAGGATCTTGGTCATGCTTGCAGTACAGAATACTGACTTGCTGCTAACCAAGTGGATTATATCATACATTGGATAATATATCGCCATCCCTTCTTTAAAATTATCACCGATTTCCTCAGTTTTGCATCTTTTGAACCAAAGTGTGCCAGGCCGAAAAGGCCACCTGGAATTTATGGTGCTGAGCTGCCAGTCCAGAAGAGTTTGAAGGCTCCTGGCTTGGCCTCCCAGCAGCTGTGTGAAAATTCATTCCACAGCAGCAGCACACCCTGGCTCAGTTGCTTTTGCCACGGGAGGATCTGCATGCTTTACTTTTATCTCCTTCCCACCCCTTTCCGTAGGTTTCTACTGCCTGGAGGGGTCTGAGGCGCCCACACCGTGTCCTGCCAACACTCTCAGAGCTCTTCCAGGGGCTGGGAAGAGAGAGGATTGCCTGCCCTGCCCACCGGGCCGCTGGTGCAAAGCAGGTTGGAGGGCAAACACTGAGGGGAGGGGAAGGGAGCTGCTTTTCAGGAGAGTTTTGTGTATCCCTGATTTCCCAATTCCAGCCCTGTTTTCCCCCATTTCAGCCCCTTTTTTCCCCATTTTTCCCAGTTTTTATCCCTGATTTCCCAATCCCAGCCCCATTTCCCCACATTCCAGCCCTGTTTTCCCAAATTATTCCCCATTCTGACCCATTTTCCCCACATCTTCCCTCTCCCAGCCCCTTTTTCTCCCATTTTTCTCAATCCCATCCCGTTTTCCCCCATTCTATCACCATTTTCCCCCATCCCAAAGGATGGCTTGGATGCCACATGTGGAATTGTGGGGCAGTCCTGGCAATAAGGAGTTCTGCAGAGAAAAGAGGCATTGCACTGTTAATCCACATTGGAAACGTGGGAGAGCTGAGGTCACAGCCAGTTCCCAAATATCCCTGTGTGCCGCTGGCAGGAGAGGGGCTGGGATGGCGGAGGGTGCAGGAGGACACAGAGCAAAGGTGTTCCAGTGGCACTGGAGACACCTCTTGAAGCCTCTCCTTCTGTTTTTTTAGGGGACTCAGAGGCCCATCCCTGCCCTTTGGGACACTACTGCTTTGGGAGCAATGGCAGTGACCACAGCAGTGTCCTGGCCCCTCAGGAGTGCCCTCCACAGACCTTCCGTGGGCACCCAGGAGCCCGGAGCCTGGCGGAGTGCCAGCCCTGCCCTCCGGGCTATCACTGCCCTTTATCAGGTGAGTCCCAGGGGAAAGCCGGCCCTTTCCCGCCCTCTGGGTGACAAAATTCCCTTCCTTTCCCCGCCTCTGGGTGAGAAAATTCCCCAAGGTGAGATAGGGAAAGGGAGAGAGAATTCCTGCTCACAGCGACCTAAGAGCCTTTCTCCAGAATTCCCTCTGTCCATCCAGCCTCCCTTTCCTCTTCCCCACAGGCCTGACCAGGTTTGAGGATTATCCCTGCCCCCCTGGATACTGGTGCCCTGGCAAAGGGGACACTTTCCTCTGTCCAGCTGGCACTTCCAGGATCCAGCCTGGTGCAAAATCCTTGGAAGAGTGCGATCCCTGCTCGCCTGGATACTACTGCCCGGACCCAGCTCAGACAGGGCTCCCCAACACCCAGGGAATACCGTGCAAGCCTGGCTATGAGTGCCCAGCAGGTGACATGACCTTTGTTTTCCTTATTTCTGAGCCCGGATGATGGATCAGCAGGGATTTAGCGGGCTCTGGTCCCATTCTCCCAGGACATGATCCCTCTCAGCCCTCCCTGTTTCTGTTTAGTTGCCAAAGAACTGGTCTGGGCTTGGAAAAGGAGCAAATTTCTTCATGCAGGGCATTGAGGTGTCAGCATTCCACGCTAAATAATAAACTGGTTCCCAACAGCTCTGTGCCCTCTTGGGAGCAGTAGGAAAAGCAGAGTGTTTCTGGAAAAGCCTCCTTCTCTCTGCCTCCCAAACACAGGTTCTCCTGCTCTGGGAATGTCACGTAAACGCTGTTCCCCGTTTTTCCCGCAGGGTCAGTAAATCCCAAGCCCTGCAGGCCTGGCTTTTACTGCGGTGCCCTGACAGGAGAGCCTCCCCTGTGTCCTGCTGGGTACCACTGCCCTGAGGGATCCTGGACTTACAACAGCCCCGAGCAGCTGTGAGTACCTGGGAGTTGGTACAGCCAGCCTTCAGTTCCTAAAAACGCTGAATATTGGGAATTGTGTTTGGGATCCAACCTAAACCACGGCCTTTGTGCATTGTGCAAAAGCAAAGCAATCTTTGTGGCTGCAGTCACGGATCTGGTGACTGCTGAGACTGAACAGGGGGATTTATGGTTTCTACTTAGCTTGGAATCAGATGAGAACCACTTTTAATTTTGTCCCTGTGTCTTCACTAATCATTGAATCCAGAAACCATTTTCAGAGATTTTCTTCCCTTTCCCTGCCCTGTTTTTCCTCCCAGGTGTGTGTTCCCATACTACTGCCCCCCGGGCAGTGCCCACCCAGTGCCCTGCAAAGGGGGGCACATGGCCCTCAGCCTGCCTGGCCTGAGGGGCTCAGCTGAGAAATCCTGCAGGGTTTGTGCTGCAGGGACCTTCCGCAGTGACCCCCTGATCTCAGCACCCTGCCAGCCCTGCCCGGCTGGCTTCACCTGCCCACCAGGTAAATTCAGCTGCCACGGGGGAGTGGGGTAAGAAATAGCAGCTTAAACTGGAAGCAGAGAGTTTGGAGTTGTGTGTGGGCAAAGCTCTCAATCCTCTGCAGTTATAAAACCCTGGTGTGGGCTGTCACGTGGGTTTGCCACTGGATTTAGCCGGTGGAAGAGCTGGGAGAAAGAAAAACTGAGATTTATATTTAAATATGAATTAGACTGGAAAACGCTGATCTGTACACGTGTGTATTTATATAGCCTCGTGTCTATATATAGAGAGACGTGTGTAGATGTGTCACTGGGACAAGCCAGTGCTCTCTGCCTCTCTCTCAGCACTGCTGGGGTCCCTAATGCCACCCCTTTCTCCAGGCAGTGACAGCTACCGCCAGCAGCCTTGTCCCCGTGGCCACTACTGCCCTGCCCTGTCCCCAGCCCCGCTGCCCTGTCCCCCGGGCACCCACGGGAGCAGCCACTTTGCCAAGCACCCGGGGGACTGCCAGGCCTGTCCTGCTGGCACCTTCAACCACCTCCCTGCCCAGGCTGCCTGCTTCCCCTGTGGCAGCTCTTCTTCCTCGCAGCCGGGTGAGTTTTTGTGTGTGAGTGGAATTTCCCCTCTGTTGAGGAGTTTCCTGATGTTCCACAAGCCCTGGGATCCTCCTGGGGCTGGGGGTGCTGCCCATACCCAGCTGCTCTTCCTCTGTCTCACCCAGGAGGAGGATTCAAATTTTCAAAGCTTTTTTCCCCTCTTACACTGTTATCCAAGGGGATTTATCTCCTTAAAGGAAGGAAGAGCTGAGCAGCTCTACTCTAATTCTTGCTCTATCACAGCTTTGAAAGCGGTGGAGTTTCACCAGCATTGCTTCAGCCATGATTTGGGGGGATTGTGTTAAATCTAGGTATGCTTTTGAGCCAAAATTGGGCACTGACGGCACGATAAAGTGGGGTGAGGCTGGAAACTGGGAAAGTTAAGAGTGCCTATTCCTTGCCCAGTGTATGTGCACGCTGCCCCAGCATTTCAAATCCAGTGGGTTTGAGGCTGTTGAGGCACGAGAGAGGGGCTTGGCAGCCTTGCCTGGCTGGGTCCTTGCCCCATCCACACATAAATGGAGGGCTTGTCAAAACCCTGCTGCCAAGGAGCAGCTGGGCCTTTCTGCATCTCTGGCTAAATGGGTGCTGCAGGAGATGCTCTAGCGCTGTGTTGGTGCAGCAGAGGCAGGCTGGCCCCAGCTGGCTGTCCTGTGGCTCAGCTCTGCCCTGGGAGAGGGGCACAGGCTCCAGCAGTGTCACTGAAATGAGCAGTGGGATTTGATGAAGAGTGCTGAGCACGGGAGCTGCTCCTTTCCAGCCAGCACGGATGTTCCAGGCTGTATTCCCCATCCCGAATCCAGCTTTTCTCCCAGGTGCCACCAGCTGTACCTGCCATGGGCTGAACAGGGCTTTCCAGCAGTCAGATGCCTCCTGCATCTGCCAGGCAGGTTATGTTTATTACGATGAGAGAGGCAAGAAAGACCCTGACGGCAACAGCGATCAGGATTGTCGACCTCAGGTAAAATCGGGCTCCAAACCAAAATTGTTGTGTGATGTGCAGGAGAGGGAGAGTGTTTGGGCATAAAGCTTAGCCAAACAAATCTTTTAAGTGTTTGATTGGCCCTTTCTTGTAGGGTTTTTTCTTTACCAGGATCTTGTGAGGTAAAATTTAAATTCATTAGGGATGGAAGTAAAGGATCCTTCCACGCCAGGGCAATGGGAGCAGCACAGTGTCTCACATGGATGACAGATGCAGGAATTTAAGCCTCATAATTAATGTGAAGTCCTTCGTCAGAACTGCCATGGGCAGGGAGACACTAAAACCAGTTCTTGTTTATATCTTCCATGATGTCACTTTTTTTCCTCTCTGTAAATGAATTCTGTAGTGCAAAACCCCCTCCTGGCATGGATTGCACAGCAATCTAGTGTCCAAATTCTACTCTGATTCCTTCAACCATTTTCTTACAGCTGAACTTCTTCATTAGGACCTCATGAGGGGTTGGGAGGTGAAACTGTTTTGTTCTTTCTTGGATGCTTTCCTTGTGGGATTGCCTTTATGTCGGATGTCTGAAACACAGCACTGGGGAGGAGGAGAATTTTAGGGATGCTTGAGAGAGACCAAGATATATGCCTCAACATATGTCACAAATGAGAGGAAGAAAATTCCTATAAAAGACCTGTGTTGCCCTGTGCCCAGAGAAGCTTTGCCCGGCAGCCAGCCAGGGCAGGGAAGGCTTCCCCCGGCACCCAGGCAGGGCAGGGAAGGCTTCCCCCGGCACCCAGGCAGGGCAGGGAAGGCTTCGCCCGGTACCCAGGCAAGGCAGGGAAGGCTTCCCCCGGCACCCAGGCAGGGCAGGGAAGGCTTCCCCCGGCACCCAGGCAAGGCAGGGAAGGCTTCCATGGTCAGACCGCGAGCACATCCCCGCCCCCCCCACACGCTGGCTGTGCTTGTGAGGGCAAGTACCCGGATGCCCGCGAAAAGTTCCCGC